>CM035431.1:107834456-107836956 GCA_020310875.1 Ceratopteris richardii
GTTGTGCCATTCCTTGTAATGGTGGATCCACATGAGTGCAGCTGTGTGGAGGATTTCAATGAGAATTTGTTTGAGGAGTACACTTATTATGTGATTGGAGGTTCACACTCTGCAGAGGCTCGTAGACAGTTAGTGAAGGAGCACCCTACTACATTTTTCTTTAGGTATGCAGAGTGTAAGATATATGCTGGTCTTACAACTGAGGAAGCCAAGCTTCTTGCTTGGGATCACAACAACGATAATGACTACAGGCAGAAAATGTCCTCCATAGAGAGAATTCGGTTCTTCCACCATGAATACGAAGATTGTCTTGTGAAGGAAGCTGGGAGAATACATCCCAATCTACGAAAGCAATGCCTTATTGAGGTTGGAATTGCATTGGATGAGAATAGAAAATCAGATGCTTTGAGGAAATATGACCCATGGTTTCAACTGGCATTCAGATCAGGTGAGATCTGGGATCTTCAGGATAGAATCTTCACAATGTGGGAGCATAAGGAAGTCAAGGGCCAGAAGCAACGAAAGTCGAGGCCAGACCCACAAATTGATCTGAGGGGAAAGGGAAGGAAAGTTGACCTTTCACTTGAGGAGGCTCCTGAGGACATGAAGCTGACCCCATGGAGGGCCCTTCAAGGAATCAAGGATGATACATTGATCATATCAACCTTGTCAAGGGTAATCTCGAAGGAGTTGAGCCTCGAGGAGATGGTCACTGAGCTCAATAAGTATGTATGTTATTCTCAGATCCTTTTTCCCTCCTCCCATGCTTCTTGTCTAACCTAGTCTCTTTTATATTTATGTGTCTGTAGTCATAAAGTGTACATGAAGATTCAGGAGGTGATGATGAAGAGGCTGGGTTGCTTTTCTTGGACAGAGGTCCAAGCAGACTATCCAACCACATCATCCTACAAAGCCTTATCAGAATATTTCATCCTGTTTCGTGATTGGGTAGATTCTCTTATCAGAATATTTCATACTAAACAATTTGATGCATTGCATGGCATCAACATGGGGGCATAAGTCGATGCCTGGCATCGACTTCCAGCATAAGTCGATGCCTGGCATCGACTTGGGGGCATAAGTCGATGCCTGGCATCGACTTGCAGCATAAGTCGATGCCTGGCATCGACTTGCAGCATAAGTCGATGCCTGGCATCGACCTGCAACAAAAGTCGATGCCTGGCATCGACCTCGTGGCAAAAGTCGATGCCAGGCATCGACTTAGGTCCCTAGGTCGATGCCAAGCATCGATTTTTAGTAGAAGGTCGATGCCTAGCATCTACCCCAACAAGAAATCGATGCCATACATCCGTTCTTTATGTTCTGTTTGCTGTACTGAAGAGCAGAAACCAAGGAAAAGTAAGTCTACAGAGGTACTAGATGACTGCCCCCCTGCATTCCTTGCTCACATTCAAAGAGCAAGGCATGAGAAATCTAGACTGAAAGCGAAGGAGATGGATTTTGATGATGAACCCGATCTTAAATGTTTCTCCAATCCCCTAGACCCCCTTAGGCCTGTATATTACAATGTGTTCTGTAGTGATGTAAATAATATTTGTTCTGTTGTGCCTAGAAAACATTTCTCCCTTCTCATAGCGGACATACCCTATGGATTTAGGATGTTAGGATCAGTTAATGATGATGAACCCTTCAAACACCCTCAGATTCGGAAGATGGTCACTGATTTTGCAGAGTTAACTATGTCTCCTCTTTGGAGGATAGTAATTTTCCATAGCAGAGACCAGTCTTTCTCTGTTTCAACTGCTTTGAAAGCAAGATGTCATGCTGTCGAGTGCCTCACTTGGTAAGTAATCTTCTTTCTATCTCCATGGCTTTCATGATGCCCTATGTGACTCATAGTTCTTTTTTGCAGGGTGAAGACAAACGTAAATCACACTCCTTTGCATCGGTTTGTGAGTGCCACTGAATGCATTACAGTGGGCTATTATGATGAAGTAAGCAAAAGGAGAGTCAGGGAGCATTGCAATGAGAATGGGATCTCAAATGTGCTCATGTTCCCAGCCGTTACCAAGAAACTTCGTCATGTAGCTGGGGACATGACATTGGTTAACCCTTATCAGAAGCCACAAAAACTCATAATGAGATTGCTTCAGCTATTTTCCAATGATGATGACTGGGTCCTAGACCTTTTTTCGGGCACAGGTAATTTCAATTTTCACAATTTTCATTAGTCATTGTTGATTGAAGCCTCTAATAAGTTTTCTGCTGTTTCAGGAACGACTCTGGCTTGCTCCTTAAAGATGTTCAGGCACTGCATAGCTGTGGAGAAGGATGATGCTCAAGTGAGCTTCATTAGAATGAGAATCAATGGGCTGAATGAATGCCCAGATGAAGACCAAGAGGTTGGAAGGAAGCACATTGCAGATACGGAGAGATTCCAAGCAGCTTCAAGGGAGCCTGTTCCCCCACTTGCAGATGAACCTGGGGACATGGCTGACCTTGAAGAGCCAATCTTGGAGCAAGAGAGGCAAGATAGGTG
>CM035431.1:107844456-107854456 GCA_020310875.1 Ceratopteris richardii
TTGCTGCAAGATAAAGTGAACTCATATTATCTCCATGTATTGTAGGTATACCTTGATCAATGCCCAAGCTTTTGAACAATGTCTGCATCCATATGACCTCCTTAGCTGCTTCCACAAGTCTTTTGTACTCAGCTTCAGTTGATGATAATGCTACTGTATGTTGTTTCTTTGAACACCAACTTACAAGCTTATCACCAATGTATATAATGTAGCCATGAGTTGATCTTCTGTCATCTTGATTACCTGCCCAGTCTAAATCACTATAGGCTCTCAACTTCAAATCTGATGTAAAAGGATAATATAATCTTCCTTTATAGTTCCTTTGATATATCTGAGAACTCTTTGACCTGCAATCCAATATGGGTCCTTTGGACAATGCATGAATTGTGACAAAACTCCCACTGCATAACTAAGGTCAGGTCTTGTTAGTGTAGCATAAATCAAACTACCCACAAGAGATTGATACTTCCTCATATCTTTGTATTCTGCACCATCATATTTACTGAGCTTGTGATTCACTTCAAGTGAAGTTGAAGCTTCTCTTCAATTTTCCATATCAAACTTCTTCAATAGATGCAGAAGATACCTTTCTTGTGATACGTATATGCCATGATTTGTATAAGTGACTTCCATTCCAAGAAAATATGACAACTTTACTAGGTCATTGATCTTGAACTCTTTCTCAAGTAATCTCTTTACCTCCTTGATTCGTTCATCTGAAGTACCTGTGATTATAATGTCATCTACATAAATACAAATGTAGATTGTACCTTCCTCTATTCTTTTGATGAGTAGACTTGGATCTACTTTTGAACTTTGATATCCAAGTTCATTCACATACTTCACCAGTCTATAGTTCCATGCTCTTGGAGCTTGTTTGAATCCATACAATGGTCTTCTCAACCTGCAAACAAAATTTGGATACCTGGAATCTATGAACCCTTGAGGTTGTTCCATGTATACCTCATCTGATATGTATCCATTCAAGAATGCATTCTTTATATCCAATTGACTTAGGGTCCATCCTTTTGAAGCTGCAATAGCAATGATTGTCCTTATAGTTGACATCTTAGCTACAGGACTGAATGTCTCATCATAATCTATGCCATAGGTTTGGGCATAGCCTTTCACCACCAGTCTAGCTTTGTATCTGACTATACTTCCATCTGCAAGCTTCTTCACTTTATAAACCCATTTATTTCCAATTACTTTCTTACCATTTGGTTTATGAACAAGTTCCCATGTCTTGTTCTCCTCTAGTGCATTGAATTCTTCCTTCATTGCTTCTTCCCATTGTTTCTTGCCTTTTGCTTCATCATAGTTTTGAGGTTCTTCATACTCTTTGACCATATATGCATAGTTCTTCTGAGTTATGTAAGAAGTATCATAAGAATACCTTTCTGGTTGCCTTCTAGTATTGCTTGACCTTCTTGGTTCACATTCTTCATAAGTGTCTGGATACACCTCTTCATCAAATATAGGAGCTTCTTCATTTCTTCTTGTTAATCCACTTCTGGATGTACTTGCTTGCATATAGTCTTTGTTGATGTATGAAACACCACAAGAAATGAATTAATGTGACACTAGAACACCTCTATGGTCACCACTAACTCATTTCCACTCCAAACTTTGAGAAATGATAGCCTAAAGTGAAAACTTTGCTTCTACAGAAATTCCTAGTCACCGAAATGACATACCTTCAGTATTTTGCTAATTTCTCCTAGCTCAAGTATTATTTCTCCATGAAACTTTATAGGCTGAAAGTAAAAGAGTAGAGATTTCCAACAAGCTATCATATGCATCAAACGGATATCTAGAACTCAAGTTATGGCCTTCACAAGATGACCCTGTATGACCTTCCAAAACTGGAAATCTTTCCTGTTATAGTAAGAGCGCCTGTTTAAAATTAGAATTCGATGCCTAGCATCGACTTGCAACGAGAATTCGATGCTGGGCATCGAGTTGGGATGTTTTTGGCCACTTTTCAGCAGGGGTTCGATGCCGGGCATCGACTTCCCACATAAAGTCTTGATCTTTTGGACACCAAAACTATAGGTGATTTCATGCACACTTAGAATATGACTTATCAACTGGAATTTGATGCCAGGCATCGAGTTGCTCCAACAACGTCATCTTTTCAAGAAGATTTGGCAGTAGATAAAAATCAGATATGAAGATAAGGACTTATCAAGTGAGATTCGATGCCAGGCATCGACTTCTCGCATAAAACTCAACCTTTCAACATACATTCGATGCCACGCATCGACTTGCTTGGAAAACTTCAACCTTTCAAATCATTACACAGAAGACAAACACTGGAGATGGAGGAAGAAGACTTATACACAAAACTTTAACTAGTTCTTGTCATAACTATGAAAACTCAGAAGCTTACAAGTGCTTTCTCGCTCAGAGAAGCCCGACTATACTAAGTCATACAAAAATGAGTTCTTTTCACTTTCTCATTGTCTTCCTCCTTCTTCTTCTCACCGCGTCAGTTAATACTAACTAACTTATATAGATTTTCTCATTCCCGTGACTTTTGAAAAACTTCTAAAACTAAAGTGAACTAACTTTACAAGTATAATACATTTGTGAATTTGTCCCTTCACATAGGCATGGGGTTTTCTTCCTAAGATTTGACCTTCAAATATATGTCCAGTTAGTGATTGTTTCTCCAACAGCTCCCCCTCAATCACTAATTGACATTCCCTGTTTCTTCATATCATCTTATTTTCTTTTACTCCTGCCATGCTTTTGAATCTGCTGGTCTTCACACCATCCAAGCTCTTTGTCATTATGTCTGCTAACTGATCTTTAGTAGAAATGTACTCCACTTCAATCTCCTTCTCCATTACCTTTTCTCTGAGAAAATGATACTGTATCTCTATGTGCTTTGTCCTTGCATGAAATACTTGATTTGCTGCAAGATAAAGTGAACTCATATTATCTCCATGTATTGTAGGTGTACCTTGATCAATGCTTAAGCTCTTGAACAATGTCTGCATCCATATGACTTCCTTAGCTGCTTCCACAAGTCCTTTGTACTCTGCTTTAGTTGATGATAATGCTATTGTATGTTGTTTCTTTGAACACCAACTTACAAGCTTATCACCAATATATATCATGTAGCCATGAGTTGATCTTCTGTCATCTTGATTACCTGCCCAATCTGAATCACTATAGGCTCTCAACTTCAAATCTGATGTAAAAGGATAATATAATCCTTCCTTTACAGTTCCTTTGATATATCTGAGAACTCTTTGACCTGCAATCCAATGTGGGTCCTTTGGACAATGCATGAATTGTGACAAAACTCCCACTGCATAACTAAGATCAGGTCTTGTTAGTGTAGCATAAATCAAACTACCCACAAGAGATTGATACTTCCTCATATCTTTGTATTCTGCACCATCATATTTACTGAGCTTGTGATTAACTTCAAGTGTAGTTGAAGCTTCTCTGCAATTTTCCATATCAAGCTTCTTCAACAAGTTCAGAAGATACCTTTCTTGTGACACATATATGCCATGATCTGTATAAGTAACTTCCATTCCAAGAAAGTATGACAACTTTCCTAGATCACTGATCTTAAACTCTTTCTCAAGTAATCTCTTTACCTCCTTGATTCCTTCATCTGAAGTACCTGTGATCATAATGTCATCTACATAAATACAAATGTAGATTGTACCTTCCTCTGTTCTTCTGATAAGTAGACTTGGGTCTGCTTTTGAACTTTGATATCCAAGATCATTGAGATACTTCACCAGTCTATAGTTCCAAGCTCTTGGAGCTTGCTTCAATCCATACAATGCTCTTCTCAACCTGCAAACAAAATTTGGATACCTGGAATCTATAAATCCTTGAGGTTGTTCCATGTATACCTCATGTGATATGTATCCATTCAAGAATGCATTCTTTACATCCAATTGACTTAGGGTCCAGCCTTTTGAAGCTGCAATAGCAATGATTGTCCTTATACTTGACATCTTCGCTACGGGACTGAATGTCTCACCATAATCTATGCCATAGGTCTGGGCATAGCCTTTCACCACCAATCTAGCTTTGTATCTGGCCATACTTCCATCTGCAAGCTTCTTCACTTTATAAACCCATTTATTTCCAATTACTTTCTTACCATTTGGTTTAGGAACAAGTTCCCATGTCTTGTTCTCCTCTAGTGCATTGAACTCTTCCTTCATTGCTTCTTCCCATTGTTTCTTACCTTTAGCTTCATCATAGTTTTGAGGTTCTTCATCATCTTTCACCATATATGCATAGTTCTTCTGAGTTATGTAAGAAGTATCATAAGAATACCTTTCTGGTTGTCTTCTAGTCCTACTTGACCTTCTTGGTTCACATTCTTCATATGTGTCTGGATACACTTCTTCATCAAATATAGGAGCTTCTTCATTCCTTCTTGTTAATCCACTTGTGGATGTACTTGCTTGCATATAGTCTTCATCTCTATTTACCTGCACAATTGATTTTCCTTTCTCATATCTTCTTACCTCTTCTTCAAATTCTTCAGCTGTGTGACTTTGATCTGTATACCAACTTTTCTGTTCATCAAATGTAACATCTCTAGAAATAATAAATTATTTGGTTAGAGGATTCCACAATCTATAACCCATCTGCTTTTCATCATAACCAATGAACACATATTTTTCTGCCTTTGGTTCAAGTTTATGCCTAAGCTGTGATGGCACATAAGCATATGCAATTGATCCAAACACTCTATAATGATCTAGTGTTGGTTTCTTACCCCACCAAGCTTCATATGGAGTCATTCCATTCAGAGCTGCACATGGTAATCTATTCACAAGATGTATTTACAGCCTCAGCCCAAAGATAATTTGGACAGTTCTTCTCCTTTAGCATAGCTCTAGCAAACTCAACCAAAATCATGTTCCTTCTTTCTGCTACACCATTTTGTTGTGGTGTATACCTGCAAGTTATTTCTCTCTTAATACCTGCATTCCAAAGATAATCATTGAACTCTTGGGAGAAGTATTCTCCCCCTCCATCAGACCTCAGTCTTTTAAGCTTTTGACATGTGACTCTCTCTGCATATGCATGAAAATGCTTGAAAGCTCCAAACACTTCTGATCTTTCCTTCAAAACATATAATGTTATCCATCTTGTAGCATCATCAATAAAAGGAACATAGTACCTTGAGCCGCTGATAGATCCTTCTTTTGTTGGTCCCCATACATCTGTATGAATGAGCTCAAGTACTCCATCATGTTTGAATCCTTTCTTCTGAAATGGTAACCTGTGTGCTTTTCCCATTTGACATGCTTCACATTTATAAACCATATGTTGACTTTGCACATTTGGTAATCCTAGTACAGACTGATTAGCAACCATAGCTTTAATTCCTCTTTCATTGAAATGACCTAATCTCTTATGCCAGAGATCAAGTTCCGTAATCACTGCTTCACCATGTGTGAGCAAAGCTTGACCAATGTTCCCTTGCACTCTTAAAGTAAAGAGTCTACCTTCTTTCTTACCAGAGACAATCTGATTATATCCATTCCCTGGATCTTCAACAAATACTCCTTCATTTGTAAACCTGACTTGAAAACCTTTTTCAACTATCTGTCCCACACTAATTAAGTTTTTAGGTATTGTAGGAACATACAAAACATTGGTTAGCAAATCTGCTCCACTCTTGCATTTCACTTTTCCAATTGAATGTACACTATGTCTTGTATTATCACCTGCTTGAACACTATGGCTAGAAATGCCTTTTTCCAATTCTGACATCAATTCTATGTTTCCTGACAAGTGATTAGAACATCCAGAGTCAATGTAAAATACCTTTAGATCTTCTTTATCTGATGTGCTGATTGAATTCATCATCAATGATGTATGACTTTCATTCTGTGTGTCATTTGCATAATTGTAGTAGGTGGTGTTGTAGGATTGATTATGTCCCCAACTTCTTCCTCCACCTCTACCATAGTCTCCTCTTTGACTTTGTCTACCTCTTTGAAAATTACATTGATATCTTCCACCTCGACCTTTGCTATTGTTGTTTTGATTCTGGTTTGATCCTTGTTGGTTGTGCCAACAGTCATGAGCCAAATGATTACTCAATCCACAGATCCAGCAAGCCTTCTTGTTGTTATTTTGATTACCTCTTCCTCTTCCAAAACCTCTTGCTCTTCCTCTGCCTGTGCCTTTACCTCTTGCATAATAAGCTTAAGAACTAGACTCCTCTTCATCCTTTGCTTTACCTTTATCTCCTTTCTTCTTGTTCTTCATGTACATTGCAGAACTTTGTCCTTTATCTCCATCTCCCTTCAAGTCTTGCTCATATGTGAGCATCAAACCAAGCAACTGGTTCAAATCTGGAACATAATGATTTGATGAAAGTTCTATTGATAAGACAAAAGGTTTCCACCTTTCATCCCCTCTCAAACCTGCAAGTAGCTGAGCAATCAATCTGTGATCTTCAACATCTTCATCTATGGATCCAAGACTATCTGCAAGATCCTTCATCTTAGTGACATAGTCACTAATGGTTTGACTTGGCTTCTTCTTGAATGTTGTAAACTCTGACCATAGACTTGCTTTCCGTGCTTTAGTAGTACTTTGGAAATGATACTCCAATGCATTCCATATATCTTCAGATGATTCCAATCCTCTGATGTGTGGTAGCAAATGATCAGAGATTGTATTGTAGATGTATGCTTTTGCACTTGCATCCTTCTTCTGCCAATGCTTTAAAGCATCAAGTTCCTCTTTCTTTGGTCGGCTTTCATCTTCAAATATTGGCTTCTCTTCTTCACCTGTTACATATATCATGAGATCCTTACTCATAAGTAAGGCTTCCATTCTCATTACCCAAGTGGGGTAATTATCTCTGTCCAGTTTGTCAATGGAGATATGATCTGCCATACTCCTTTCCTTCTGCTGCAACCTATGCGGTTAAAGGATAAAGAATAATACCTTTTGGAGTTCTTTGTGTATGAAGATACTTTTGAAGTAACCTTTTGATTCCTTGTGTCTTCAAATGCTTCACCTCTCAAACTTTAATGGAAAACTTTACAAAACTTCTCGTACCTTTGTCGTCTTCTGCTCTTGAGAATCTTTCTGCTCTGATACCACTTGTTGATGTATGAAACACCAGAAGAAATGAATTAATGTGACACTAGAACACCTCTATGGTCACCATTAACTCATTGCCACTCCAAACTTTGGGAAATGATAGCCTAAAGTGAAAACTTTGCTTCTACAGAAATTCCTAGTCACCGAAATGACATACCTTCAGTATTTTGCTAATTTCTCCTAGCTCAAGTATTATTTCTCCAACAAACTTTATAGGCTGAAAGTAAAAGAGTAGAGATTTCCAACAAGCTATCATATGCATCAAACGGATATCTTGAACTCAAGTTATGGCCTTCACAAGATGACCTTGTATGACCTTCCAAAACTGGAAATCTTTCTTGTTATAGTAAGAGCGCCTGTTTAAAATGAGAATTCGATGCCTAGCATCGACTTGCAACGAGAAATCGATGCTGGGCATCGACTTGGGATGTTTTTGGCCACTTTTCAGCAGGGGTTCGATGACGGGCATCGACTTCCCGCATAAAGTCTTGATCTTTTGGACACCAAAACTATAGGTGATTTCATGCACACTTAGAATATGACTTATCAACTGGAATTCGATGCCAGGCATCGAGTTGCTCCAACAACATCATCTTTTCAAGAAGATTTGGCAGTAGATAAAAATCATATATGAAGATAAAGACTTATCAAGTGAGATTCGATGCCAGGCATCGACTTCTCGCATAAAACTCAACCTTTCAACATACATTCGATGCCACGCATCGACTTGCTTGGAAAACTTCAACCTTTCAAATCATTACACAGAAGACAAACACTGGAGATGGAGGAAGAAGACTTATACACAGAACTTTAACTAGTTCTTGTCATAACTATGAAAACTCAGAAGCTTACAAGTGCTTTCTTGCTCAGAGAAGCCCGACTATACTAAGTCATACAAAAATGAGTTCTTTTCACTTTCTCATTGTCTTCCTCCTTCTTCTTCTCACCACGTCAGTTAATACTAACTAACTTATATAGATTTTCTCATTCCCGTGACTTTTGAAAAACTTCTAGAACTAAAGTGAACTAACTTTACAAGTATAATACATTTGTGAATTTGTCCCTTCACATAGGCATGGGGTTTTCTTCCTAAGATTTGACCTTCAAATATATGTCCAGTTAGTGATTGTTTCTCCAACAGTCTTCATCTCTATTTACCTGCACAATTGATTTTCCTTTCTCATATCTTCTTACCTCTTCTTCAAATTCTTCAGCTGTATGACTTTGATCTGCATACCAACTTTTCTGTTCATCAAATGTAACATCTCTAGAAACAAAAAATTGTTTAGTTAGAGGATTCCACAACCTGTAACCCATCTGCTTTTCATCATAACCAATAAACACATATTTTTCTGCCTTTGGTTCAAGTTTATGTCTTAGTTGTGATGGCACATAAGCATATGCAATTGATCCAAACACTCTACAATGATCTAGTGTTGGTTTCTTACCCCACCAGGCTTCATATGGAGTCATTCCATTGAGAGCTTCACATGGTAATCTATTCACAAGATATGTACCTGTATTTATAGCCCCAACCCAAAGATAATTTGGACAATTCTTCTCCTTTAGCATAGCTCTAGCAAACTCAACGAAAGTCCTGTTCCTTCTTTCTGCTACACCATTTTGTTGTAGTGACCTCAGTCTCTTAAGCTTTTGACCTATGACTCTCTCTGCATATGCATGAAAATGCTTGAAAGCTCCAAACACTTCTGATCTCTCCTTTAAAACATATAATGTTATCCATCTTGTAGCATCATCAATGAAAAGAACATAGTACCTTGAGCCACTGATAGATCCTTCTTTTGTTGGTCCCCATACATCTCTATAAATGAGCTCAAGTACTCCATCATGTTTGAATCCTTTCTTTTGAAATGGTAACCTGTGTGCTTCTCCCATTTGACATGCTTCACATTTATAAACCATATGTTGACTTTTTACATTTGGTAATCCTAGTACAAACTGATTAGCAACCATAGGTTTAATTCCTCTTTCATTGAAATGACCTAATCTCTTATGCGGGAGATCAAGTTTTGTAATCACTCCTTTACCATGTATGAGCAAAGCTTGACCAATGTTCCCTTGTACTCTTAAAGTAAAGAGTCTACCTTCTTTCTTACCAGAGACAATCTAATTATTTCCATTCTCTGGATCTTCAACAAATACTCCTTCAATTGTAAACCTGACTTGAAAACCTTTTTCAACTATCTGTCCCACACTAATCAAGTTTTTAGGTATTGTGGGAACATATAAAACATTGGTTAGCAAATCTGCTCAACTCTTGCATTTCACTTTTCCAATTGAATGTACACTATGTCTAGTATTATCACGTGTTTGGACCGTATGACTAGAAATACCTTTTTCCAATTCTGACATCAATTCTATGTTTCCTGACAAATCATTAGAACATCCAGAGTCAATGTAAAATACCTTTAGATCTTCTTTATTTGATGTGCTGATTGAGTTCATCATCAATGATGTATGACTTTCATTTTGTGTGTCATTTGCATAGTTGTAGTAGGTGGTGTTGTAGGATTGATTCTCTCCCCAACTTCTTCCTCCACCTCTACCATAGCCTCCTCTTTGACTTTGTCTACCTCTTTGAAAATTACTTTGATATCTTCTACCTCTGCCTCTGCTATTGTTGTTTTGATTTTGGTTTGATCCTTGTTGGTTGTGCCAACACTCATGAGCCAAGTGATTACTCAATCCACAGATCTAGCAAGCCTTCTTATTGTTATTTTGATTACCTCTTCCTCTTCCAAAAACTCTTGCTCTTCCTCTCCTATTGCCTTTACCTCTTGCATAATAAACTTGAGAACTCGACTCCTCTTCATCCTTTGCTTTACCTTTATCTCTCTTCTTCTTGTGCTTCATATACATTGAAGAA
>CM035431.1:107869456-107884456 GCA_020310875.1 Ceratopteris richardii
TTGGCATAGGAACGTAAGGTTCCTCATACGTCTCATCTACCTCGATGGGTACCAAATCCTCGGGTTCTGGTTCGACAACTGGAGAGGGTTGCCTTTCATGTGTGAGTAATCTTGCTTGTAATTCGGCCACCTGCTCTTTCAATGCCTTGACTTCCTCTGAAGTCGTGGTCGTTTCCGTGACTTTGGGTGCTGTCTGTTGCTCTTGGAGTTGATTGCGCAGCGCATCCCGTTCCCTTTCCAAGTCATCATGAGCTTCTAATAGATCTGCATAGCTGTCCAAGATGGTCTTCATTGTCTCTGAGGGCACCGCTTTAAACTGCTCTGGATCAATTTCGTGTGGAGCGCCTTCCATTGCTGCTTCTAGATTAGCTTCATTTTGCTGCTGCAGCCTCTTGTTTTCTTCTAGGGCGGCCGCCATGTGTTTTCTAAGAAGTGCCAGGTTACGCCGGACTTTGAGATTATCGGCTTGATATACCTCGAGCAGAGCTTCTAGTTGTTTGGCACCTGATTCTGTCGATGGTTGGGGTGCTGCCAGTAATGTCTGGTGAGCCTGCTCAAGCGTCGCGTAGCGTTGATTCAGTTCTGCATTTTCTGTTTGTAGAATGTGAAATTGTGTTTGTAAGTTCTGGTGGTGCGTTTCCAGTTGCTGATACCGGTTGTCCAGAGCTTTGTACTCATGTTGGAGCTGGTATACACATTGGTTTAATGCAAAAAATATGTTATTTACATTAAATAATGTTGGGAAAGGTGAAGATGCAGGGGGAATGGGGGCGGGAATGGGAGAGGTGAATGCTGTGGATGTATGTGGAGATGTAGGTGGAGGGGGTATGGGTGATGAAGGTGGCATGGGGGGAGGGAGCGGTGCTGTGGCAGGTGATGTTTCCATCGTGTCAACTGTTTGAGTGACTGTGTAGATGGGAATCGTTGGTGGAGTGGATGTGACATCGGTGAACAGGGTGGTGAAGGTGGGCATGGTGACTCCCCCGAATTGGATTCCCGGGGAGAGTGGGATGCCCATGACAACGGTAGTGTTAGTGGATGTGGTAGTGTTAGTGTCCTGCGGTGGAGTGAATTGTGTAGTGTGAGGTGGGGATGGTGGTGATAACGGTGCTTCGTGATATTCTTCTGCTTGCGTTGACTCGCCAGGTGCTGGTGTATTGATGTGAATTTGCTTTCCGGACCTCCTGGGACGAGTAGGAACTCTTTTTTCAAACCTGTGGATGTAGGCCATTGCTTCATGGATGGCCTCGTCCAGTCCTACAGCGTCGGCATGAAGGTTCATGGACTCAATGAACAAATCATCCACACCTTCCTCCGCTAGCAAGTCGTTCATGAGTCTTTTGCCCTGTTCGAGAGACATCTTATGCTGTTCCTGAACCAGTCGCATGGTTCGATATAGTCTCTTGATCTGTGCCGAATATGCTGGGGCACTTGCTAACTCGGAGAGTTCGTCATATTCTTGCTGTTGTTCTTCGTCGGCTTCTTCTTCGTCTCCTCCTGCCTCTTGTTCGTCTACATCGACTTCTACCACTCGGGGTTGGGTGGGGGCCGATGTTGGTTTGGGTCGTGGTTCCTGATCTCGCGCTGCTTCCGCTTCGAGGTTAGAGTCATAGATTAATCGGGCAATTTCCTCATCCGTGAGGTCCTCAAGAGTAAATCCCTGCGGGAATTCCAAATCGGATGGAATGGGGGGAAAAACCAGATTAGGCCCCTCCGTGCTTGGTCTTGGTAACCGGATTGTGAATGGCCTAACTCGTCGTGTCTGGGGAGGAGTGATTTCTGGTGTAGCGGTAGCTCCCCTTGGTTGAGCACAGGGAAGTTGGACTCCCCCCCTCATCTTCTTGGATGGGGGACCTGCTGTTGATAGTCTTCTTTGGAATTCTTGGACTCGGGACCATACGAGTGCCCGCTGAACAGGCACGTCATAAGCCAAGCATCTGTAGATTATTCTGGTCAATGCACAACACCCGTGGAGTACATTCTTCTGTTTCTTGTTCCACCTTTGATGTGCTAGGTGGATCTGGTCTATTATCCAGTGTGGCACATTGATGGGTAGGCTTTCGGTTTCTGCTAGATATAAACTGAACCATATTTTTTTCGGGGGCATTGTGAATCGTTCTTGGGCGGGAAACGCAAAATGCTGCATGATGGTTCGCAGGTGAAGCGCAATGGTAGGTGTCATGGCTACCATATCCTTCAACTTATTCAGATCCTTGTGCTTCATTCGACCTGGGACCATGGTTTCCTTTTCTGTGGGGATGTGCATGCCATACATTCCCAAAGCTTCTCTTACCAGATTGAGGTCCAGCTTGAACCTCTTAAGCTCATTACCCGGCAGCAGTGATGGCAACACAAAGGTGCTGTCGCCTCCTTTGGCCCTGCTCGGCGTGATTGTACTGATCAGATATGAACATCGTAGAAAGTCCGGCTTTGGTATGTGAGTCCTGAAATAACTTTCCACACCTGCTTTGACCCAAACTGATCTCATGACTTCGGCATTTTGGTAGCTTTCAAATTCGCGTGTGAAAAAGTGGTATCGACCCCATTTGCCATTGAATTCCAATTCTGCTTCCCAGAAGTAGGTTCCATCGCCCAGTGGTCCAGCAACATCACTGAACCAATGCGCATGCTTACCTACTTGAGAGGTGTGTCCTTGAGGGGGATCCTGGATGGGGAGCACATGCACTTCTCGAAGCTCTTGCGGTCTTGCAGTGAGGCGTGCCTCAAGGAGAAGTGCTTCTATGTCCACGATCTGGGGACCAGATCCGGCTTGAGCGCTGGTACCTGCTTCTGCCATGGCCTGTTTGCTGATTGGTTCTGTGAGAATATAGAACCATGTGTTAACATTGTAATGGACAAAATAAATCCGTTGTTGTCCCCGTTACAACATTAACATAAGGTAGAAGGTGAGTTAGTGGTTAGTAAGTGCATGAAGATAGTGTGTGTAGTTAGTGATTGTGTTGTCCTAGGAAACTATTGCAGTTAGTAAGTGGGTTATGAATTTACAAATTGGGGTCGGGGGGTTTATTACAGACCCTAGGCTGCCAAATGCAGTGGGTGGGCTGTGCTTTCGGTTTCGGAGAGTCTCTACAGAGCCTTCTCGGTGTCGTGGTTTGAAGATGAGGCCTTTTTGGGACCCATTTACAATTGATTACATGTACGCTCTTGGATTTTGGTGTGTACAAGAGTGTTGAGAACGAGTGAAATCTGGCAGTATGCGTCGCTGCGTTATGCTGTTTAAGTTGTGGCCTCAGCGTAGCTACTTGTGCCATCAAGCAAGCCTTAGGCACCCAAATTTGTCTTGATTGTGGGCTTGCCTTCATCGACTTCTTGGGCACCCAAATAGATTTTATTTTAGTAGAAGAATTTCTGAAAGACTTCTTATTAGCGTTGCGTTGTTGGTCACTAATAATAGGCTTTACCCCTGTAGTTGGCGGTGGTGCAACTGGTCGTTCGCCTTTCCGCACCCATACCTGATCTATTTGCTGGGCTGTTCTGCTGCGCAGGTACTTTTGATCTCTGACATAGGTACTACCCTGCTTCTTCTGCCTTTGATCCACCTTGGGTTGCTGCCTCTTTCCAGCCTTTGGAAAAGAAGGGAATTCCTTTGCATTCCTGACTCCTTTTTTGCGAATATCATTCCTCTGCAACACATAGTTTTGGACAAGAACAGCATGGTCATCTTCATGTGTACCCCTGGAAGGACCAGGAGTCTGTGCCTTTCCTAGTTCCTTGAGTGCTTGATTGTCTAATTCTATTGTAACTCGACTATGATTGACCCAAACCTGGAGAAGTCCACTTCTTAGGTTTAGATTGACTGCTTGGTCATAAATCCAATCTTGACCCAGGACAAGAGGTTCAGTGAGATCCTCATCCTGACACACTAGTACTTTAACTGTCATTGCTTCATCATGAATGTAGAGGGGAAGTTCCACCTCGCCCATGCAAGGGGTTTCCACGCCTCCCAATCCTATAAGATATGCTTCCATAGGTTGGACGGTTAACTGTAACTCTTGACAGTAAGACATTCTAACAGCACTAGTGGCTGCACCTGAGTCAATCAAGGCTCTTACAGTCCTTGCACTTTTTCCTTGTCCTATATCTAGGGTTACGAAAGGACGTCTATCGACTATCCTATGCGAGCTTGTTCCTGCGACTTCACACATGGCCATGGGAAATCCTTGGTCTGCATAGTCATTCGCTTCAGGCTGAAACTTACCTTGCCTTCGTAGTTTCATCCTTGTGATGCGTTCTAAAGCCTCTGCTTGAGCTTCTTCTCTAATTCTCTTTTCTTCCTCTTTGCGTTTCTTAGCAGTATTGAGTCGGCTAAGCATTTCTTCTGTGAGGGGTTCCTGGTACAACTTGACTCTGCAACCGCTAATATAATTTGGGAGAACATCACCCTCTAATGTGGCCAATTGTACCGCTCCGCTTGTGGAGATCCTATTGATGATCATAGGTCCGTAGCCTCTCTTTTCTAGCTTCCTCGCGTGTTGTTTGAGTGTATAGACCAAGACTAGATCTCCTGCTTTCAGGCCTTTATCCTTCACATGGGCATCGAAATATGCCTTCTGTCTCTTCTTGGCTGCATATATCCCTGCAGTGGCTCTCAGTCTTGTCTCTCCTAATCGTTCAAGGTCAAAGATCCTAGAGGAGAGCTCATGACCTGTCCATTCGTGCTCTTGTGCTACTCTCAATGTAGGGATCAGGAAGTCCAAGGGTAGCACAGCGTTTTGGCCGAATACCATCTGAAAGGGGGTGGCTTGGAGCACCGTTTTGTAGGCAACTCGGTATGCCCAAACAGCATGGTGTAGCTGTTTGTCCCAATCAGAGCGTTTAGTGTTCACTAGTTTTGTCAGTACATTGCATAAAATCTTATTAGTACTCTCAGCTTGTCCATTAGCTTGAGGGTGATAAGGGGCAGACTTCTTGTGTATTACCACGAATTCTTGGAGTAGATTTTCAATCACTTCGTTCAAGAAATGAGTGCCTCTATCACTTACTAGCTCTATAGGTAGTCCATATCTCGTGAATACATTCTCAAACAAGAATTTGGCAGTTGTTTGAGCATCGTTCCTGGTTGTAGCCTTTACCTCTACCCACTTGGTGAGATAATCTGTTGCAACAATGATGTATTCCGCATGAGAACCTTTAGCTGGGGGATTAATAGGACCTACGAAGTCTATTCCCCACTTAGAGAATGCACGTCCGCCCATCATAGGTTTCAGTGGCATCTCATCTTTGCGTATAGGATACTGAGTCCTCTGACATACATCACACCGTTTCACATAGGTATATGCATCCATGTGAAGGGTAGGCCACCAGAAGCCCGCAAATAGTATCGCTTTGATCACCCGATCTGGTCCAAAGTGTCCTCCTGCTACACCTTGGTGAGCAGTTTCTAAGATCTTAAGATACTCACTTTCATGGACACACAGTCTCAGGTAACCATCTTTACCGCGTTTGTATAGATTATCACCTATGAGTGAATAATCCAGGGCTTCTTGTTCTAAACTCCTTTTCCTAGCTAGAGTCATGTCTGGGGGGAATGTGTTTGTCTGCAAGAATGATACTAGAGGTTCACTCCAATCTGGCACAATGGATATTTGATAGAGAGTGGCATGTTCCACAGGTGGTTTAGTGCAACAGATTGGGCATTCCTTGCACAACTTTTGGACATCCGCTTCCATAGTTGGCCAATGCACTCCGAATCTCTTTAGAGTCTGCAAAGTTCTTTGCTTTGAATGGTGTTGCTCTAACGCACCTACATGTGCTAATTGCAACCATTTAGCGTACTCATCCTCTTCTACGCAACAAGCCAAGATCCCTTGATCTGTGTGCTTGTACATGCTTCCTGCCATGATATGGTACTTTTGGGCTTTTACGATCTCTCTATTTCGTGTGTTTAGGACTGGATGATTAGGCCCGTATGTCAATACTGGTACCAATGGCTTAGCCCAATGCGGTACAACTTCCAAATTAAACAAGTAAGCATCAGGAAGGTCATCTGACACTCCTTGTGGGGCTTCTCCCGATGTGAGCCTAGAGAGGTGATCTGCTCTCAAGTGAGTCCTCCCTTTCCTTACCACAACCTCAAAATCATATTCCATTAGCAAGAGAAACCATCTCACTAATCTTCCTGTATTGCATGGCTTGTTTACTAAGTACAACAATGCCTGATGATCAGTAAAAAATTTAAACTTATTTGCAAGCAAATAGTGTCTAAATTTTTTGACTGCATAAACCATGCCTAATCCTTCGCGCTCTGTAGTGGTGTAATTCCGTTCAGCCGCATTCAATTGTCTACTGGCATAGGCAATTGGGAGATCCATATTACCTTCACCAGTAGGTTGTGCGAGCACACATCCAATGGCATAATTGGATGCATCCACATGAACATGGAATGGCTTACTCCAATCTGGTGTGGTCAAGATTGGTGCTGAACATAATCTTCGTTTAAGCTCTTGGAAGGAATTTTCGCATTCATCCGTCCATTCAAAGTTTGTCAGAAGTCCGTACATGGGCTTTGCAATGACAGCATACATGTGTATAAATCGTCGATAATAACCGCAATGCCCCATGAAAGCTTGTACTTCCTTGACATTCTTTGGCCTAGGTAATTCTGCTATGGCTCTCACTTTCTCCTCGTCAGTAGATATGCCATTCTTTGACACTATGTGTCCTAGAATCTTACCTTGCCTAACCATAAAAACGCACTTTTCTGGGTTCAGGCAGACTTGGTACTCTCTACATTTGTCAAAGATTTGTCTGAGTTCAGGAATATGAGTTTGTCTAACATTGGAATGAGCACAAAGATCATCGACATAGACTTCTAAACTCTTCCTCAGGAACTCCTTAAACACATGGCACATCAGCCTCTGGAAGGTGGCTGGTGCATTGGTAAGCCCAAATGGCATTACTCTAAAAGCAAAAATGCCCCATTCTGTGGCAAAGGCTGTCTTATGCTGATCCTCTGGAGCTATGGCTACTTGATTGTAGCCCGAAAATCCATCAAGGAAGCTGTACACTTCCTTGCCTGCCACTCTTTCTAAGAGATGTTCTGTGATGGGAAGCGGATAGTTATCTCGAATCGTGGCGGCATTAACCTTTTTCAAGTTAATGCACACACGCAGCTTGCCATTCTTCTTGGGCACCACTACGATGGGGGATACCCATTCAGTGTGCTCAATTTCATAGATAAATCCAGCTTCGACCAATCTATCTATCTCTTCTTTGATCTTAGCGGCGTAATTATCGTTATATGTATATGGCTTTTGCTTAGAGGGTTTGGCATCTGAGGTCATGGGGATGGTGTGCGAGCATATGTCCGGGTCAACCCCTTTCAAATCCTTGTAACTCCAAGCGAATACATCTCTGTATTCTCTTAGCAAGGCAATCAATTCGTGCTCTTCTTCTTCTGTCAGGTCATGGCCTATATACGTGCATCTCTCCTCTCCTTCTTCTAGGGCCACTACTATTTTCTTGGTGGTTTCTTTGTTATCATAGGCCTCTCCTGATTGTGCCTCTCGTTTAGGCATTCTTATCATGACTCTCCTGTCATCTATCTCATACTTCTTAAAATTTTCTGGGACCTCAAACAAAGATTCTTCCTCCTCTGGTGAGACTTCTTTCTTCTTTCGTTTCTTTCCTTCTTCCTTCGGGGTCATATGTGTTGCTAATCTTACATCATTTGTAACCTCTCCATGCCTCTGGGGTTGAAATTCTACTTCATGGAAATATTCCTCATCTGATGCAAATGGTGGATCCATAATGATTGACTCTAGATCGGAGTCACTTGCATCCTCAAATGCATCAGGGCTAGGTTCGCATTCTTCTAGAACAGCCTCTCCCATGATTGGCTCTATGGAGAAGACTGAAATATCATAGCCGTCCTCATCACAGTGAGGTGTCCATTGTTCTTCGTTGATGGCTACGTCCATTGTTGCTAAGATTTCGGCCCAACCGTGAGGTTCAAATTCTTCGTCTGGAAAAACTACAGGTGCATAGGCTGGGTCTTGAATGGGTCTATGAGTTTCGTTCGCACCTACCTCTCTGGCTTTCTCTCTCTTCTCTTCTTCTACTGCTACCTTGCACATCCATAAGTGAGTATCTTCATGCATCCATGAGGATCCAGATCCTAGGGAATGCACCGATTCTGTGTCATCTTTGGCTCTATGGATGGGATTCCATTGGATAGGAGGGACATCTCTGTGAGAATAATCTTTGAGATTGACTTTGGTCGTAACGCCCAAGTGTTGCAAATACAAGGAGTTGGTTCCCCAATCCTGTACCACCTGCAACTGTCGCATGAATGGTCTTCCCAAAATCATCTCATAGGCATGATTTTTGCTGAAGTCACATATGGCAAAGGTGTGTTCAAACTCCACACCACAAGTGGTGAGAGTTATTCTTTCTAGCAATCCTAGGGGTCTCTCTATGTGACCATCGGCCATCTGCAATTTCATTCTCGTCGGCCTGAGTGCCGGCTTGCCCCAACGCTTCCAAAGGGAAGTAGTGGCAATTGCAACTCCTGCACCTGAGTCCAAAATTGCCTTAGTGGTGTAGTCCTGGTAGGTAATGGGAAGATAGGTGTTCCCTTCTTCACCTTCACACATGTCTCCTATTTTATCCAAGGGAATTTCTGGCACTGTCCTATGGGATCCTACCCGGGAATGAGGTTTGGCTATCTCTGGTACTTGTTTGGCTACATGTTTCCATAATTCAGGTCTAACCTTGAGTAGCTCTTCTAACTTGAGATTACACTGCACATTAGTGTTCTTCACTACCTCTGTGTTCCTAGGAATGACTGAGTCGTCGTTCCTTACCATGACTGTGGGTGCTCTCATACATGTGGACTTTGCTTCCCATGGGCCTGTGAAGTGGGGTAGCTCTTGTATGGAATTAGACTCAAAGTCTAATCTCTCGTGAGACTGAACACTCTCATGCTCCCCGTAAATAGATGGGATGTCTTGTGGGAATTGGTCGTGTGCATCGTCCACAAGTTCAAAAGGAGGGGCGACCTCACTTTCGTTATCCCATTTATCTTCTTGAATCTCTCGTAGGAAGTCTGGTGCAAACCGATTCATAGAAGAAGAAGTGTCTGGCTCCGTAGAATTAGGTACATAAGCAACTTGTGAAGGAGGGCTGATTCTATTGTTGACTCTCTCCTCGTTTTCGCAAATGGCTGGAGCACAAGCTTCTTGGGGAGGATTACTTATTCTATTACTTTTCCGAGCAGGCTCATACGCTCTCTCGAAAGGAAGGTGGGTTACCTGTGGAGGTGCATATGCTTTCGAGGGAGGTTCTTGTGACCTTTGGGGAGGACGATAGGCTCCTTGAGGAGGCACATGGGCTTCCTGAAGAGGCTGGCTTATCCGTTCTCTTGCCCTTTCCTTTCTTTGAGGGGTAGGTTCCTTTTCTGGCCGTGCTATTGGCCTCTCTATTCTTTCTAAGGATGGGAAGTTGTAAGGTTTAGTGGAATTGGCTGCATAAACTTCCGATGGGGAATGGCTCAGGTTTTTGCTTGCTTTTCCTTTCTCCTGATTTTTTTCTTCCTTGTCAGACCTGGCAATTATCCTCTCTAACTTTTCTAGGAATCCGTCCAGGTGTAATTGTGTCTTGGCTGAGCCCGAGTAATTGAAAAGGCGACTGGCTTCGAACATAGTCTGAGCCAATGCGACCATTTTCGCGCATAGTTTGGTTCTTTCTATCTCTAGGTCAGCTCTAGGATAGCACTTGGCATGATCTGTGACGTTTGGCCCTTCTTGGATTCTGGCCTGATATGCTTTAAGCATCATGTCTAAGTCTTCAGGGGTGGGATCAGCTAACACTGATCCGACTCTAGGGGGTGGTGGGATTTGATGAGGCGGTAGGGAAGGTGGTGAGTCGGACGGAGATGGAAGGGGTGGAGGCGGGGTATTGTGAGAGGGGATTTGAGAGGTGATTTCAGTTATCCTAGCTTTGGTTTCTCTTATGCTTTCCTCAAGTTCACTCATCTTTTTAGCCCATTGTCTTTTCATTCTTTCTCGACTATCTTTCCACGCTCTGGTCCTTTTCTTTGTCACGCTCTCGGTTTCACCAGCCTCTGAGTTCTTACTCTGGTTTGTTTCTTGGTTTTGCTGCAAAGCCTGAGCTCTAGTGACTACCTGCACTGGTGCAGTGGAAGTGACGCTTCCTGAGGAATCTACAACCAAACCAATCACATTGATCGGAGTGATTTTTGGCATATTATTGGGGTTCTTTGGGCAATCTCGTAAAAGATGCTCCTTTCCACAATCTTGGCAAAAACCTTGGATAGTCACTGACTGGGGTTGTGTAGGTGGGGGCAAGGGACAATCACGAATGAGATGATCTCCTTGGCATCTGTAGCACGGTCCTCTTGGGAATGGAGGTCTTACTTGCCTAGGTTGAGGCCTGGGGTTGGGGTTTGCATACATGACGTTCGTGTAATCTGACTCCCAACTAGGTTCACTTGGTTCCTCACTATAGTAAGACTCCCCATGTTCTGGAGACTGCATGTAGTAAGCCTGGGGACTATCGATATGTGTAGAATCAAAGCTATGGTCACTTGGGTCATTTTCCGAGATCAAGGGGGTTACTGGTACTATGGCCCTGTTCAGGTTTTCTTCCGCAACAGCATACTTTACTGGAATCACGTTAGCGGGGTTTGGGGGCTGTTGAGCTAGCACCGGTTGGGGTCTCTGTTGGGCCTGGTATGGTTGCTGATAGGTTTGTTGGGGTCTAGCATATTGTGGTGGTGGGTTTTGGTTCTGGTATCGGCCTTGTTGGTACGGCTGCGGGTAGGGTTGTCTAACTGCCTGCTTGTTGTATGGGCAATCTTGTGCGGTGTGATTGGTGTATCTCCGTTCTATGGTGCAGTACTGGCTACTAGGGTTAACTTGGGGTTGAGCCATAATGGGACAGACGTTCGCCATATGGTCACCACCGCATGTATAGCACCTTTTTACAGGAGCAAACCTTGGAATTTGTTTGCTAGTCACTCCTAATTTCTGAGCTACCTTCTCAGCAAGTTCCTCGATTGATGTAGATTGCATGGAAGAGTGGCTAGATGCGCTATCTGAATCTTTATAGATTTTGGAAAGCTCTAGCTCTTCCCCTAGGTTATCTTCAATGTCAATGCACATGCGTACACACTCTTCTATAGTCCTAGGGTCCTTCAGATACACATAGGATCTCAATTTTGTACTCAGCAATCCATCAAGGAATAGGGCTACTTGTTTAGCAGATGTGGGGAGCTCCGAAATAGGACATCTTTCCAGGTATTGCCTAAATCTTCTTCCTGCAAGTCTCACGGTCTCTTGAGGGGTTTGCTTGAAGCTGTGGATCAATGAGGAAGTATTGTGTCTTATGCCACTCTTAGAGAACTCTACAATGAAAGCCTCTAGGAGTTGGTCTATGCTCCTGAACTGACGCTCATCTAATGGCTGAAACCATGTAAGTGCTGTGTTCCTAAGGGTTAGACCGAAGGCATTGTACTGCGTGAACAGATCTTCCACTTGTTCAGCTCTCAAGACTTGCTTGAACTCTGCCACATGATCATAGGGATCTCCTGTGCCGTCAAAGTAATTCTTCATGGACTTAACTAGCTGGGTGGGTCTCAAAATTCTTGCGTGCTCTCTAGGTCTCGGCAGAGGGAATCCATCTACATTTCTTTGGTTCCTGTGGGCTCTATGCATCTCAGGTTCTACCCTATTCGTATCTGTTCTCGTTCTTTCTCTGCCCACTGGGTTGGCAAAACTCACTTCTGGTCTATCTCTACTTCTGTCTCTTTGCGTACCATGAGCTTGGGAAGTTCCAGCCCCAGGGTGACCATAGGATACATTTGATCTTGGTTGGGGGAAAATGAATTCACCCTTCCAAGTGTAAGCATGCCTATCATTTTCTGTCACCACGAAGATCCGTTCTGAAGCATGATCTAAATAGGTCACTCTGCCTGGGCTATCCGGATCCTTAAGCTCATAGATCATGATGTTTCCTATGTCTGTCGGCTGATTAGACTTATACCTCCAAAAGGCTTCATCAGTTTCTCGATTGAGGAGCAACTCTATGCTCTTGTTGTCTTGGGGGACCCATTCAGGCGTGATAATCCTAGTGAGAACTGATTTACCTCGAGGGGTTCTAGGTTCCGCACCCATGTTCCCTTGTTCTAGGTCACCTAACTCCGCTTCTGAGATCACATTCCCGAAGTCATCTGTCCTATCAGGGTGGCTAGTGACTACATATATAGTTCCTTCTTTGTCCAGGTATGCACCATTTTCAAACTTGACAGCTGGGTGTTCTAGTCCTATGGATTGGTCAGGGTTTTTAATCTGGACCACGGATCTTCCTAGGCCGTCCTCATAGATGCTAGCACCTAGTCGGTTGGTCCTAAGGTATTCCAGCTGTGTTTTGTAAGGGCCTTCTACCCTGTACAAATAAGGCACTCCTGAACTCCCCGTAGGTCTATCCATGCCTTGAGACATTTCTGACTCACTGGTCTCAGAGCTAGGGTAGTATGAGTGGTGGCTCAACTGCTGGGCCCAAGACCTTGCAGTATGATTGACACTAGCCTCTGAAGACCTAAGGCTTTGTCTCTCCCTGGCTAGGTGTCGTCCTGATCGAAGGTTCATATGCTTAACCGATTATCCCAATTTTTGCCCAGAGTACAACCTCGTTGCCAATCAATTGGTGCCAGTCACTTGATTCTTTTTAGTTAATTATTGTGTTTATGGTCTTGTCTGATATCACGTCGTCAGGAACACTTGAATGTTGTTTCGCACTTGCATTTGATCGTTCCACGTTAGGTTCTTTTTCTTTAGGTTATCGACAGTACAGAGATTATGTTTTTGACTTGAACTTGAGTTTTTTGGTAGTCTTCAACTTGATAACTGCCTATCGTCAACCTGACTTACTCCTACCTCTACTCGTTCTTAGCTTGAGCTAGGAAATGACAGAGGGAGTTGAGAATATTCCAACCTTACTTGTTGATCCCTTGCTTTAGGGTGCTCAAGAACTCGGTTCTCAAGCTTGCCAAGAAACCTTGCTTTTGTACGCTCTTAGTTGCTCTCAATGGACCTATAAAGGACCCACGGTTAGCTCAATGCTTATATTCAAAGAACAAAACCAACCACTTCCATTCATGTGACACAAACACACATTTGCATTGTGACTTTTAGGAAAATACTTCTACAGACTCCTGACTTTGATCCCCCTGGGTATGGTCAACTTCAATTTACCCTCTCTGAAAATCAATGCATTATCTTTATAAAAAACAGTTGAGGGCGTGTAGTATATGCCACGAGCTTTCCAACAAGCCCAAGAGCTCAAAAATTGGATTTCGTATGAAAAAGTTAGGACTGTTCAGGGTTTAGGGAGTTAAATCAGGATTCAATACAAGCTAACAGTCAAACAGGAATACTCGAGTAGCTTGTGGCACGGCCTAACAATGCAATACTACACCCTAAAGTTTGTCCCACACTTAATCACAATTTAACCCAATCACTTTGCCCTAAAAATTTGACCTAAATTGCCCTCCTAACGCGTTCGCAAAGTCTGTCGGTCGCGATTGACAGGTCAGTCGCGATCGACGTGTCGATCGCGATTGACAGGTCCGTCGTGGCTGTCAGTCGCGATTGACTGGTCAGTCGCGATTGACAGGGGTTACGAAAAGTCAATCAGTCGTGGTCAAAGCGTCGTTGACTCTGTCGGTCGCGATTGATGAGTCGATCGCGATTGACAGGTCGGTCGCGAGGGTCTGTCGATCGTGGTCAAACCGTCGTTGACTGTGTCGGTCGCGATTGACAGAGCCGTCGTGGTCTGTCGATCGTGGTCAAACCGTCGTTGACTGTGTCGGTCGCGATTGATGACTCGATCGCGATTGACACGTGTCACGCGTATGGTCAGTCGGTCGTGGTCAATCGGTCGTTGACCCTGTCGGTCGCGATTGACAGAGCCGTCGTAGGCTGTCGGTCGCGATTGACGTGTCGATCGCGATTGACAGATCTGTCCGTCGTGGTTTGTCGATCGCGATTGACGTGTCGATCGCGATTGACAGAAATCTGTGGAATTTCAAAAAACTAAACACATTTTTGGGAAGCCCTTAGCCTGTAGGTCATGGATATGCACTTTGTTTAGCAATTAGAGCAATTTTTCTGTCGGTCGCGATTGACAGAGCTCGGCGACACACAGACAGTTACACAGATTTCCGTACCTGCGCAGGGTGCTGGGGATGATGATGCGTCCTGTACCTGCAGAAAGCTCACAAAACATGCAAAAACAGCACATGCAAATTCGCTCTCTCGCTCTCTCTCACAAGTGAAATGAGGGAAATGAGGTGGAGATGGGGATATAGTCAAAAAACTGAAATTTTCGCGATGATGGAGATGGAGGTGAAAGATGGTGATGATGATGATGGTGATGAAGATGGTGAAGAAAGTAAAAGAAAATCGATGAGAGTGAAGAAATTACCTACAACTCCAACGAGTCAACTCTACGTCTTACCATCACACGCTCGTCCTCAAAGCTCGATCCCCGGCAACGGCGCCAAAATTTGGTGTAGCTCAAGGATGAGTAGCACCTCCTTTAATGTCAATCCGGGAAGACGTGAGGATGGTATGAAGACCTCGAGCAAGTGGCGGCACAAGTGCGTGAGTGAGAAGCACACTAGCATGCACACACATACACACACACGCGCACACACAGCAAGACAAAGAGTGAGAATCAATGGAGCTTTTAGATTACTTTCAAATGCTCTTACAAGTTCGTTTCAATTACAATCTAACCTCAAAAATGAGCTCTCTAGCTCCTTTTATAGTTTTTGACTAGCTTTTGGCCCTGTCCAGACCTAGTGTCCGGCCTAGTTAAAAATTAGGTTCCAGGGCTTATTTGGGGGTTCAAACGAGATCTAAAAATTATGAAAATTGGTACGCAACTACTTCTAAGGCTCCTCAAGCTCAAGGACTCCTTGGCTTGCACAAAATGGAGCTACAAAAATGTGAAATG
>CM035431.1:107894456-107899456 GCA_020310875.1 Ceratopteris richardii
ATGGTGACCATAGAGGTGTTCTAGTGTCACATTAATTCATTTCTTGTGGTGTTTCATACATCGACAAGTGGTATCAGAGCAGAAAGATTCTCGAGAGCAGAAGACGACAAAGGTACGAGAAGTTTTGTAAAGTTTTCCAGTAAAGTTTGAAAGGTGAAGCATTTGAAGACACAAGGCATCAAAAGGCTACTTCAAAAGTATCCTCATACAAAAAGAACTTCAAAAGGTATTATCCTTTATCCTTTAAGCTCACAGGTTGCAGCAGAAGGAAAGAACTATGGCAGATCATATCTCCATTGACAAACTGGACAGAGATAATTACCCCGCATGGGTAATGAGAATGGAAGCCTTACTTATGAGTAAGGATCTCATGGTATATGTAACAGGTGAAGAAGAGAAGCCAGTATTTGAAGATGAAAGCCGACCAAAGAAAGAAGAACTTGATGCTTTAAAGCATTGGCAGAAGAAGGATGCAAGTGCAAAAGCCTACATCTACAATACAATCTCAGATCATTTGCTACCACACATCAGAGGATTGGAATCATCAGAAGATATATGGAATGCATTGGAATATCATTTCCAAAGCACTACTAAAGCACGGAAAGCAAGTCTATGGTCAGAGTTTACAACATTCAAGAAGAAGCCAAGTCAAACCATTAGTGATTATGTCACTAAGATGAAGGATCTAGCAGATAGTCTTGGATCCATAGATTAAGATGTTGAAGATCACAGATTGATTGCTCAACTACTTGCAGGCTTGAGAGGGGATGAAAGGTGGAAACCTTTTGTCTTATCAACAGAACTTTCATTAAATCATTATGTTCCAGATTTGAACCAGTTGCTTGGTTTGATGCTCACATATGAGCAAGACTTGAAGGGAGATGGAGATAAAGGTCAAAGTTCTGCAATGTACATGAAGAATAAGAAGAAAGGAGATAAATGTAAAGCAAAGGATGAAGAGGAGTCTAATTCTCAAGCTTATTATGCAAGAGGTAAAGGCACTGGCAGAGGAAGAGCAAGAGGTTTTGGAAGAGGAAGAGGTAATCAAAATAACAACAAAAAGGCTTGCTGGATCTGTGGATTGAGTAATCATTTGGCTCATGACTGTTGGCACAACCAACAAGGATCAAACCAGAATCAAAACAACAATAGCAGAGGTCGAGGTGGAAGATATCAAAGTAATTTTCAAAGAGGTAGACAAAGTCAAAGAGGAGGCTATGGTAGAGGTGGAGGAAGAAGTTGGGGACATAATCAATCCTACAACACCACCTACTACAACTATGCAAATGACACACAGAATGAAAGTCATACATCATTGATGATGAATTCAATCAGCACATCAGACAAAGAAGATCTAAAGGTATTTTACATTGACTCTGGATGTTCTAATCATTTGTCAGGAAACATAGAATTGATGTCAGATTTGGAAAAAGGCATTTCTAGTCACACAGTTCAAACTGGTGATAATACAAGACATAGTGTACATTCAATTGGAAAAGTGAAATGCAAGAGTGGAGCAGATTTGCTAACCAATGTTTTGTATGTTCCTACAATACCTAAAAACTTGATTAGTGTGGGACAGATAGTTGAAAAAGGTTTTCAAGTCAGGTTTACAAATGAAGGAGTATTTGTGGAAGATCCAGAGAATGGATATAATCAGATTGTCTCTGGTAAGAAAGAAGGTAGACTCTTTACTTTAAGAGTGCAAGGGAACATTGGTCAAGCTTTGCTCACACATGGTGAAGGAGTGATTACAGAACTTGATCTCTGGCATAAGAGATTAGGTCACTTTAATGAAAGAGGAATTAAAGCTATGGTTGCTAATCAGTCTGTACTAGGATTACCAAATGTGCAAAGTCAACACATGGTTTATAAATGTGAAGCATGTCAAATGGGTAAAGCACACAGGTTACCATTTCAAAAGAAAGGATTCAAACATGATGGAGTACTTGAGCTCATTCATACAGATGTATGGGGACCAACAAAAGAAGGATCTATCAGTGGCTCAAGGTATTATGTTCTTTTCATTGATGATGCTACAAGATGGATAACATTATATGTTTTGAAGGAAAGATCAGAAGTGTTTGGAGCCTTCAAGCATTTTCATGCATATGCAGAGAGAGTAACAGGTCAAAAGCTTAAAAGACTGAGGTCTGATGGAGGGGGAGAATATTTCTCCCAAGAGTTCAATGATTATCTTTGGAATGCAGGTATTAAGAGAGAAATAACTTGCAGGTATACACCACAACAAAATGGTGTAGCAGAAAGAAGGAACAGGACTTTGGTTGAGTTTGCTAGAGCTATGCTAAAGGAGAAGAACTGTCCAAATTATCTTTGGGCTGAGGCTGTAAATACAGCTACATATCTTGTGAATAGATTACCATGTGCAACTCTCAATGGTATGACTCCATATGAAGCTTGGTGGGGTAAGAAACCAACACTAGATCATTGTAGAGTGTTTGGATCAATTGCATATGCTTATGTGCCATCACAGCTTAGGCATAAACTTGAACCAAAGGCAGAAAAATATGTGTTCATTGGTTATGATGAAAAGCAGATGGGTTACAGATTGTGGAATCCTCTAACCAAACAATTTATTGTTTCTAGAGATGTTACATTTGATGAACAGAAAAGTTGGTATGCAGATCAAAGTCATACAGCTGAAGAATTTGAAGAAGAGGTAAGAAGATGTGAGAAAGGAAAATCAATTGTGCAGGTGAATAGAGATGAAGACTATATGCAAGCAAGTACATCCAGAAGTGGATTAACAAGAAGGAATGAAGAAGCTCCTATATTTGATGAAGAAGTGTATCCAGACACATATGAAGAATGTGAACCAAGAAGGTCAAGCAGGACTAGAAGACAACCAGAAAGGTATTATTATGATACTTCTTACATAACTCAGAAGAACTATGCATATATGGTCAAAGATGATGAAGAACCCCAGAACTATGATGAAGCTAAAGGTAAGAAGCAATGGGAAGAAGCAATGAAGGAAGAGTTCAATGCACTCGAGGAGAACAAGACATGGGAACTTGTTCCGAAACCAAATGGTAAGAAAGTAATTGGAAATAAATGGGTTTATAAAGTGAAGAAGCTTGCAGATGGAAGTATAGCCAGATACAAAGCTAGATTGGTGGTGAAAGGCTATGCCCAGACCTATGGCATAGATTATGATGAGACATTCAGTCCTGTAGCTAAGATGTCAACTATAAGGACAATCATTGCTATTGCAGCTTCAAAAGGATGGACCCTAAGTCAATTGGATATAAAAAATGCATTCTTGAATGGATACATATCAGATGAGGTATACATGGAACAACCTCAAGGGTTTATAGATTCCAGGTATCCAAATTTTGTTTGCAGGTTGAGAAGAGCATTGTATGGATTGAAGCAAGCTCCAAGAGCTTGGAACTATAGACTGGTGAAGTATCTCAATGATCTTGGATATCAAAGTTCAAAAGCAGATTCAAGTCTACTTATCAAAAGAACAGAGGAAGGTACAATCTACATTTGTATTTATGTAGATGACATTATAATTACAGGTACTTCAGATGAAGGAATCAAGGAGGTAAAGAGATTACTTGAGAAAGAGTTTAAGATCAGTGACCTAGGAAAGTTATCATACTTTCTTGGAATGGAAGTCACTTATACAGATCATGGCATATATGTATCACAAGAAAGGTATCTTCTGAATCTATTGAAGAAGTTTGATATGGAAAATTGCAGAGAAGCTTCAACTCCACTTGAAGTTAATCACAAGCTCAGTAAATATGATGGTGCAGACTACAAAGATATGAGGAAGTATCAATCTCTTGTGGGTAGTTTGATTTATGCTACACTAACAAGACCTGATCTTAGTTATGCAGTGGGAGTTTTGTCACAATTCATGCATTGTCCAAAGGACCCACATTGGATTGCAGGTCAAAGAGTTCTCAGATATATCAAAGGAACTATAAAGGAAGGATTATATTATCCTTTTACATCAGATTTGAAGTTGAGAGCCTACAGTGACTCAGACTGGGCAGGTAATCAAGATGACAGGAGATCAACTCATGGTTACATGATATACATTGGTGATAAGCTTGTAAGTTGGTGTTCCAAGAAACAACATACAGTAGCATTATCATCAACTAAAGCAGAGTACAAAGGACTTGTGGAAGCAGCTAAGGAAGTCATATGGATGCAGACATTGTTCAAGAGCTTAGGCATTGATCAAGGTACACCTACAATACATGGAGATAATATGAGTTCACTTTATCTTGCAGCAAATCCAGTATTTCATGCAAGAACAAAGCACATAGAGATACAGTATCATTTTCTCAGAGAAAAGGTAATGGAGAAGGAGATTGAAGTGGAATACATTTCTACTAAAGATCAGTTAGCAGACATAATGACAAAGAGCTTGGATGGTGTGAAGACCAGTAGATTCAAAAGCATGGCAGGAGTAAAAGAAAAGAAGATGATATGAAGAAACAGCGAATGTCAATTAGTGATTGAGGGGGAGCTGTTGGAGAAACACTCACTAATTGGACATATATTTGAAGTTCAAATCTTAGGAAGAAAACCCCATGCCTATGTGAAGGGACAAATTCACAAGTGTATCATACTTGTAAAGTTAGTTCACTTTAGTTCTAGAAGTTTTTTAAAAATCACGGGAATGAGAAAATCTATATAAGTTAGTTAGTATTAACTGACGCGATGAGAAGAAGAAGGAGAATGAGAGAGAGAGAATAGAGAGAAGAAGTAGAAGAAGGAGTTCATTTTATACGACTGAGAATAGTCGGGCTTCTCTGAGTGAGAAAGCATCTGTAAAACTTCTGAGTTTTCATAGCTGTGAGAAAGAACTGAGTAAAGTTCTGTGTATGAGTCTCTCTCCATCATCTCCATATTTGCCTACTGTGTGATGAATTCAAAAATTCAAGTTTTCTGAGCAATTCGATGCCTGGCATCGAATCTTGGCTGATAAGTCATTTTTTCATTCTCTGTGTGTTAACTAT
>CM035431.1:107906956-107911956 GCA_020310875.1 Ceratopteris richardii
CTTCATACATATGATGAATGATACATCCAATACACATCATCTATTCATCTATGCTTCATCTCACTCTCCTCTTACGACCATCTACATGTATCTATATATAGATATGAGTATTGATTCGTCATTACTTCAAGTATATTGAAGTATTTACAAAGCTAATGTACATATGTTTTAAAGAACTTTACTATCTGAATCTTCTCTTTACGCCATGAAGTTGGACTTCAATATTTTCTTCATTTCTTCACTTCTAGGCTTTATATAATCACCAATTGTTGATTGTCCTGCACCAATAGCTCCCCCTCAATCATCAATTGTGATTACCTGCATCTTCTTTATTCCTGCCATATCTTTAAACCTCTGCAACTTTGGTCCATCCAAACTTCTTGTCATCATACTGCAAGTTGATCTTTTGTAGGAGTATGCATAACTTCTATTTCTTTATCAACAACCTTCTCTCTCAGAAAATGATACTGAATCTCAATATGTTTAGCTCTAGCATGGAACACAGGATTTGTTGCCAAATATAAAGAACTCATATTGTCTCCACAAATGATAGGAGTACTTTGAACAATATCAAAACTCTTCATAAGAGTCTTTAACCATATTACTTCCTTTGCAGCTTCTACCATACCTTTGTATTCTGCTTCTATAGATGATAAAGCAACTGTATGTTGCTTCCTAGAGCACCATGAAATTAACTTATCTCCCACATAACACAAGTATCCATGTGTTGATCTTCTATCATTAGAATTACCTGCCCAATCTGCATCACTATATATTTTGACTCTTGTATCTGAAGTAAATCCATAGTACAATCCTTCTTTAACTGTGCCTTTGATGTACTGAAGTACTATTTGTCCTGCAATCCAATGTTCCTTTATAGGACAATGCATGAATTGAGATAGAACTCCAACTGCATATGATAAGTCAGGTCTTGTTAATGTAGCATAAATCAAGCTACCCACTAAACTCTGATAGAGCTTCATATCTTTGAATTCCTCTCCTCCATATCTAGTCAATCTATGATTCACTTCCATTGGAGTTGGTGCTATCCTGCAATCTTCCATTTTAAATTTGGTTAGCAAAGTTTTCAGATACCTTTCTTGAGTTACATATACTCCATGCTCAGTATATGAAATCTCCATTCCCAAAAAGAATGACAAATTTCCCAAATCACTGATTTTGAATTCTTTCTCCATTTGCTTCTTAATCATGTGTATACCTTTGTCATCTATTCCTGTAAGTATTATGTCATCAACATAAATACAAACATAAATAAATCCATCCTCACTTGCTTTGACCAACAGGCTACTATCTTCCTTTGAAGCTTGAAATCCAAGTTCCTTCAAGAACTTTACAAGCCTATAATTCCATGCCCTCGGGGCCTGCTTCAACCCATACAAAGCTCTCTTGAGCTTACACACATGATCTTGATACACTTGATCTTTGAAACCATCTGGTTGTTCCATGTAGACTTCATCTGAAATAAAACCATTCAAAAATGCATTCTTCATATCTAATTGAGATAATTTCCAACCTTTGCAAGCAGCAATTGCTATGAGAGTCCTTACGGTAGTCATTTTTGCAACATGACTATAAGTTTCATCATAGTCCACACCATATGTCTGTGCATATCCCTTTACAACAAGCCTGGCTTTGTACCTAGATATACTTCCATATGCAAACCTTTTTGTTTTGTAGACCCATTTACATCCAATGATCTTCTGACTATTTGGTTTAGGAACCAAATCCCAAGTCTCATTTTCCATCAATGCATCATAATCCTCTTGCATAGCTTTTTCCCAATTCTTCTTTCCTTTGGCTTCATCATATGTGGATGGATCTTCATCTGCTTTTAACATGTAAGCATAATCTTTAGTAGTCAAAAATGAAGTATCATAGCTATACCTTGTAGGCTGCCATTTGTGCCTAGATGACCTTCTGACTTCTCCACTTCTTGAAGTTTCTGGTTCATCACATTCTGGATCAAACCTTGGCACTTCTTCAACTTCAACATGTACTTCATTGTTCTCATCTTCATCAAATATCTAAACTTTTGATTTACCTTTCTTTTGATTCACAACTTCTTCAACATCTGCATGAACATTAAGTGTACCTACATACCAATTACCTTGCTCATCAAATGTAACATCCTTAGACACAAGGAATTGCTTTATGGATGGACTCCACAACCTATAACCCATTTGCTTGTCATCATAACCAATGAATACATACTTCTCTGCTTTAGGTTCCAATTTATGCATCAATTGTGATGGCACATATGCATATGCCAAGCATCCAAATATTTTACAATGATCCAAGGTAGGTCTCTTACCCCACCAAGCTTCATATGGTGTCATACCCTGCAAGGCTTTCCATGGTAACCTATTGACCAAATATGTAGCTGTGTTCACAGCCTCAACCCACAAATAATTAGGACAATTTTTCTCCTTCATCATTGACCTTGCAAACTCAACAAGAGTTCTGTTTCTTCTTTCTGGTACCCCATTTTGTTGAGGAGAGTACCTGCAAGTAACCTCTCTCTTTATACCTGAATTCCACAAATAATCACTGAACTCATTAGAGAAATACTCTCCCCCTCCATCTGACCTTAGTCTCTTCAACTTTTGACCTGTAATTCTTTCTGCATATGCATGATAGTGTTTAAATGTATTAAACTCTTCTGACTTGTCTTTGATCACATAGATTGTAATCCATCTGGTAGCATCATCAACATATATGACATAATATCTTGAACCATTTATACTAAAGTCCTTTGAAGGACCCCACACATCTGTATGTACCAATTCAAGTCTTTCTGAATACATAAAAGCATGCTTATTATATGATTTCTTATGACCCTTACCTAACTGACATGCTTCACATTTGTATGTCATGTGTTGACCTGCAACATTAGGCAATCCAAGCACTGAACCATTGTTAACCATTTCTTTGATACCTCTTTCATTAAAATGTCCAAGTCTTTTATGCCGAAGATCCAATTCAGACACTTTTTGCTCTCCATATGTAAACATAGCATGTCCAACATTACCTTGTATCTTTAATGTGAAGAGCCTTCCTTCCCTCTTTCCTGTAACAATTTCTTTATACCCTTGACTAGGGTCTTCAACATAAACTCCATCATTAGTGAACCTTACCTCATATCCTTTTTCCACAATTTATCCTACAATGATCAAGTTCTTTGGAAGTGTAGGAACATATAGAACCTTACTCAAGATAGTACTTCCATCTTTCGCTTTAATTGAACCAATTGACTTTACTTTGTGCTTTGTATTGTCACCTGTTTGAACTGTGTGATTGATTGCCTTATGATTTAAATTAGTCATCAATGCATTATTTCCACTCAAATGATTGCTACATCCTAAGTCAATATAAAATACTCTCATATCTTCATGTGAGGCTTCACATGTTGCATTCATAATAAGAGTCAAATCTTCTTTCTGATCTGATGCATAATTGTAGTAGGTGTTATTATAGGATTGATTTTGGAAGTTTCTTCCTCCACCTCTTCCAAAAGAATTCCTACCACCTCTACCTCTGAAGTTTCCTCTCTGATATCTACCACCTCTTTCTCTTTGATTAAAGTTCTGATTAAAATTACCATTGCTTTGATTATTATGCCAACAATCATGAGATAGATGATTGGTCTTACCACATATCCAACAAGCTCTGACATTATCTTTGTTATTTCTGCCTCTTCCTCTACTTCTGCCACTTCCTCTTCCTCTTAGGAAGTTTGCTTGACTTGGAGTACCTTCATCTTCAACTGATTGTTGCTTTCCTTTGCTTGCTTTTTTCTTGTCTTTAGAATACATTGCATGACCTGCACTCTTATAAACATCTCCTTTGATATCATTCTCAAAAGTTAGCATATGTCCTAACAATTGATTCAAATCAGGAGTGAAATGATCTAATGAAATTTCTGTAGACAAAATAAAAGGCTTCCACTTCTCATCTCCTCTTAGTCCTGTGAGAATTTGTCTTACCAACTTATCTTCTTCAATATCTTCATCAACTGCACCTAAAGAATCAGCAATATCTTTCATCTTTGTCACATAATCAGATATTGATTGTGAAGCCTTCTTCTTGAAGGTAGTAAACTTTGCCCATAATGAAGCTTTCCTTGATTTGGTTGTATTCTGGAAATGATCTTCCAAAGCATTCCAAATGTCACTTGCACTTTCAAGTCCTCTGATATGAGGAAGCAAATAATCATTCACTGCCATGTAGATTATGCTCCTTGCTTGAGCATCTTTCTTCATCCAAACCTTTATATCTGCAAGCTCCTCCCTAGTTGGAACACTAGGATCTTTGAACTCTGGCTTTTCTTCCTCTCCTGTGATGTATCCCATCAGATCTTTGCTCATAAGATGAGCTTCCATTCTCATAGACCAAGTTGGATAGTTCTCTCTATCCAACTTCTCAATTTGAAGACTATCTCCCATCCTTTCTTCACCTATAGTATCAAATCTTTAATCCTTATAAGGAATGAATGTACCTTAGCTTCGAATGTTGCTTCTTCTGATCCTTTTGATAACCTTTATGTGTCTTCCTTCAGTCTTTCTTCCACACTTTATCCTTTTGAACCTTCAAGATTTGAAATTTGTATATCTGTAGTAGTCGGGGTCTTCCTTTCCTCAATTTTTATACTTCCTGCTCTCATACCACTGATGGAGAGCATTAATCTCCAAAAGAACAAGCTATCCTTGATGTTAGACCACCTCTATATCAAGAATAACTTTAAACTCCAACCAATTTTGGAAGACAATCACCAAACTATCAAGAAATTAGCTAACTGTGAAGAAAGTCATTTCACAGAAAAGTCTGCTGCACATTAATCACTCATTGATTAATCATTTGTGTAAAGTTTTTTATGAAACTTTGTAGGACGTGTTGTCTAGAGTTTGCGCACCTCCTCCAAGTTAAAATACTTCAAAATCTTCAGTAAATTATGAGAAATGCTTCAAACAATCTACCTATGT
>CM035431.1:107934456-107936956 GCA_020310875.1 Ceratopteris richardii
TTAAGGCAACGCAAGCTTCCGATCGTCGATGCGACATGACCTCGCGTGCTGTATGTTATATCCAATCGGAACTCACAACAGGATTGCCAAGTGCTGGCCGGTACTCTTCATATATGCATTGTGTGATATGATTTTTAGAGTCTCTATCCTGTTCCGCCCATTTTAGCATTACTAAATGACCGAATTCGATAGAGTAGAGTTATCGTATCCGTTGTCACATTGACTTCCCCGCCGCATCCATAACTACAGCTCCATTACGGATATGATATATCTTCGATTCATCATGATCATGTGCATCCAAAGGTGTACGTGGAGATCCCATCTGATGCAATATGAAGATCTCATCTCATCCAATGTATATATATATGCATGCTTAAGCTGTATACATATGCATTCATGTGTACATATGCATTCATGTATGCATATGCTTGCTTGTACGCATATGCATACTTAAGCTTGTATACATATGCATTCATGTATACATATGCATATGCATGCTTGAGCATGTAAGCATATGCATATGCATGCTTAAGCATGTATGCATATCATATGCATGCTTAAGCATGTATGCATATGCATTCATGTATACATATGCATTCATGTATGAGCATATGCATGCTTAAGCATGTATGCATATGCATTCATGTATACATATGCATTCATGTATGCATATGCATTCATGTATGTATATGCATATGCATTCATGTATACATATGCATTCATGTATGTATGCATATGCATGCATGTATGCATATGCATGCATGTATGCATATGCATCCATGCATGTATGCATATGCATCCATGCATGTATGCATATGCATCCATGCATGTATGCATATGCATGCATGCATGTATGCATATGCATACATACATGAATGCATATGGATGCATGTATGCATGTATGCATATGCATGCATGTATACATATGCATTCATGTATGTATGCATATGCATATGCAGGCTTAAGCATGTATGCATATGCATTCATGTATACATATGCATTCATGTATGTATGCATATGCATATGCATGCTTAAACATGTATGCATATGCATTCATGTATACATATGCATTCACGTATGTATGCATATGCATGCATGTATGCATATGCATGCATGTATGCATATGCATGCATGCATGTATGCATATGTATGTATCCATATGCATGCATGCATGTATGCATGTATTTATGTAAGCATATGCTTGCTTGCTTACATATGCATACATATACATATGCATTCATGTATACATATGCATGCATGTATGCATATGCATGCATGTATGCATATGCATGCATGCATGTGTGCATGTATGTATGTATGTATGTATGTAAGCATATGCTTGCTTGCTTACATATGCATATGCATGCTTGAGCATGTAAGCATATGCATATGCATGCTTAAGCATGTATGCATATGCATACTTAAGCATGTATGCATATGCATATGCATGCTTAAGCATATATGAATATGCATATGCATGCTTAAGCATGTATGCATATGCATTCAAGTATACATATGCATTCATGTATGTATATGCATATGCATGCTTAAGCATGTATGCATATGCATTCATGTATACATATGCATTCATGTATGTATGCATATGCATATGCATGCTTAAGCATGTATGCATATGCATTCATGTATACATATGCATTCATGTATACATATGCATTCATGTATGTATGCATATGCATTCATGTATGTATGCATATGCATATGCATGCTTAAACATGTATGCATATGCATTCATGTATACATATGCATTCATGTATGTATGCATATGCATGCATGCATGTATGCATATGTATGTATCCATATGCATCCATGCATGTATGCATATGCATGTATGCATATGCATGTATGCATGTATGCATGTATGCATCTATGTATGTAAGCATATGCTTGCTTGCTTACATATGCATACATATACATATGCATTCATGTATACATATGCATGCATGCATGTATGGATATGCATGTATGCATGTATGTATGTATGTAAGCATATGCTTGCTTGCTTAGATATGCATATGCATGATTGAGCATGTAAGCATATGCATATGCATGCTTAAGCATGTATGCATATGCATATGCATGCTTAAGCATGTATGCATATGCATATGCATGCTTAAGCATGTATGCATATGCATATGCATGCTTAAGCATGTATGCATATGCATTCATGTACACATATGCATTCATGTACACATATGCATTCATGTATGTATATGCATATGCATGCTTAAGCATGTATGCATATGCATTCATGTATACATATGCATTCGTGTATGTATATGCATATGCATGCATGCATTCATGTATGTATATGCATATGCATGCATGCATGCATGTATGCACATGCATGTATCCATATGCAAGCATGCATGTATGCATGTATGTATGCATGTATGCATATGCATGCTTAAGCATGTATGCATATGCATTCATGTATAGATGTGCATTCATGTATGTATGCATATGCATATGCATGCTTAAG
>CM035431.1:107941956-107966956 GCA_020310875.1 Ceratopteris richardii
AATTTTAGGATCCAATTCCTCTTCTACTGTGAGTATGATCAATAGGAACATTGGTATGTAGAATCTGCAGATAGACTACTCACAGTCGTGCACTTTTCCATGTCAATGTTTTGCTTAGATCTCAGTGCATAGTGTAAAGTTTTTAATGATTGGGCATTCAAAATCTAAGTTAGAAGGTAAGGAAGCTATGGCTAAAAGCATTTATCAAAACGGGAGCTGTGCTATGAGAAATCAACTTAAGAAGTTGACCATGTCAAAGTCGCCATTTCTGGAAGATAGTTTTTGACATACCTTTGATCTTAAGAATCAAATTAAAGTTTTAAGGATTCTTTTGAAGAACTAATGGTTGATATGATTGCGCAAAGGTAGTATGGAGATTTGTGTATCATTGGTTTGAAGAAATCTGAAGATATGTGTAGGTCTTGAAGTCAATTTCTGAAGCACACCTTCTGAAGAAGGAATTTCTTCACTCAGAGAAGTGCTAGTGAAAGTTTTGATAAATGAAGACAATATTTGTGTAAAGTTTGATCCATAACTAATATAGAAGTGTTCTTAGATCAGTATAGATCAAACCTTTGGAGATTAAGAAGTCTGCAATAGTGGTATCAGAGCTAAAGGTATAATACAAGTGAAGTAAAGGCGTTGGAAGTCCCGACTGCTGCAAATATTGAAGTTCCTTCTAATTGAAGGTGGACAAGGACAAATTCTTGCAATAATTTGCAGAAGTACAAAGTACGAGTTCAAAGGATCAAAAAGGATTGAAGCTTCATATTAAAGGTACACTTTATTATCATAAATCATAGTAATTGCAAACACAGATAAAAAATGGGAGAAAGCTTGCACATTGATAAGCTAGATAGGGAGAACTATCCAGCTTGGTCCATGAGGATGGAGGCACACCTCATGAGCAAAGATTTGATGGCATTCATTACAAGAGAAGAAGAAAAGCCTGAGTTTGTAGATCCTAGTATTCCAACTAGGGAAGAGCTTGCAAATTTGAAGACTTGGATGAGAAAGGATGCTCAAGCTAGGAGCATCATTTACATGGCTGTAAATGATTATCTTCTACCTCACATCAGAGGATTGGAAAGTGCAACAGATGTTTGAAATGCTTTGGAAGAGCATTTCCAAAACACAACCAAGTCAAGGAAGTCCTCATTATGGGCAGAATTCACAACTTTCAAGAAGAAGAGTTCACAATAAATTTCTGATTATATGGCAAGGATGAAAGATATTGCAGATAGCTTGGGAGCAGTAGATGAAGACATTGAAGAGGATAAGTTGGTAAGGCAAATACTTACAGGTCTGAGAGGAGATGAGAAGTGGAAGCCTTTCATATTGTCCATAGAATTGTCACTTTATCACTTTACTCGTGATCTTAATCAATTGCTAGGACACATGCTAATTTTTGAGTAGCACATTAAGGGAGACAATGATAGGAGTGCAAGCCAAGCTATGTTCTCCAAGGACAAGAAAAAGAATGGCAAAGGGAAGCAATCAACTGATGATGAAGGGACCTCAAGTCAAGCTAACTTTACAAAAGGAAAGATGAACTTCAGAGGTAAAGGAATAGGAGGTAAGAACAAAGATAATACTAAAGCTTGTTGGATTTGTGGCAGAACCAATCATTTGGCAAATGATTGTTGGTATAACAATCAAAATGGTGGAAGTAATAACCAGAGTTTCAATCAAAGAGGTAGAGGAGGCAGAAACCAAAGAGGCAAGTTCAGAGGAAGAGGTGGTAGGACATCATATGCTAGAGGAGGTGGAAGAAGTTTTCAATCTCAGTCCTACAACAACAATTATTATAATTATGCATCAGATCAGAAGGATGATATGACTCTTATCTTGAATGCAACTCATGAAGCAATAGGAGAAGACCAAAGGGTGTTTTATATTGACTCAGGATGTAGCAATCATCTAAGTGGCAATATATCTTTGATGACTGATATGGAAGCAAAGGTGAATGGACATACAATTCAAACAGGTGACAATACTAAGCATAAGGTGGAAAGCATTGGATCAGTGAAGACAAAGAATGGAAGTACACTCTTGAGCAAGGTACTTTATGTTCCTACTATTCCTAAAAATCTGATAAGTGTAGGGCAAGTTGTGGAGAAGGGATATGAAGTCAGATTCACAAATGATGGTGTTTATGTGCAAGATCCAAATCAGGGATATAGAAACATTATTGCAGGTAAAAAAGAAGGAAGGTTGTTTACTCTCAAAGTCCAAGGTAATGTGGGACATGCTTTATTTACTTATGGAAGTCAAAAGATGTCTGAATTAGACCTATGGCATAAAAGGCTAGGTCATTTCAATGAGAGAGCCATAAAGGAAATGTCAAGGAATGATGTGGTGCTTGGTTTTCCAAAAGTTGAAGGGCAACATATGGTGTACAAGTGTGAAGCTTGTCAATTAGGTAAAGCACACAAGAGTTCATACAATAAATCAGGATATAAGTATTCAAACATGCTTGAGTTAATTCATATAGATGTGTGGGGTCCTTCAAGGGACTATAGCATAAATGGATCCGGATATTATGTGTTGTTTGTTGATGATGCAACCAGATGGATTACTTTATATGTAATCAAGGACAAATCAAAAGTGTTCAAGACATTCAAGCATTATCAGCTTATACAGAAAGGATTACAGGACAAAAGCTCAAGAGGTTGAGATGAGATGGAGGGGGAGAGTATTTCTCTAAAGAGTTTGATGATTATTTGTGGAATGCATGTATAAAGAGAGAAGTAACTTGCAGGTACTCTCCTCAACAGAATGGAATTGCAGAAAGAAGAAATAGAACTCTTGTAGAATTTGCAAGAGCAATGATGAAGGAAAAGAATTGCCCAAATTACTTATGGGCAGAAGCTATCAACACTGCAACATACCTTGTGAATAGATTACCTTGTAAATCATTGGAGGGACGAACTCCTTATGAAGCATGGTGGGGTAAGAAACCTACTCTTGATCATTGTAAGGTGTTTGGATGTTTAGCATATGCTTATGTTCCTTCACAATTGAGACATAAGCTAGAACCCAAAGCAGAGAAGTATGTGTTTATTGGGTATGATGATAGATAGATGGCTTACAGATTGTGGAGTCAATCAACAAAGCAATTTCTTGTTACCAAAGATGTTACATTTGATGAGCAAAGCACATGGTATACATGGTCAACAAATGATTATGCAGATGACAAAGGAATACAAAGAAAAGGGAAGACAAAAGTAAGTATGTATGAAGAAGATATTGATGTTTATTGTAAAAGTAAATTGCAGAATAATATTGAAGATGGGCCAAGATTTGATCCAGAATCAAATGTGGCTGAGACTTCAAGAAGTGCAGAGGTCAGAAGATCCTCAAGGGAAAGAAAAGAGCCTATTAGGTATAGCTATGATACATCTTTTCTAAAAACAAAAGATTATGCTTATATTGTGAAGACAGAAGAGGATCCAATCACATATGAAGAAGCTAAAGGAAAACAGAATTGGGAGAAGGAAATGCAAGAAGAGTATGATGCTCTACTTGAAAATGAAACATGGGAATTGGTGCCAAGACCAAAGAATCAGAAAGTCATTGGATGTAAGTGGGTGTATAAAACAAAAAGATTTGCAGATGGTAAGGTGTCTAGATACAAGGCTAGACTTGTGGTCAAAGGTTATGCCCAAACTTATGGGGTAGATTATGATGAAACCTTTAGTCCTGTTGCTAAGATGTCTACAATTAGATCATTGATTGCTATTGCAGCTTGTAAAGGATGGAAGTTGTCACAATTAGATGTGAAGAATGCATTTCTGAATGGATACATTGCAGATGAAGTGTACATGGAGAAACTAGAAGGTTTCATGGATTCAATTGGATCAGATTATGTGTGTAAGCTTAAGAGAGCTTTGTGTGGGTTGAAGCAGGCCCCAAGAGCATGGAATTATAGGCTTGTTAATTTCTTGAATGAATGTGGATTTCAAGCATCAAAGGTAGATAGTAGCTTGCTAGTGAAGGCAAGTGAAAATGGATACATATATATGTGTATTTATGTTGATGATATCATTGTCACAGGTACAGATGTTCAAGGAATCAATGAGCTTAAGAAACAAATAGAGAAGGAGTTTAAGATAAGTGATTTGGGAAACTTATCTTATTTCTTAGGAATGCAAATTGTATATACTCAACATGGAGTATATGTTACACAAGAGAGGTACTTGAAGAATCTTCTGGTCAAATTCAACATGGAGGATTGCAAGCCTTTAAGCACACCATTGGAGGTAAATCATAAGTTAAGCAGGTATGGAGGTGAAGAATTCAATGACATGAAGAAATATCAAAGTTTGGTAGGTAGTTTAATCTATGCTACTTTGACAAGGCCAGATTTATCATATGCAGTAGGTGTGTTATCACAATTTATGCATTGTCCAAAGAAGACTCATTGGATTGCAGCTCAAAGGGTACTCAGATATATCAAAGGAACCCTAAGTGAAGGTCTATATTATGGATTTACTTCTGATACAAGAATCAAAGTGTTTAGTGATGCATATTGGGCAAGTGATTCAGATGATAGAAGGTCTACTCATGGGTATCTCTGTTATATTGGAGATAAGTTAGTTTCTTGGTGCTCAAAGAAGCAACATACGGTTGCTTTGTCATCTACAGAAGCTGAGTATAAAGGATTGGTAGAGGCTGCAAAAGAAGACTAAGCATATAGAGATTCAATATCATTTCTTGAGGGAAAAGGTACTTGATAAAGAGATTGAAGTGATGTATACTCCAACAAAAGAACAAGTTGCAGATATGTTAACAAAAAGCTTGGATGGACCTAAGCTACAAAGATTCAAGGAGATGGCAGGAGTGAAGAAGAATGGAATAATCACAATTAGTGATTGAGGGGGAGGTGTTGGACCAAACCAATCACAAATTGGTGATTACAAAGAATTTGAAGCAAGCTCATGATCAGATTGAAGTGGAAAAAGACACTTGAGAAAGTGAAGAGATCTCAGAAGTGAAATTTGTATACATATGTACATTACAGGTGGAAATTGTTGTAATCTGAGTATAGATATTCCTTAGGATGATAAGGAGTAATGTAATAGATTCAGGATAAGTCTAAAACCATATGTATATAAGTCAATGATGTATAGAAATAAGGAAGAGAGTCATTAGAGAACAAGTTTCATAGAGATAGATATGAAGAGAGTCATCTTCAGGAAATAGCGACGGGTATTTCGTAGATTTCTCTCAGTGTGATCATGTGGATCAGAAATCCTTTTGTACACATCTAATCTGGAAGCTATGTTCAGAATTTTATGATCCAATTCCTCTCTACTGTGAGTATGATCAAGCTCAATGTAGCTCAATGATGAGTAGCACCTCCTTTAATGTCAATCCGGGAAGACGTGAGGATGGTATGAAGACCTCGAGCAAGTGGCGGCACAAGTGCGTGAGTGAGAAGCACACAAGCATGCACACACATACACACACACGCGCACACAAGGCAAGACAAAGAGAGAGAATCAATGGAGTTCTTTAGATTACTTTCAAAAGCTCTTACAAGTTCGTTTCAATTACAATCCAACCTCAAAAATGAGCTCTCTAGCTCTTTTTATAGTTTTTGACTAGGTTTTGGCCCTGTCCAGACCTAGTGTCCGGCCTAGTTAAAAATTAGGTTCCAGGGCTTATTTGAGGGCTCAAACGAGATCTAAAAAATATGAAAATTGGTACGATGGTATTTCTAATACTCCTCAAGCTCGAGGACTCCTCGGCTTGAACAAAATGGAGTTACTAAAAATAGATAATGGTATTTACAATGGTTTTTAGTGATGAAAATCACTATTTTTGTAGGGGATTCTTCTGAAAATTTGACATACACTTCTTGGAGCTCCCTACTTGCTCCCTTTCCTTGTGTGTCCACCTTTTGATGTGCTTCCATGCTTTGTCCTTGACTTTGAGCTTCAACACTCCCCCCCCTCTCGAGTCTGTCGTCCCTGACAGACCCTTGTTGGAAGGCTGTTCTATGTAGTGCTTTGAGAGGTGGTGCCCATCCGTTGTATGAGCTGGTTCCTTGGATTCCAGCAAGAATGTGTCATTGTGAGCTTTCAAAACTGCAAGTTGCTCAAAAGAGGTTGTCAAGAGTGATTTGGAGCGACTACTGGCTTCAATTTGCTTCCAAGATATGGATGTTGTTCTCATGACGTCCGCTAATTCTTCCAAAGATGATGTTGAGAGCAGTCATGCCAACTACTCATAGCCCATAATGAATCATGGGTAAGTGTGTTCGTGCCTGGGTTGAAAAAAGTATGTGCCTTGTGCAAGGCTTGGTAATGTAGCCCTATGCATGCTTACTTGGAAAATGCATTGGAAGAAGTATGGTGCAAAAATTGCGGGTCTTGAGCTAAGTGCTCAAGGGTATGCTGACGAAGAGGTTTCCTAAACTATCATGGTTATGGTGTTTCCAGAGTAAAGATACTTACCATGGAGAAGGTTGATGGATGTTTGTCTCTTCGTGTTGTACACTCGGCCTTTGGGATGGAACATTGTTGATGAATGTCCATGTTGATTGTCCACTGATGAGATCTTTTGAGTGGTGGATCCTCTCTCCTCATATGCAGGAGTCTTCTCCTCCAGAACTACCTTTTGCAGATATCTCCTTGGATGCTCTGGTACATGAAGTAGTTAAGCATCACTCAAGTTGCGGACCTTCAAGCTCTTCATTCCAGATAAGGCAGCAATAATCTCACTGCTGGCCGAGACACACTTCTGGGAACAAGCTCTCTCCCGCTTTTCTTTCTCCCTCTCTTTTATTTTTATTTTTATTTTTATTTTTATTTTTATTTTTTTTTTTTGAGGAAAAGGATATCACAAAACAAGAACACAAAAGTTAGTATCAATAGAATTATTTGACATATGTCACTGTGCTCTTGTGCGTGGGATTCTTAAGTGTGTCTATGCACGACCGTGTAATGTGGCCCTATATTAATGCATACTTTGGAAATGCATGACCTGAATGGTGCAAAGGACAGGGTTGTGCAAGGAGCACATGGTTGTTGCTCGTTCGAGGCTTTCGATGTCATTTGTGGAGGTTGATGCCGACCTTGGTGGAGGTATCCATTGAGTCTCGAACTGATGTGATCCTCCTTATTGGAGTCCATTTTAGAACATCATTTGGCACTGTAGGGGTCACTTCAGGCGTCTTTCTCTTTGGATGCTTTCTGAACTGTGGTATCCAGTGTGGTTGACGCTTTGGTTCGGTGGAGACTACTTGCACTTTTGGCTTCCTAACCCATATCCTTTTTGCATGTCTTCCTATTAATGTTGAAGAGCTGATTTGATCTTCCTTTGGTCTCTGTATGTGGTTCTTACCCTTTTCTCTTTTTGGCTTCTTTGTTGAAACCTTTTGCATGTGGGAGAACAAAGGTTGTTGTGGATGTAGGAGCTTCTTAGGTACCCACATCTGTAATTGCCCTTGTTGAGCTGCAGCTAACTTCTTGGGCACCCAAACTTGTTGGATACCTTGTGATTGAGCTTGTCTAAGCTGCTTCCTTCGTCTTCTGGCCTGGATGGTTTGCATGGATGGAATTTGTGGGGGCAAGGTTGGTGGTTGCTCTCCTTTGCGTACCCATATCTGCTTCATCGGTTGAGTTGTTCTGCTTCGCGCGTTCTTTTGGTCTCTCGTCTGGGGAGTCTTTAGTGATTGATCTTCCCTTAGTTGCTGCCTCCTTCTGGCCTTTGGAAAAGAAGGGAGTTCCGTTGCATCCCTGACTCCTTTTTTGCGATTATCATTCCTCTGCAACACATGGTTTTGGACAAGAACAGCATGGTCATCTTCATGTGTACCCCTGGAAGGACCAGGAGTCTGTGCCTTTCCTAGTTCCTTGAGTGCTCCATTGTCTAATTCTACTGTAACTCGACTATGATTGACCCAAACCTGGAGAAGTCCACTTCTTAGGTTTAAGTTAATTGCTTGGTCATAGATCCAATCTTGACCCAAGACTAGAGGTTCAGTGAGATCCTCATCTTGACACACCAGTACTTTAACTGTCATTGCCTCATCATGAATGTAAAGGGGAAGTTCCGCCTCGCCCATGCAAGGGGTTTCCACTCCTCCCAATCCTATAAGATATGCTTCCACAGGATTGACAGTCAGTTGTAATTCTTGGCAGTAAGACAATTTAACAGCACTAGTGGCTGCACCTGAGTCAATCAAGGCTCTTACGGTCCTTGCACTCTTTCCTTGTCCTATATCTAAGGTTACGAAAGGACGTCTATCAATTATTCTATTCGAGCTTGTTCCTGCAACTTCACACATGGCCATGGGATATCCTTGATCTGCATGGTCAACTGTTCTAGTCAGATCTCGGCCGTGTCTGCGTAACTTCATCCTTCTGATGCATTCTAAAGCCTCTGCTTGAGCCTCTTCTCGAATGCGCTTTTCTTCCTCTTTGCGTTTCTTAGCAGTGTTTAGTCGGCTGAGCATTTCCTCCGTGAGGGGTTCCTGATACAACTTGACTCTGCAACCGCTAATATAGTTTGGGAGAACATCACCCTCTAACGTGGCTAGTTGTACTGCTCCGCTCGTGGAGATCCTATTGATGATCATAGGTCCGTAGCCTCTCTTTTCTAGCTTCCTCGCGTGTTGTTTTAGTGTATAGACTAAGACTAGATCTCCTGCTTTCAAGCCTTTATCATTCACATGGGCATCAAAATATGCCTTCTGTCTCTTCTTGGCTGCATATATTCCTGCAGCGGCTCTCAGTCTTGTTTCCCCTAATCTTTCAAGGTCAAAGATCCTAGAGGAGAGCTCATGACCTGTCCATTCGTGCTCTTGTGCTACTTTCAATGTAGGGATCAAGAAGTCCAAGGGTAACACAGCGTTTTGACCGAATACCATCTGAAAGGGAGTGGCTTGGAGTACCGTTTTGTAGGCCACTCGGTATGCCCAAACAGCATGGTGTAGCTGTTTGTCCCAATCAGAGCGTTTAGTATTCACTAATTTCGTCAGTACATTGCATAAAATCTTATTAGTGCTCTCAGCTTGTCCATTAGCTTGAGGGTGATAAGGGGCAGACTTCTTGTGTATTACCAAGAATTCTTGGAGTAGATTTTCAATCACTTCGTTCAAGAAATGAGTGCCTCTATCACTTACAAGCTCTATAGGTAGCCCGTATCTTGTGAATACATTCTCAAACAAGAATTTGGCAGTTGTTTGAGCATCGTTCTTGGTTGTAGCTTTTACCTCTACCCACTTGGTGAGATAATCTGTTGCCACAATGATGTATTCCGCATGAGAACCTTTAGCTGGGGGATTAATAGGACCTACGAAGTCTATTCCCCACTTAGAGAATGCACGTCCACCCATCATAGGTTTCAGTGGCATCTCATCTTTGCGTATAGGATACTGAGTCCTCTGACATACATCACACCGTTTCACATAGGTATGTGCATCCATGTGAAGGGTAGGCCACCAGAAGCCCGCAAATAATATCGCCTTGATCACCCGATCTGGTCCAAAGTGTCCTCCTGCTACACCTTGGTGAGCAGTTTCCAAGATCTTCAGATATTCACTTTTGTGGACACATAGTCTCAGGTAACCATCTTTACCACGCTTATATAGATTATCACCAATGAGTGAGTAATCCAAAGCTTCTTGTTCTAAACTCCTTTTCCTAGCCAGAGTCATGTCTGGAGGGAATGTGTTTGTCCTCAGGAATGATACTAGTGGTTCGCTCCAATCTGGCGCAATGGATACTTGATAGAGAGTGGCATGTTCCACCGGTGGTTTAGTGCAACAGATTGGGCATTCCTTGCACAACTTTTGGACATCCGCTTCCATAGTTGGCCAATGCACTCCGAATCTCTTTAGAGTCTGTAAAGTTCGTTGCTTTGAATGGTGTTGCTCTAACGCACCTACATGTGCTAATTGCAACCATTTAGCGTACTCATCCTCTTCTACGCAACAAGCCAAGATCCCTTGATCTGTGTGCTTGTACATGCTTCCTGCCATGATGTGGTATTTTTGGGCTTTTACAACCTCTCTGTTCCGTGTGTTTACCACAGGATGGTTAGGACCGTATGTCAATACTGGTACCAATGGCTTAGCCCACTGCGGTACAACTTCCAAATTAAACAAGTAAGCATCAGGAAGGTCATTTGACACTCCTTGTGGGGCTTCTCCAAATGTGAGTCTAGAGAGATGGTCTGCTCGTAAGTGAGTCCTACCTTTCCTTACCACAACCTCGAAGTCGTATTCCATTAGTAAGAGAAACCATCTTACTAATCTACCTCTATTGCATGGCTTGTTTACTAGGTACAACAATGCCTGATGATCAGTAAAAAATTTAAACTTATTTGCAAGCAAATAGTGTCTAAATTTCTTGACTGCATATACCATGCCTAAGCCTTCTCTCTCTGTAGTGGTGTAATTCCGTTCAGCCGCATTCAATTGTCTACTGGCATAGGCAATTGGAAGATCCATATTACCTTCACCAGTAGGTTGTGCAAGCACACATCCAATAGCATAATTGGATGCATCAACATGAACATGGAATGGCTTATTCCAATCTGGTGTGGTCAAGATTGGTGCTGAACATAATCTTCGTTTAAGCTCTTGGAAGGAATTCTCACATTCATCCGTCCACTCAAAGTTTGTCAGAAGTCCGTACATGGGCTTTGCGATGACAGCATACATGTGGATGAAACGTCGGTAATACCCACAATGCCCCATGAAAGCTTGTACTTCCTTGACATTCTTTGGCCTAGGTAGCTCTGCTATGGCTCTCACTTTCTCTTCGTCAGTAGATATGCCATTCTTTGACACTATGTGTCCTAGAATCTTACCCTGCCTGACCATAAACACGCACTTTTCTGGGTTCAGGCAGACTTGATATTCTCTACATTTGTCAAAGATTTGTCTGAGTTCAGGGATATGGGTTTGTCTAATGTTGGAATGAGCACAAAGATCATCAACATAGACTTCTAAACTCTTCCTCAGGAACTCCTTAAACACATGGCACATCAGTCTCTGGAAGGTAGCTGGTGCATTGGTAAGCCCAAATGGCATTACTCTAAAAGCAAAAATGCCCCATTCTGTGGCAAAGGCTCTCTTGTGCTGATCCTCTGGAGCTATGGCTACTTGATTGTAGCCAGAAAATCCATCAAGGAAGCTGTACACTTCCTTGCCTGCCACTCTTTCTAAGAGATGTTCTGTGATGGGAAGCGGATAGTTATCTCGAATCGTGGCGGCATTAACCTTTTTCAAGTTAATGCACACATGTAGCTTGCCATTCTTCTTGGGCACCACTACGATGGGGGATACCCATTCAGTGTGCTCAATTTCATAGATAAATCCAGCTTCAACCAGTCTATCTATCTCTTCTTTGATCTTAGCGGCGTAATTATCGTTATATGTATAAGGCTTTTGCTTAGAGGATTTAGCATCTGAGGTCATGGGGATGGTGTGTGAGCATATGTCCGGGTCAACCCCTTTCAAATCCTTGTAACTCCAAGCGAATACATCTCTGTATTCTCTTAGCAAGGCAATCAATTCGTGCTCTTCTTCTTCTGTCAGGTCATGGCCTATATACGTGCATCTCTCCTCTCCTTCTTCTATAGCCACTACTATTTTCTTGGTGGTTTCTTTGTTATCATAGGCCTCTCCTGATTGTGCTTCTCGTTTAGGCATTCTTATCATGACTCTCCTGTCATCTATCTCATACTTCTTAAAATTTTCTAGGACCTCAAACAAAGATTCTTCCTCCTCTGGTGAGACTTCTTTCTTCTTTCGTTTCTTTCTTTCTTCCTTCGGGGTCATATGTGTCGCTAATCTTACATCATTTGTAACCTCTCCATGCCTCTGGGGTTGAAATTCTACTTCATGGAAATATTCTTCATCTGATGCAAATGGTGGGTCCATAATGATTGACTCTAGATCGGAGTCACTTGCATCCTCAAATGCATCAGGGCTAGGTTCGCATTCTTCTAGAACTGCCTCTCCCATGATTGGCTCTATGGAGAAGACTGAAATATCATAGCCATCCTCATCACAGTGAGGTGTCCATTGTTCTTCGTTGATGGCTACGTCCATTGTTGCTAAGATTTCTGCCCAACCGTGAGGTTCAAATTCTTCGTCTGGAAAAACTACAGGTGCATAGGCTGGGTCTTGGATTGATCTATGGGTTTCTTTCGCACCTACCTCTCTGGCTTTCTCTCTCTTCTCTTCCTCTACTGCTACCTTGCACATCCATAAGTGAGTATCTTCATGCATCCATGAGGATCCAGACCCTATGGAATGCACCGATTCTGTATCATCTTTGGCTCTATGGATGGGATTCCACTGGATAGGAGGTACATCCCTATGAGAGTAATCTTTGAGATTGACTTTGGTCGTAACACCTAAGTGCTGCAGGTACAAAGAATTGGTTCCCCAATCCTGTACCACTTGCAATTGTCGCATAAATGGTCTTCCCAAAATCATCTCATAGGCATGATTTTTGCTGAAGTCACATATAGCAAAGCTATGTTCAAACTCGACACCACAAGTGGTGAGAGTTATTCCTTCTAGCAATCCTAGGGGTCTCTCTATGTGACCATCTGCCATTTGTAACTTCATCCTCGTTGGCCTGAGTGCTGGCTTGCCCCAACGCTTCCATAAGGAGGTGGTGGCAATTGCAACTCCTGCACCTGAGTCCAAAATCGCCTTGGTGGTGTATTCCTGGTCGGTGATGGGAAGATAGGTGTTCCCTTCTTCACCTTCACACATATCTCCTATCTTATCCAAGGGAATTTCTGGCACTGTCCTATGGGATCCTACCTGGGAACGAGATTTTGCTATCTCTGGTACTTGTTTGGCTACATGTTTCCATAATTCAGGTCTAACCTTGAGTAGCTCTTCTAACTTGAGATTACACTGCACGTTAGTGTTCTTCACTACCTCTGTGTTCCTAGGTATGACTGAGTCGTCGTTCCTTACCATGACTGTGGGTGCTCTCATACATGTGGACTTTGCTTCCCATGGACCTGTGAAGTGGGGTAGCTCCTGTATGGAATTAGACTCGAAGTCCCATCTCTCATGAGACTGAGTACTCTCCTGTTCCCCGTAAATGGATGGGATGTCTTGTGGGAATTGGTCGTGTGCATCATCCACAAGTTCAAAGGGAGGGTCGACTTCACTTTCGTTATCCCATTTGTCTTCTTGAATCTCTCGTAGGAAGTCTGGTGCAAACCGATTCATAGAAGAGGAAGTGTCTGGCTCAGTAGAATTAGGCGCATAAGCAACCTGGGAAGGAGAGCTTATTCTTCCGTTGGCTCTCTCCTTGCTCTCATAAATGGCTGGAGCACAAGCTTCTTGGGGAGGATTGCGTATTCTATTACTCTTTCGAGCAGGCTCATATGCTCCCTGAGAAGGAATGTAGGTAGACTGTGGAGGTACGTGAGCTTCCGAGAGAGGCTCATCTGCCTTTTGGGGGGGGAGATAAGCTTCTTGAGGAGGCACATGGGCTTCCTGAAGAGGCTGGCTTATCCGTTCTCTTGCCCTTTCCCTTCTTTGAGGGGTAGGTTCCTTTTTGTTGGTGCATTTTGCCCAAGCCTACATGCTTGATATATTTGATATTATCCTCATTTGTAAGTCACATGAGTAGTCATGTGAACACCTCTTGTAAAAGAGTACATTTTATCTCTTGTAAATGGAAAAAGAAAAAAGTAAAAGGATGGCTTACCTCATCCATGATGTAAAAGCAAATTCGTGGCTCCAACTACCAAAATCACGAATTTTTGAGCTGAGGGAATCTCTCCTAACTTTGGGGATCACTTTTAGGTGGAGCCATTCGAATTCGAATTCAAAACTCCCTCCAAGAATTGCTATAAAAGGAGCAAGAAGGAAGAGGCGATTAGCAAGCCTTGTACGTGACCACTTCATGTCATTTTGTAGAGATTGAAGAGCTTACTCCATAGCTCTATCATTCTACTCCCATTGTGCAAAGATTCATTGCCAATGTGGTTGTAATCATATGTGAATCTATACATTTATTATCATCTACCTCTCTGTTTTGTTCTCTGCTATACTCACTCAGAGCAGTAACTTCAGAAGGTCATATCTCGAGTTTTACTGAACCTTTTTCAGTGTTTTAAAGTGCGTTGGATAGCTCTCACTGTCTAGTTTCTACCTATAAATTTTCAAGGTCATTGGATTTATACTTTTGGAGATATCTGCATTTTACGGCTTACTGGTCTATCTCTGCAGAGCCCCGAGAATTGTGGGAATGTTCCAGAACTTGATGAAACTTGTTCTCAGTGCTCAGTCCATCATTTGAAGTGTTTTAACTTGGAATAGGAAGCTTGCTAAGTCTATTTGCTATGCCCAAAAGGAATTTTTCTAATTCCTTCCAGGTTGAGAGCACTGTTCATTTTTTCCAGCAGGTGTATGTCCAAAAATAGCAAGTTTTGGGAGCTAGTCATTTCGCAACTAGTCTGTCTTGACTTAAACCTTTGGGATACATGTTCCAAAGTACTTGGCTGATATTTTGGTGGATTTAGGAAGCTCAAAGGGTCTAATAATCAACTCTGAAGTCTCAGTTGGCTGGTGTGAAGCTGGTTGTAGCGGCACCTACTCATCTTTGGATTGCATCCACCATCTCTCTTCACAGTGGTATCAGAGCATAGTCAAGCAACATGGGAGATGGATTTCCATCAACAATTGACAAATTGGATCGAAACAACTACCCGGCATGGTCTCTAAGGATGGAGGCTTACCTTCAAGGAAGGAATCTATATGGATTCATATCCGGAGATGAAGCAATGCCAACCATGAGGAACAAAGGGCAACCATCACATGAAGAAGTGGAAGGACTTTCGAATTGGTGTTCGAAGGATGCACTTGCAAGGTCTTATATTCTAAACTCAATCTCTGATTTTCTTTTACCTCATGTCAAGGGATGCAAGACATCAAGAGAAACCTGGAATGCACTTGCTTCTTTCTTCTCTTCCAACACTCGAGCAAGGAAGAACCAATTGTGGATGGAGTTCACAACAATGAAGAAAAGCCCGAAGCAAAATGTGACTGATTATGTCACAAAGATGAAGGAGATTTCCGACCAACTTGGAAGCATTGGAGAGGTAATTGAAGAGGAGCAAATCATAAGACAAATCATGAATGGAATCAAAGCAGACGACAAGTGGGAGTCATTCACAACAGCCATGGATTTATACATGGATATGCATGTACCCGACCTCAACACACTCATGGGCCAACTCTTCACTCATGAAGCAAAGATTAGCAAAGGTGGTGAGTCCTCAAGAGGTAATCAAACTTCTGCCTTATATTTTGATAAAGCTAAGGTCAAGGACAAGTCAAAGAATAGGAAGAATGAAGATGAAGGAAGCTCTTTCCAAGCAAACTTTGCAGGTAGAGGAAGAGCTAGAGGAAGAGGCAGAGGTGGAAAGCAAGGCAGGGGGAGATTCCAATCATCTCAACCTTGCAACATATGTGGCTTATCTAACCATACTACTGAAGAATGTTTCAGGAATCCAAGGAACTCAAGAGGAAGAGGATTCAATAGAGGTGGCTATGGATCAAATAGAGGTAGGTACAATGGAGGCTACAACAACAACAACTACTACAACAACAATTACAACAACAACAACAACTATCAAAGTGGCCATAGAGGAAGAAGAGATTACAATAACTATGCAGAGGACCAAAGTCAAGAAGATTCATTATTGATTATGAATCTATCAACAAAGAAGGGTAAGGATGATGATCACATATTTTACATTGATTCGGGATGCTCGAACCATGTAGCAGGAAATGTGGCTTTACTTTCTGATTTGGAAGATCCTCATAACAAGCATGAAGTGCAGACAGGAGATGACACAAAGCACTCAGTGGAGAAGATAGGTAATGTGAAGACATCAGATGGGAATATGAACCTTTTAAGCAAAGTCTTGTATGTCCCTACAATTACCAAAAATTTAATAAGTGTTGGACAGATTGTTGAAAAAGGATTGCAGGTTAGATTCAATCGATTTGGAGCATATGTTGAAGACCCAAGGCAAGGCTTTCGAAGGATTGCCAAAGGAGAAAAGACAGGAAGGCTTTTCACTTTTGAAGTGGAAGATACAAAGAACATAGCTTTGTTTAGCTATGGATCTCAAACTCTAACAGAGTTGGAGATATGGCACAAAAGGCTTGCTCACATTGGTGAGAGGACACTCAAACAGATTTGCAGGGACCAAAGTGTAATTGGTTTGCCTAATATCACAAGGCAACACATGATTTATAAGTGTGAAGCTTGTCAACTCGGCAAGGCTCATAGACAACCTTTCAATAAGAAAGGATATATGTATCAAAATCCTTTGGATCTAGTGCACACGGATGTGTGGGGTCCAAGTAAGGAGCCATCTATATCAGGCTCAAGATATTATGTGTCTTTCATAGATGATTGTAGCAGGTGGACCATTCTGTTTTTCATGAAGCACAAGGATGAAGTGTTTAATTGCTTTAAGAAGTATATTGCTCTTTTTGAAAATCAAACAGGTAGGACTTTGAAAAGACTCAGATCAGATGGTGGAGGAGAATACTTCTCTTCTAAATTTGATGCCTTCTTGCATGAAAGAGGCATTAAAAGGGAAGTCACTACAAGGTATACACCTGAACTCAATGGTGTAGCAGAGAGGAGGAATAGAGCTATCGTCGAAGCTGCAAGGTCCATGCTCAACGAAAAGGGATTGCCGAACTACCTATGGGCAGAGGCTGTGTCGACAGCCACATATCTCATAAATAGACTTCCATCTAAGTCACTACATGGAACCACTCCATATGAAGTGTGGAATGGAAGAAGACCTAGTCTAGAGCATTGTAAAATCTTTGGATGCTTAGCCTATGCTCACATTCCTTCTCAAGTAAGAGGGAAATTGGATCCCAAGGCAGAGAAGTGTGTATTCATTGGTTATGATCAAAACCAAAAAGGATATAGATTGTACAATCCAACCAATAAAGGATTTTCTGTGAGTAGAGATGTAATTTTTGATGAAAACAAATCATGGTTTGATGATGACAGGAAAGTGAAGCTGCCATATGACTTGGATGAAGATTTTCCATCACTTCAACCAAAGGAGCCAAAGCAGATTGAAGAAAGTGATTCGGAGATTGACCTAGAAGACTTGGAAAGACTAAAGCTATGGAAGAACAAAGGTAAAGCAAAGATGCAGGATGCTACATATGGACCCGAGAGCTCACATCAACCACTTAGAAGGTCTTCGAGGGAGAAGAAGAAACCAGAGAGGTTTGGTTATGATACTTCTTTGGTCACCAAGCACTCAATCTACATTGCAAAGGATTCAACCAATGAAGAACCTACCACATTCGAAGAAGCACAAAGCAAGAAAGCTTGGAGAGATGCAATGGATGAAGAAATGGAAGCCTTGAAGGAGAATGACACTTGGGAGCTTGTACCTAACAAGCCATCTATGAAGATAATCGGATCTCGATGGATATACAAAATCAAGAGGAATCCAGATGGAAGTATAAATAGACACAAAGCAAGGTTAGTTGCTAAAGGGTTTGCTCAAACCCATGGTATTGATTATGAGGAGACTTTCTCTCCTGTTGCAAAAATGCCTACAATTAGGGTTCTCATTAGTCTTGCTGCATCTAGAAATTGGAATCTTTATCAACTTGATGTAAAGAATGCTTTCTTGAATGGATGGATTTCTGAGGAAGTGTATATGGCAGAACCTCCTGGATATGAGGATGCACATCATCCTAACTATGTATGCAAACTAAAGAAAGCTTTGTATGGATTGAAGCAAGCTCCAAGAGCTTGGAATTTCAGATTGGTTACTTATTTGCAGGACCAAGGATTCAAAGCTAGCAAGGCGGATACCTCTTTGTTCATAAAGAGGAATGGATCTGAAGTGATCTATTTATGTGTGTATGTTGATGATATTATTATCACAGGCAATGATCTTGAAGGAATCAAACAGGTAAAGAGTCAAATGAAGGAGGAGTTCAAAATAAGTGACCTCGGACCACTCACTTATTTTCTTGGATTGGAGTTGATCTACACAGATTCAGGTATATACATCACACAAAGGAAGTATGTCCATGACATGCTCGTCAAGTTCAAGATGGAAAATACAAAGTGTGCAGGTACACCTATGGAGCAAAATCATAAGCTTAGTGCTTATGAAGGAGAGCCAATTGAAGACATCACAAGCTATCAAAGCTTGGTTGGAAGTTTAAACTATGCAACACTCACAAGGGTGGATATATGCTATAGTGTTAGCATATTGAGTCAGTTTATGCATAAGCCGAGAAGACCACATATGGAAGCGGCCAAGCGAGTCCTCAAGTACCTAAAGGGGACCATGAATGAAGGTTTGTTTTATTCATATACTTCAGATATTGAGCTAAAGGTCTACTCAGATGCAGATTGGGCCGGATCTAAAGATGATAGAAGAAGCACATCAGGGTATATATCATTTGCAGGTTCAAAAATCATTTCTTGGTCATCGAAGAAGCAACCAACCGTGGCATTATCTTCTACTGAAGCTGAATATAGAGGTTTGGCTAATGCAACTCAAGAAATCATGTGGTTAAAATCTTTGTACACAGATCTTGGACTTCATTCTTCAACACCTCACATCTTTGGTGACAACACAAGCTCACTACATCTAGCAGCTAATCCGGTATACCATGCTAGAACCAAGCATATTGAAGTCCACTACCATTATGTAAGGGAGAAGCTATTGAGCAAGGATATTCAACTATCCTATGTTTCTACAGATATGCAATGTGCAGACATGTTGACGAAAGCTCTTGATGGTACGAAATTAAGTAGATTCAAGTTGATGATTGGTTTGCAGGAAATCAAGGACAATTGAAGACTTGTTTGGAGGCCAAGCATGTTAGGCTTGAGGGGGAGCTGTTGGTGCATTTTGCCCAAGCCTACATGCTTGATATATTTGATATTATCCTCATTTGTAAGTCACATGAGTAGTCATGTGAACACCTCTTGTAAAAGAGTACATTTTATCTCTTGTAAATGGAAAAAGAAAAAAGTAAAAGGATGGCTTACCTCATCCATGATGTAAAAGCAAATTCGTGGCTCCAACTACCAAAATCACGAATTTTTGAGCTGAGGGAATCTCTCCTAACTTTGGGGATCACTTTTAGGTGGAGCTATTCGAATTCGAATTCAAAACTCCCTCCAAGAATTGCTATAAAAGGAGCAAGAAGGAAGAGGCGATTAGCAAGCCTTGTACGTGACCACTTCATGTCATTTTGTAGAGATTGAAGAGCTTACTCCATAGCTCTATCATTCTACTCCCATTGTGCAAAGATTCATTGCCAATGTGGTTGTAATCATATGTGAATCTATACATTTATTATCATCTACCTCTCTGTTTTGTTCTCTGCTATACTCACTCAGAGCAGTAACTTCAGAAGGTCATATCTCGAGTTTTACTGAACATTTTTCAGTGTTTTAAAGTGCGTTGGATAGCTCTCACTGTCTAGTTTCTACCTATAAATTTTCAAGGTCATTGGATTTATACTTTTGGAGATATCTGCATTTTACTGCTTACTGGTCTATCTCTGCAGAGCCCCGAGAATTGTGGGAATGTTCCAGAACTTGATGAAACTTGTTCTCAGTGCTCAGTCCATCATTTGAAGTGTTTTAACTTGGAATAGGAAGCTTGCTAAGTCTATTTGCTATGCCCAAAAGGAATTTTTCTAATTCCTTCCAGGTTGAGAGCACTGTTCATTTTTTCCAGCAGGTGTATGTCCAAAAATAGCAAGTTTTGGGAGCTAGTCATTTCGCAACTAGTCTGTCTTGACTTAAACCTTTGGGATACATGTTCCAAAGTACTTGGCTGATATTTTGGTGGATTTAGGAAGCTCAAAGGGTCTAATAATCAACTCTGAAGTCTCAGTTGGCTGGTGTGAAGCTGGTTGTAGCGGCACCTACTCATCTTTGGATTGCATCCACCATCTCTCTTCACACTTTTCTGACTGTGCAATGAGCCTCTCTATTCCTTCTAAGGAGGGGAAGTTGTCTGGTTTAGTGGAATTGGCCGCATAAACTTCCGATGGGTAATGGTTTATGTTTTTGCTTGATTTCTCTCTCTCTTGATTTTTTTCGTCCTTGGCAGATCTTGCAATTATTCTCTCTAATTTCTCTAGGAATCCATCCAAGTGTAATTGCGTTTTGGCTGAGCCCGAGTAATTGAAAAGGCGACTGGCTTCAAACATAGTCTGAGCCAGTGCGACCATTTTCGCGCACAGTTTGGTTCTTTCTATCTCTAGGTCAGCTCTAGGATAGCACTTGTCATGATCCGTGACGTTTGGCCCTTCTTGGATTCTGGCCTGATATGCCTTAAGCATCATGTCTATGTCTTCGGGAGTGGGATCAGCTAATACTGATCCTGTTTGGGGTGGTGGGTGGGTTACGTGGGGTGTCTTAGAGGGTGGAGGGATGGAGAATGATGGGGATGGTAGCGGTGGGAATGTGTGAGAGTGCGGTTGAGATGTGATCTCTATGATTTTAGCCTTGGTTTCTCGTAGACTTTCCTCAAGTTCACTCATCTTCTTTGCCCATTGCCTTTTCATGCGTTCGCGGCTATCTCTCCAAGCTCTTGTTCTCTTTTTATTTTGGCTCTCAGTATCGCTAGCATCTGGGCTCTTTTCCTGGCCTACCCCTTGGTTTTGCTGCAATGCCTGAGCCCTAGTGACTACCTGTACTGGTGCAGTGGAAGTGACACTTCCTGAGGAGTCTACCACTAACCCAACAACGTTGATAGGGGTGATTTTTGGCATGCTATTGGGGTTCTTTGGGCAATCTCGTAAGAGATGCTCTTTTCCGCAGTCTTGGCAAAAGCCTTGGATAGTTACGGACTGAGGTTGTGTGGGCGGAGGCAAGGGACAATCACGAATGAAGTGATCCCCCTGACATCGGTAGCATGGTCCTCTAGGAATTGGTGGTCGGACCTGCCTAGGTTGAGGCCTAGAATTGGGGTTTGCATACATGACGTTCGTGTAATCTGACTCCCAACTAGGTTCATTCGGCTCTTCACTATAGTAGGACTCACCATGTTCTGGAGACTGCATGTAGTAAGCCTGGGGGCTATCCACATGGGTAGAATCAAAGCTATGATCACTTGGGTCATTTTCAGAGATCAAGGATGTTACAGGGACTATAGCTCTATTCAGGTTCTCTTCTGCAGCAGTATACTTTACCAGAATCACATTAGCTGGGGCTGGGGGTTGTTGTGCTAGCACAGGCTGAGGCCTTTGTTGGTTTTGATATTGAGGTTGGAAATTTTGTTGTGGCCTGCCATATGGTTGTGGAGGGTACTGGTTCTGGTATCTGCCTTGTTGGTAGGGCTGAGGGTAGGGTTGCCTAACCGCCTGCTTGTTGTATGGGCAATCTTGTGCGGTGTGGTTGGTGTATCTCCGTTCTATGGTGCAGTACTGGCTACTAGGGTTTACTTGGGGTTGAGCCATAATGGGACAGACGTTCGCCATATGGTCACCACCGCATGTATAGCACCTTTTCACAGGAGCAAACCTTGGAATTTGTTTGCTAGTTACTCCTAATTTCTGGGCCACTTTCTCTGCGAGTTCCTCAATTGATGTGGATTGCGTGGAAGAGTGACTAGATGCACTATCTGAATCTTTGTAGATTTTGGAAAGCTCTAGTTCTTCCCCTAGGTTATCTTCAATGTCAATGCACATGCGTACACACTCTTCTATAGTCCTAGGGTCCTTCAGATACACATAGGATCTCAATTTCGTACTCAGCAATCCATCAAGGAATAAGGCTACTTGTTTGGCAGATGTGGGTAGCTCCGAAACAGGACATCTTTCAAGGTATTGCCTAAATCTTCTTCCGGCAAGTCTCACAGTCTCTTGAGGGGTTTGCTTGAAGCTGTGAATCAGTGAGGAGGTGTTGTGTCTTATGCCACTCTTGGAGAACTCAATAATAAATGCTTCTAGGAGTTGGTCTATGCTCCTGAACTGGCGCTCATCCAATGGCTGAAACCATGTAAGTGCCGTATTCCTTAGGGTTAGACCGAAGGCATTGTACTGCGTGAATAGATCCCCAACTTGTTCAGCTCTCAAGACTTGCTTGAACTCCGCCACATGATCATAGGGATCTCCTGTGCCGTCAAAGTAATTCTTCATGGACTTAACTAGCTGGGTGGGTCTCAAAGTTCTTGTGTGCTCTCTAGGCCTCGGCAGAGGGAATCCATCTACATTTCTTTGGTTCCTGTGGGCTCTAAGCATCTCAGGTTCTACCCTATTCGTCTCCGTTCTCGTTCTTTCTCTGCCCACTGGATTGGCAAAACTTACTTCTGGTCTATCTTTACTTCTGTCTCTTTGCATACCATGAGCCCGGGATGTTCCAGCTCCAGGTTGACCATAGGATACATTTGATCTTGGTTGGGGGAAAATGAATTCGCCCTTCCAAGTGTAAGCATGCCTATCATTTTCTGTCACCACAAAGATCCTCTCCAAAGTGTGGTCTAAGTAGGTCACTCTGCCTGGGCTATCTGGATCCTTAAACTCATAGATCATGATTGTTCCTATATCAATTGGATGATCCGGTTTATACCTCCAAAAGGCTTCGCCCGTTTCTCGATTGAGAAGCAAATCTATGCACTTGTTATCTTGGGGGACCCACTCAGGCGTGATAATCCTAGTGAGAACTGATTTACCTCGAGGGGTTCTAGGTTCCACTCCCATGTTTCCTTGTTCCAAGTCACCTAAGTCCGTTTCTGAAATTACATTTCCAAATTCATCTGTCCTATCTGGATGACTGGTGACTACGTATATGGTTCCTTCCTTGTCCAGGTATGCACCGTTTTCAAACTTGACAGCTGGGTGCTCTAGTCCTATGGATTGGTCAGGGTTTTTAATCTGGACCACTGATCTTCCTAGGCCGTCCTCATAGATGCTCGCACCTAATCGGTTGGTCCTAAGGTATTCCAACTGCGTTTTGTAAGGACCTTCCACCCTGTATAAGTAAGGCACTCCTGAACTTCCCGTAGGTCTGTCCATACCTTGAGACATCTCTGACTCACTGGTCTCAGAGCTAGGGTAGTTCGATTGGTGGCTCAACTGCTGGGCCCAGGACCTAGCAGTGTGGTTGACACTAGCCTCTGAAGATCTAAGGCTTTGTCTCTCTCTTACTAGGTGTCGTCCTGATCTAAGGTTCATATGCCTATCTAAGTAGCCCAATTCTTTGCCCAGAGTACAACCTCGTTGTCGATCAATTGGTACCAGTCACTTGATTCTTTTTAGTTATTCCTCGTGTTTAAAGTCTTGTCTGCTATTACGTCGTCAGGAATACTTGAATGTTCTTCGTACTTTCAGGTTGATCGTTCCACGTTAGGTTCTTTCCTTTATGTTGTCGACAGTACAGAGATTAAGTTTTTAGCTTGAACTTGAGTTTTTAGGTAGTCTTCAACTTGATAGTGGCCTATCGTCGCCCTGACTTACTCCTACTTCTAATCGTTCTTAGCCTAAGCTAGGAATTGACGAAGAGGAGTTGAGAATATTCCGACCTTTCTTGCCGAACCTTGCTCTTTAGTGCTCGAGAAGTTGATTCTCAAGCGTGCGCCACACCGTTGCTTGGATACTCTCAGTTGCTTCTCAATAGGCCTGCATAAATCCCAAGATTAGCTCCAAGTAGGCCTTTCAATTGACAGACAATTTATTTCAGACACTTTTTTAATGACCCTTGTTCCCCCTTTTGCATTGCTAGAAATTTACTCTAGAGCTCCCTTGGTGTTCCTACCCCTCAGTGTGTCAACTTCCAAATATCCTATCTTAAAAAACAGTTGAGGGCGTGTAGTATATGTCACGAGCTTTCCGACAAGCCCTAGAGCTCAGAAAATGGATTTCATATGAAAAAGTTATGACCGTTCAGGGTTTAGGGGTTTAACTAGACAAACAGAACCTTTCAGGGGTTTTAATGCATTTTCTAAGGCCTTCGTAAGTAGATGAGTACATGAAAGTGCAAGTATGCCCAAAATTTAGCCTAAATTTCCAAAAATTCACACCTTAATTTTTTGCCGAAAATGCTTGTCTATCGCGATAGACGGTGTCTGTCGCGATAGACACAATCTATCGTGGGGGCTGTCTGTCGCGATAGACGGTGTCTGTCGCGATAGATAGTGTCTATCGTGGATTTTTGTCTGTCGCGATAGACGGTGTCTGTCGCGATAGACGGTATCTGTCGCGGATTTCTGTCTGTCGCGATAGACGGTGTCTGTCGTGAAATTCTGTCTGTCGCGATAGACGGTGTCTATCGCGATAGACGCTATCTGTCGTGAAATTCTGTCTGTCGCGATAGACGGTGTCTGTCGCGATAGACGCTATCTGTCGTGAAATTCTGTCTGTCGCGATAGACGGTGTCTGTCGCGATAGACGCTATCTGTCGTGAAATTCTGTCTGTCGCGATAGACGGTGTCTGTCGCGATAGACGCTATCTGTCGCGGATTTTTGTCTGTCGCGATAGATGGTGTCTGTCGCGATAGACTCTATCTGTCGTGGGTCTCTGTCTGTCGCGATAGACGGTGTCTGTCGCGATAGACAGTGTCTGTCGCGATAGACGGTGTCTGTCGCGATAGACAGAAAAAACGCAAATTTTTGAAAAACTTCTAGTGATCTAGAATGCCCTCAAGGTGTAGGTTACAGTGCTACTCATGCATTCACAAAATGTTAAGATTTTCTGTCTGTCGCGATAGACAGAGATCGTCGTCTCGGGAACTGTGCAGAGCCTGTCGTACCTGCGCACACTGCTGGGGATGATGGTACAGCAAAAACCTGCAAAATAGCTCAAGAAACATGCAAAAACAGCGCATGCAAATTTGCTCTCTCGCTCTCTCTCACAAGTGAAATGAGGGAAATGAGGTGGAGATGGGGATATAGTCAAAAAACTGAAATTTTTGCAATGATGGAGATGGAGGTGGGAGATGGTGATGATGATGATGAAGATGGTGAAGAAAGTAAAAG
>CM035431.1:107971956-108124456 GCA_020310875.1 Ceratopteris richardii
CAATGCATGGCTAAGATCTTAAGAGCCTCCAAAAAAAACAGCTTTTCTTATGAGCCCCACGATTCACTCTTTGACCCGACGGCTCCATTCAAATATGTTAGTTCTTATGAGCTCCACGATTCACTCTTTGATCCATTGGATCTTTAAGAGATCATACGGCTCTTGTTGACTGTCTCCTTTGGATCTAATGACATAGAGGGCGCCTTTTGTCCTATGCCGTCAGATGAGAGGTTGATCCAATGGCTCAAGGATGCTCCCTTTTTGAGATCAGCCCCAAATGCGCTTTACCATTGGATTTAGCAAGATCTAATGGCCAAGAAATGTGTAGGAGTTGCAAGATAATGCATGAGAAGCTTTATAGACCCACAAGTTGTAAGAGACCCTCTTTCTACCTTTTCATTCGCATTAATCGGAACCATTCAAATTAAGCATCCAAAGGTTAAAAAAGTTTCCCTTTTATAATTCATATACAAATGTGCATCAAATAATATTTTATAAGACAATACCACTAGCGGTTTTTTCTGTCCCCTTAAACTCCTAGATTAAGATTTTCAATCCTTGAAAATTACGAATCTTTACAAGGCCCATGCAAGGTTAACTTTTTCCCCTAATGGATGGATAGATAGATAGATAGTGTTGGTGCAGACCAATCACCAATTGAAGGCTTGGAAGATCAAATGATGAAGGAAGAATCAATTTCTAAAGTGTAGAAGAAGATTACATTCAGAGGACAAGAGAAGTGTACACATATGTACATTAGTATAGTCATAGATGACTTAGATCTTTTGTTCAGTAAGAATCATGTACAAATTATCTATAAATACCTTGAGAAAAGTCGGGGCATGTATGAGAGCATATGTGACAATAGTTAGAAGCAAGAATTGAGGGAGATAGAAGTCATGAGATAGAGAAAAGTGAGTTTGAGTTAGCTCTCATCACTCAGTTGTAATTCTTCTGAGTAAATGAAAATTTTTTGCGCCCGATGTTTCTGCGTGTTCTCCTTCTACAGTAGATCAATTGTGAAATGCTTTTGTACAAGTCTAAGTTGAGAGTTGCTTGACCTCTGTGCAAAGTTTTAGCTTCCAATTGTAATCAGGCTGAGTGAATTAAGTGTAGGAACATTCATATGTGAAGTGTGTTCACTGGTTCCTAAAACAGGCGCAGATTTTGAAGTCAATGTTTTGGTCATTTCTCCTAGCATAGTTTAAAGTTTTGCATGAGTGAGGGCTTAATCTTTAAGTTGGAAGATAAGCTACTTATGTCTAGAAGCATTTTGTAAAACGGTTCTATTCAAGGAGAACCAAGTTTTAAAAGTTACAGGTGTAAAGTCGACTGTTCTGAGTAACAGTTTTTGACATAGGTAACTTGAGAAGTTAATTTCTCAAGTTATACTTAACCTTTTGAAGTGATTCAACTTGGAGTAGATGCGCAATCTCTAGGAGATGCTTCATACAAAGTTTCATAAAAAACTTTACACATTTGATAGGTCAATGAGAAGAAATAGTGCAGCAGACTTTTCTGTGTTTCAACTTCTTCACAGATTTGTTAACCTTTTGATAATTAGCAATTGATCCTCTAAATTAGTGGAGTGTTTGACTTATTCTTGGTATAGAGGTGCTCTAATCACAAGAATAAGTTGTTCTTTTGGAGATTAACATTCTCCATCAGTGGTATCAGAGCAGGAGATATCAATTTGAAGGAAGAAGAATCCCGACTGTTGCAGATTCAAGAAATTCAACACTTGAAGGATTAAGAAGTGAAAGCTTCGAGTCAAAGCTCGAGGAGAAGACTATTTGACATCAAGAAAGGCAAAAGGAGTTTAATTCGAAGTAAAGGTACATACATTGTTTGTAAAGCTTGAAGTTTTCAATACACAGGTGGATACAAGATGGGAGAAAGCTTGCAGATTGATAAGCTAGATAGGGAGAACTATCCAGCATGGTCCATGAGGATGGAAGCACACCTCATGAGCAAAGATCTTATATCATTTATTACAGGAGATGAAGAAAAACCTGAGTTTGCAGATCCAAGTATTCCTACTAGGGAAGAGCTTGCAATGTTGAAGACTTGGATGAGAAAGGATGCTGAAGCAAGGAGCATCATCTACATGGCTGTAAATGATTACCTTCTACCTCATATCAGAGGTTTGGAAAGTGCTACAGATGTTTGGAATGCCTTGGAAGAGCATTTCCAAAATACAACTAAGTCTAGGAAGTCCTCATTATGGGCTGAGTTCACAACCTTCAAGAAGAAGAGCTCACAATCAATTTCAGATTATGTGGCAAGGATGAAAGATATTGCAGATAGCTTGGGAGCAGTGGATGAAGACATTGAAGAGGAAAAGTTGGTAAGACAAATACTTACAGGTCTAAGAGGTGATGAGAAGTGGAAGCCTTTTATATTGTCCATAGAATTGTCACTTGATCACTTTACTCTTGATCTTAATCAATTGCTAGGACACATGCTAACCTTTGAGCAGGATCTTAAAGGAGACAATGATAGAAGTACAAGTCAAGCTATGTACTCCAAGGACAAGAAAAAGAATGGCAAGGGAAAGCAATCAAATGATGATGAAGGGAATTCAAATCAAGCCAACTTCACAAAAGGGAAGACAAATTTCAGAGGTAAAGGAAGAGGAGGTAAGAACAAAGATAATGCTAAAGCTTGTTGGATTTGTGGCAGAACAAATCATTTGGCAAATGATTGTTGGTATAACAATCAAAATGGTGGAAGCAATAATCAGAATTATAACCAAAGAGGTAGAGGAGGCAGAAACCAAAGAGGCAATTTCAGAGGAAGAGGAGGTAGGACATCATATGGTAGAGGAGGTGGAAGAAACTTCCAATCTCAGTCCTACAACAATAATTATTACAATTATGCATCAGATCAGAAGGATGACATGACTCTTATTTTGAATGCAACTCATGAATCAATGGGAGAAGATCAAAGAGTGTTTTATATTGACTCAGGGTGCAGTAACCATCTGAGTGGGAATCTATCTTTGATGACTGATGTGGAAGCTAGGGTGAATGGACATACAGTTCAAACAGGTGACAATACCAAACATAAAGTGGAGAGCATTGGATCAGTGAAGACAAAGAGTGGAAGTACACTTCTGAGCAAGGTACTTTATGTTCCTACTATTCCTAAAAATTTGATAAGTGTAGGGCAAATTGTGGAGAAAGGATATGAAGTAAGATTCACAAATGATGGTGTTTATGTACAAGATCCAAATCAGGGATATAGAACCATAATTGCAGGTAAAAAGGAAGGAAGATTGTTTACTCTCAAAGTCCAAGGTAATGTGGGACATGCATTGTTTACCTATGGAGGTCAAAAGGTGTCTGAACTAGACCTATGGCATAAAAGGCTAGGTCATTTCAATGAGAGAGCTATAAAGGAGATGTCAAAGAATCAGGTAGTGCTTGGATTGCCAAACATTGAGGGGCAACATATGGTGTACAAGTGTGAAGCTTGTCAATTAGGTAAAGCACATAAAAGTTCTTATAACAAATCAGGGTACAAGTATTCAAATATGCTTGAATTAGTTCATACAGATGTATGGGGACCCTCAAGGGACTATAGCATAAATGGATCCAGATATTATGTGTTGTTTGTTGATGATGCAACCAGGTGGATTACTTTGTATGTAATCAAGGATAAATCAGAAGTCTTCAAGACATTCAAACATTTTCATGCTTATGCAGAAAGGATCACAGGGCAAAAGCTCAAGAGGTTAAGATCAGATGGAGGGGGAGAGTATTTCTCAAAGGAGTTTGATGATTATTTGTGGAATGCAGGTATCAAAAGAGAAGTAACTTGCAGGTACTCCCCTCAACAGAATGGAGTAGCAGAAAGGAGAAATAGGACTCTTGTAGAGTTTGCAAGAGCCATGATGAAGGAAAAGAATTGTCCAAATTACTTATGGGTAGAAGCCATTAACACTGCAACATATCTTGTGAATAGATTGCCTTGCAAAGCTTTGGATGGAGGAACCCCTTATGAAGCATGGTGGGGTAAGAAGCCTAGTCTTGATCATTGTAAAGTATTTGGATGTATTGCATATGCTTATGTTCCTTCACAATTAAGACATAAGCTAGAACCAAAAGCAGAGAAGTATGTGTTTATTGGATATGATGATAGACAAATGGGTTACAGATTGTGGAGTCCATCTACAAAGCAATTTCTTGTTACTAAAGATGTGACATTTGATGAGCAAAACATGTGGTATACAGGATCACCAAATGAGTATACAGGTGTTGAAGAAATTCAAAGAAAAGGAAAGGCAAAGGTAAAGGTATGTGAAGAAATTGTTGATGAAGTTGACTCTAGATGTAGAGTGCAGGATCATGTAGAAGAAGGGCCAAGATTTGATCCAGAATCAAATGAGGCTGAAACTTCAAGAAGTGCAGAAATCAGAAGATCTACAAGGGAAAGGAAAGAACCTATAAGGTATAGTTATGATACATCTTTCCTAACAACAAGAGATTATGCTTACATTGTGAAAACAGAAGAAGATCCAACTACTTATGAAGAAGCCAAAGGTAAACAGAATTGGGAGAAGGCAATGCAGGAAGAGTATGATGCTCTACTTGAAAATGAAACTTGGGAACTAGTACCAAGACCAAAGAATCAGAAGGTCATTGGATGCAAGTGGGTATATAAAACAAAGAGGTTTGCAGATGGTAAGGTGTCTAGATATAAGGCTAGACTTGTGGTCAAAGGTTATGCCCAAACTTATGGGGTAGATTATGATGAAACCTTTAGTCCTGTTGCTAAGATGTCTACAATTAGGACATTGATTGCTATTGCTGCTTGCAAGGGATGGAAATTATCACAATTGGATGTGAAAAATGCATTTCTAAATGGTTACATTGCAGATGAAGTATATATGGAGCAGCCAGAAGGCTTTATGGAGTCAATTGGATCAGATTATGTGTGTAGGCTCAAGAGAGCTTTATATGGGTTGAAGCAAGCCCCAAGAGCTTGGAATTACAGATTGGTCAAGTTCTTGAATGAATGTGGGTTTCAAGCATCAAAGGCAGATAGTAGCTTGCTAGTGAAGGCAAGTGAAAATGGATACATTTACATGTGCATTTATGTTGATGATATTATTGTTACAGGAACAGATGCTCAAGGAATCAATGAACTCAAGAAGCAAATAGAGAAGGAGTTTAAGATAAGTGACTTGGGAAACTTATCTTATTTTCTAGGAATGCAGATTGTGTATACTCAACATGGAGTATATGTTTCACAAGAGAGATACTTGAAGAATCTTCTAGTCAAGTTTAACATGGAAGATTGCAGGACCTCAACTACACCATTGGAGGTAAATCATAAATTAAGCAGGTATGGAGGTGAAGAGTTCAATGATATGAAGAAATATCAGAGTTTGGTAGGTAGTTTAATCTATGCTACCTTGACAAGGCCAGATCTATCATATGCAGTAGGTGTGTTGTCACAATTCATGCATTGTCCAAAGAAGACTCATTGGATTGCAGCCCAAAGGGTACTCAGATATATCAAGGGAACCATAAGTGAAGGTTTGTATTATGGTTTCACTTCTGACACAAGAATCAAAGTGTTTAGTGATGCAGATTGGGCAGGTGACTCAGATGATAGAAGATCTACTCATGGATATCTATGTTATGTTGGAGATAAATTAGTTTCTTGGTGTTCAAAGAAGCAACACACAGTTGCTTTATCATCTACAGAAGCTGAGTATAAGGGAATGGTAGAAGCTGCAAAGGAAGTCATATGGTTGAAGACCTTGATGAAAAATTTTGAGACTGATCATAGTACTCCAATAATTTTTGGAGACAATATGAGTTCTTTGTATTTGGCAGCTAACCCTGTTTTTCATGCCAGGACTAAGCATATAGAGATTCAGTATCATTTCTTGAGGGAAAAGGTACTAGATAAAGAGATTGAAGTGATGTACACTCCAACAAAAGAACAATTGGCAGATATGATGACAAAGAGTTTGGATGGACCTAAGTTACAAAGGTTCAAAGACATCGCAAGTATCAAGAAGACAGAGAAAACCTCAATTGATGATTGAGGGGGAGCTGTTGGTGCAGACCAATCACCAATTGAAGGCTTGGAAGATCAAATGATGAAGGAAGAATCAATTTCTAAAGTGTAGAAGAAGATTACATTAAGAGGACAAGAGAAGTGTACACATATGTACATTAGTATAGTCATAGATGACTTAGATCTTTTGTTCAGTAAGAATCATGTACAAATTATCTATAAATACCTTGAGAAAAGTCGGGGCATGTATGAGAGCATATGTGACAATAGTTAGAAGCAAGAATTGAGGGAGATAGAAGTCATGAGATAGAGAAAAGTGAGTTTGAGTTAGCTCTCATCACTCAGTTGTAATTCTTCTGAGTAAATGAAAATTTTTTGCGCCCGATGTTTCTGCGTGTTCTCCTTCTACAGTAGATCAATTGTGAAATGCTTTTGTACAAGTCTAAGTTGAGAGTTGCTTGACCTCTGTGCAAAGTTTTAGCTTCCAATTGTAATCAGGCTGAGTGAATTAAGTGTAGGAACATTCATATGTGAAGTGTGTTCACTGGTTCCTAAAACAGGCGCAGATTTTGAAGTCAATGTTTTGGTCATTTCTCCTAGCACAGTTTAAAGTTTTGCATGAGTGAGGGCTTAATCTTTAAGTTGGAAGATAAGCTACTTATGTCTAGAAGCATTTTGTAAAACGGGTTCTATTCAAGGAGAACCAAGTCTTAAAAGTTACAGGTGTAAAGTCGACTGTTCTGAGTAACAGTTTTTGACATAGGTAACTTGAGAAGTTAATTTCTCAAGTTATACTTAACCTTTTGAAGTGATTCAACTTGGAGTAGATGCGCAATCTCTAGGAGATGCTTCATACAAAGTTTCATAAAAAACTTTACACATTTGATAGGTCAATGAGAAGAAATTGTGCAGCAGACTTTTCTGTGTTTCAACTTCTTCACAGATTTGTTAACCTTTTGATAATTAGCAATTGATCCTCTAAATTAGTGGAGTGTTTGACTTATTCTTGGTATAGAGGTGCTCTAATCACAAGAATAAGTTGTTCTTTTGGAGATTAACATTCTCCATCAGATAGATAGATAGATAGATAGATAGATAGATAGATAGATAGATAGATAGATAGATAGATAGATAGATAGATAGATAGATAGATAGATAGATAGATAGATAGATAGATAGATAGATAGATAGATAGATAGATAGATAGGTAGGTAGATAGATAGATATATTTTTTTGTAGGACAATCACCAATTGATGATTAGGACAAGGTTTGAAGTCAAAGAATGAAGCATAGATCAACATACGAAGCTTGAAGTTTAGTGCATGGTCAGAAGATGAAGACTTGTATATACATGTATACTAATCTTGTAATTAATTCATAAATACTTTGTAACTATGAGGAGTTGAGATGAAATATCTATATATACTTGATATAGATGTACTATGAGTAGGAGAGATGATGAGTGACAAGTTTTAGAAGTCATTAAAGACTTTAGAAAATGAGAAGAACAAAAATTATCAATCAGATGTATGTTTTCTCTGAATAGAAGAAAGTTGCACCTCGATCTTTTGCTTAGTGCTCCCTCTATTTTAATCCTTCTTAGGAATGCTTTTGTACAAGTATAACTCTGTAGTTGAGTGACCTTTCTACAATTTTTTAGAGTTAATCAGGCTGAGACAATTTTAAGTAGGAACATTTACATGTGTAAATGTGAAGAAGTGAAGACAAGTGCAGGTGCAAATTTGATGATAAAGTTTTGATTAGATCTCCCTCCATAGTGTAAAGTTTTGAGCAACTAAGCACTCATTCTTTAAGTTGAAAGGCAAGCTATGTGTGGCTAAAATCATTTGAATAAATAGGGTATATTTTGGGAGAACTATGCATTAGAAGTTATAGGTGTCAAAGTCGACCACACAGAAGAATAGTTTCACACATAGGTACATTGTTTGAAGGAAATCTCACGATTTACTAATTCTTTTTAGGATTTTGAACTTGGCAAAAGTGCATAAGCTTTAGTCAAAAGCTCATGCAAAGTTTCATTGAAAAATTTACACGTTTGGTCAATCAATGAGTGGATTAAGTGTAGCAGACTTTTCTGAATAATCAATTCTTTCACAGTTAGTCAAAATCTTCATAATTTGGCATTAATTTTCCAAAATTGGTTGAGGTTATGAGTTGTTCTTGGTATAGAGGTGCTCTAACATCAAGAATAACTTATTCTTTTGGATATTAACACTCTCCATCAGTGGTATCAGAGCACGAGTCATTAGATTTGAAGAAAGGAGGACCCCGACTGTTGTAGATATACAGAAATCAATCCTTGAAGATTCAAAAAGTGAAAGCTTGAAGTGAAAGCTAGAGAAGGAGGCCTGATGCTATCAAGAGGATCAAAACGAACTACATTTGAAGTAAACGTACATTCATTATTCACACAGCTTGAAGAATTTATTGCACGGGTGAAGGAAAGATGGGAGATTCTCTTCAAATAGAGAAATTGGATAGAGAAACTCTTGCTTGGTCAATGAGGATGGAAGCTCATCTTATGAGCAAAGACCTGATAGGATATATCAGAGGTGAAGAAGAAAAACCAGAATTTAAGGATCCTAGTGTTCCAACTAGGGAAGAGCTCTCAGATTTGAAGACATGGTTGAAGAAGGATGCTCAAGCAACGAGCATTTTCTACATGGGAGTCAATGATTACTTGCTACCTCGTATTAGAGGACTTGAAAGCACAAGTGACATATGGAATGCTTTGGAGGAACATTTCTAAAACACTACAAAGTCAAGGAAGGCATCTTTATGGGTGGAGTTCACCACATTCAAGAAGAACGCTTCTCAATCTTGGTAAGACAAATTCTCACAGGTTTGAGAGGAGATGAGAAGTGGAAGCCTTTCATTCTATCCATTGAATTGTTACTAGATCATTTCACTCCTGATTTGAATGCATTGCTAGGACATATGCTAACCATTGAGAAAGATATCAAAGGTGACGTTGATAAGAGTACAAGTCAAGCAATGTATTCAAAGGACAAGAGGAAAACTCACAAAGGCAAGCAACAATTGAATGAAGGTGAAGGCACTACTAGTCAAGCTAACTTCCTAAGAGGAAGAGGAGGTGGCAAAGGAAGAGGAAGAGGCAGAAGCAATAAAGATGGTGTCAAAGCTTGCTGGATTTGTGGTAAGACTAGTCATTTAGCTCATGAATGTTGGCATAAAATCAGAATGGTGGAGGATATAATAAAAAATTCAATTCAAGAGGAAGAGTGGTAGAAATCAGAGAGGTAATCTAAGAGGTAGAGCTAGTAGAGGTTTCTTTGGAAGAAATGCAGGTGGAGGCTTTCAAAGTCAATCCTACAATAATACCTACTACAACTATGCTTCAGATGAGAAAGAAGATGCAACCTTAATTATGAATGAAACTTGTGAAAGACAAAGTGAAGATCAAAGAGTCTTCTACATTGACTCAAGGTATAGCAATCATTTGAGTGGCAACATAGCTTTGATGACTGTTTTGGAGAATAAGGTGAGTAATCATGTAGTTCAAACAGGTGATAACACAAAGTGCAATGTGAAGTCCATTGGATCAGTAAAGGCCAAGGATGGAAGCACTCTATTGAGTAAGGTCTTGTATGTTCCTACAATTCCAAAGAATCTGATAAGTGTAGGGCAAACTGTAGAGAAAGATTATGAAGTAAGGTTCACATGATGGAGTTTTTGTGGAAGATCCTAGCGATGGGTATAAACAAATTGTTTCAGGAAAGAAAGAAGGAAGGCTCTTCACATTGAATATTCAAGGCAATGTTGGTCATGCCTTGTTCACTTATGGAGGACATATGATCTCTGAGTTAGATCTTTGGCATAAAAGCTTGGGCATTTCAATGAAAGAGGTATTAAGGATATGATTAACAATTGTTCAGTGCTTGGATTTCCTAATGTTGCAAGTCAACACATGACATACAGATGTGAAGCATGTCAATTAGGTAAGGCTCATAAGCAATCATATAATAAGTATGATTTCATGCATTCAAAGAAGCTTGAATTGGTGCATACAGATGTGTGTGGTCCATCAAAGGACTTTAGCATTAATGGTTTGAGATATTATGTGATTTATGTTGATGATGATACCAGGTGGATCACTATATATGTGATGAAAGATAAATCAAAGGTGTTCAATACATTTAAACATTACCATGTGTATGCAGAAATATTTTGAGGATAAAAATTGAAGAGACTAAGGTCAAATGGAGGGGGAGAGTATTTCTCTAATGAGTTAATGGAATGCATGTATAAAAAGGGAGTTTAGTTGCAGGTACTCTCTTCAACGAAATGGTGTAGCAGAAAGGAGAAATAGAACTCTTGTTGAGTTTGCAAGGTCAATGTTGAAAGAGATAAATTTCCCTAATTATTTGTGGGCTGAGGCTGTGAATACAGCTACTTATTTGGTTAATAGACTTCCATGTAAGGCTTTGAATGGTATGTCATCATATGAGGTATGGTGGGTAAGAGACCTACCTTAGATCATTGCAAAGTGTTTGGATGTTTGGCTTATGCATATGTACCATCTTAGTTAAGGCATAAATTGGAACCTTAAGCTAAAAAGTATGTGTTTATTGGTTATGATGATAAGCAGATGGATTATAGATTGTGGACTCCATGCACAAAGCAATTCCTTGTGTCAAAGGATGTTATATTTGATGAGCAAGGTACTTGGTATGCAGGTACAAGTAATATTCATGCAAGTGATGATGAAACATTGAATCAAAAGAAAGGTAATTCAAAGGTTCAAATATTTGATGAAAAAGAGAATAATGAAGCACTAATTGAAGTTGAAGAAATACCAAGGTTTGATCCAAAATTTGATGAACCAAAAACTTCAAGGAGTGGAGAACTCAGAAGATCATCAAGGCATAAATGGCAACCCACAAGGTATATGTTAAACGCGCTTTTGCCGTCAGAAGCGCATTTAAGCTCTTTCCGGGTTCTTAGGGTGGAAGGGGTCTAAATAATCAGAGGCCCTATAATTGATTTTCCCAAATCAACTCACTCACATGACCTTTCGTTCAAAAAAACTCTGTTAATCCAACTTTCTAACAAAAAACTCTGGCTCATTCCTTTACGGAATTACTATTCGTATTCCAATCAATACATCTCAGTACACAACGCAAGGATAAACATTATCGTAACACAGACTTACAGTAAACAACTTTCAAAACAACAATTCAATACTTCCCTTAATGTAACATTATCGTAACCCAATCTTTACCGTACAGGTGCAGATAATCAAACAAATAGAAAGACACAACAGTACGGAGAATTCTCAAACACACACTACAGGAACTCCACAGAACATCTCGCACAGATAGACAGTCTGGCGACTCTTCCGGTCGTCCCCGAAAGTGTCTTTTCATTGCTTTATAAAAAGTTACATCTCTTCGCAACAACTTCTCAGTTCGTCCAGAATATGAAAAGGAAAAAGGATTTACAATTGCCAATTCGGCGGCTTACACTGGCACGCACGATGGACTTGAACCCGCAGGTATACAAAATATTACGGTTCATCTATTATACCTTCTAGATACATTGCTCTACCTAATTTAAACGTTCGAGCAATTTTCTTTTTTAATGAATCTTACATCTGTTTGAGGACTTCGGGTTCTACTAGTTGAGCATCAGTTCTTACTAAACTGGTTGCAATAACCTGGCTCATCAAAATTTCTGCTTGTGTCTGTAGAAAAGCTTCCTACAGATAAAAGTCGTTTGACAGAGCTACATCTCGGTTGACTTTCATGTATGCAATCTGTTTATCGACTCGAGACAGTCTTTCTGCTTGAGCACCCAGTTGATTCTCTCTTCTTTCCAACTCTTGATTCTGAAATTGTATAGTTCAGTAGTAAGCATCGCGCTCTCTTCGAATTGCTGGGATCTCTTTCTAGAGCTGAGAATTAGATTCAGTTAGAGTGGCATTTGCGAACTCTAGCTTTGTATTCGTTTGTTTTAGTAAAGTGGACGTTTCCTGTCCTTTCTGCACTGCTTCAACCAATTGATCTCTAGTTTCCTTTAACCAATCTCCTAGGGCTATGCGGGCATCTTCTTTATCTTTAACTATCTATCGTAATTGAAGAATTTCGGCATCAGCAGTACATAATAAATCTTCTTTTATTCTGACTTCGGCCAAGGCAGCATCTCTTTGATTGATTACGGTCTCCTATTGAGCAAGCTGTGCTTGAAGCTAGCTAATCTCGAAGTGCAGATTATGATTCTCTACTTTGACTGAATCTATTTCTTCCTACAACGGAGTGATATTTGCTTCAAGGGTATCTACCTTATGCTGCAATTCCTGACGAATATTTTCTGTCACCATTCTTAATTGCACTGGAAGCTGCTGGGAAAACTGAACAATCATGTGTCCCATAGATTCTAATTCCGTTAAACATGGGGATTGGATGAACGTGCTGGGATGAAGTGGCAGATAAAAGGTGATGCAAAGATGGGGGAGAGTAATTCTGTGAAGAGGATGAAGCGGCAGGCTCTTCAATTGGCTTCACGGATATAATGGGTTTGACCGGAGGAATGGGTGGAGAAGTGGTTTGTAGATTATTGGTTGTTTCGGCAAGTTGTTGCGAAGTCACTTTGGGTTGGGCAATTGCAGCTTCTACTGCCGTAATTAATTCCTGAAAAAGTTCTGCAATAACTACCTGCGAGTCTTCTTGCACCTCTTGTTTAGACTACTGCTTGGATTCTTCCTTAGAAGATTTGTCGTCAGAATTGGTCACACTTTGCTCTTGTTGGTTGTTTGGAGACGAGTGGGCTGATGAATCATGATGCATTGAAGTAGTTGTGTCGTGGAATGTCTCTTCTTCATGCCCTTCTTCTTCATTGTTGTCTGCTTTATCACCTACGGTAGACCCTTGCACCTGACTATCAGACGAACTAATCCTGATGCGTTTTCGGCGTAGGAGCTGGAAAATTTCTTCATCATCTTCTTCGTCGTCTTCCAATATCTGAGCAGATTCTTCATGATATAAAACTGGACCTCTGGGTGGTGGTTGCACTGCTAAGATGGTCGAAAACAGGAAAGTGATTATGTGCGGGAGACGTGATCACAGCAAAACTTCTTTGTTAACCTGTTTAATAACCGAAACGCATTCGCGGTGAATGCACCGGAAAAAATAGGAAGCGAAATTGATAGGCTCGCAAGCAGCCATATCAATTACCGAATAGAATGGGCGAGATATCCCATATGTTCGTTTCTGCAAATTTAGGATTGCTACTAAAAATTGCAGGGCTGTTCTTTCAGGTTCAGGGCGACAAAGGATGGCATACTCATTTGAAGAGTGCCTGGGAAACAACTCATTCATCGTAGCGATGGGAAGATTGGGTCCATTCTCTCATCCTTGCGGAGAGAGTCGGAAAGCATCAGCAAATGACTGTAGAGTGACTACAGTACAAGATGGTAAAGAGGTAATTGGCCAACTCTGCTCCGTAGCAGGTGTGGCAGCGATGGCGGCAATGATTTGGGCATAAAATGGGTGACATTCCACTGAATGCCAAGGCAATTCAGCGAAATTAGACAACCCACGGACACGCAAGAATTCACTCTTGTCTGGAGGAATTCCATTAGAGAAGGTAGCAAAGTTTGCTAGAGCTTCCATGATCACACTCGAAAAACACGAATACACAGGGCTTACAGAAAGCACAAATCACACAAAACACACAGACACAATAGTTACTAATAGCGGAAAGCAAAAGATTAAGTAGATACTTGGTAACGGGAGGCGATCAAAAATGCTAATCATCGCGGGATGTTGAGATGATCACCTTCATAACTATGGTGTGCATGCATGAGCAGAATCAATAGCAAAAGGCGGCTATTATTCATGGCAATGTAGCAAAACGAGGGGTTTATGGTATTTTAAGCAATTAACACGCAAAACTAAAAAAGAAAAGAAAAGAAAAGAGAAAAAATACGCGGGCAACCGCAGAACACTTCAGTGCGAATCAGGCACTTGATGATACGACCGCAACTTTGAACCATTTATCACTTTCGGAAGAGGAATTCCAGTCAAAGTAGTCAATTGAAAAGTAGCTAGGCCCACATGTTCAATAATCCGGTAAGGACCAAACCATCGTAACTTGAATTTTCCAGCAGAAGGATTTGATTTGCATTATAAAATAGCACAAGTTGTCCTACCGTAAAAACTGGAGTTTTAAGATACCGATCATGAGTACGAGCTTGCCGCAACTGCACTTCTTGAAGAGTGAGAAAACTTTCCCAGCGATGCTCATCTAATTCTCGGAGTGTGTCCAACCAAAATGGTAAAGAATCTTCGGGTATCAACTTCTGAGAGATGGCCACACACAAGCTTGGTACTACAAGTTCCATTGGTGCAATGGCCTCCATTCCACATGCAAGTTTGAAAGGAGTCGGTCCGGTGGCAACTTTGTAAGTAGTCCGGTATGCCCATAATACTGTAGGTAGTAACTGATCCCATCTTTCTGGTGATTCCACAATCAATTTTCGAAGCATAGTGAACAACGTTTTGTTTGTACTCTCAGCTAAGCCATTAGCACGAGGATAATACGGTGAACTGAATTTATGCAGAATTTGAAAAGTGTGTGTTAACACTCGCATTAAATTGTTCACAAAGTGGGTCCCTTGATCTGTGACAAGTTCCAAAGGTAATCCATAACGTGGGAATATGTCCTTCATTAGACATTTTGCCACCGAAACAACTTTGGCGGACCGTAAAGCCCAAGCTTTTGCCCATGTGATAGCATAATCTGTGCATGTCAGAATATATCTGTTGTTGCTAAGGATTGCTGGAGGTGTGATTGGTCCAATAAAGTCAAGACCCCATTTCTGAAAAGGTTCTAAAGGTAAGACAGGCTGTAGAGGAAAGAAATGGCATTGTAAAGGCTGTCCAGATTGCTGACAATTGTCACATTGCTGCACAAATTGAGATACATCTCTGTACATAGTAGGCCACCAGAGCCCACTTTGCAGAATCTTTCGGTGCGTTAAATCTGCTGCAAAATGTCCACCGGAGGGTATGGAATGTGCAAGAGCGATTACTGAGTTTACTTCATGTGGAGGAATACAACAAAGTAAAACCCCAGTGTGATCCATATAATACAACTCTCCGGCAATCAACCAGAATCTGCGACTGTAAACTGCAATTTTCCGGCGCATTGCAGGAGAAGTTTGAGAAGGAAGACATCCATCAGTAAGAAAGGTTAATAACTGATCATAATAAGTAGGTGTCACAGGAGGTTGTGCAGATTCATCACTAGTCGTTTCAGTAACATAAATTGCTGGTGTGGTGTCATCAACACCAACGGGAGCTTCATTGGAATCTAACCGAGAGAGAAAATCTGCTAATGCATGTGTAGTCCCGGGTCGATGAAGTACTTCATAATCGAATTCTTGTAATAATAAAACCCAACGTGCCAAGCGGCCACCTAAATGCTGCTGCCGAACCAGATATACCAGCGCAGCATGATCTACATGAAAGACGAATTTTTGGCCTAGTAAATAATGCCGAAATTTCTTTACAGAATACACTAAACCAAGACATTCTCTTTCAGTGACTAAATAATTCTTTTCAGTAGGAGCAAGCCGTCGACTTGCATAATAGACAAGCCTAAACCACTTATAAGTTTGTTGCATTAAAACACTTCCAATGGCTATATCTGATGCGTCTACAAAAACATGAAATGGGCGTTCCCAATCAAGAGGTTGTAGAATTGGAACCTGCGTTAATAAAACTTTTAGATGATCAAATGCAGTTTGACATTCCAGTGTCTAATCAAACTGTCGATGAGTACTAGTGATTAGCCGATTTAGGGGTATTGCCAAATGGGCAAGCCACCGTAAATGTCGACCATGCCACCTGACTTGACCCATGAATCGCATGACTTCTTTCGGTGTAGTAGGTACAGATGCTTCTAACAGGGCTGCAATTTTGTCTGGATCAACTTGTATGCCCTGTGCAGATACAATGTGGCCAAGGAGTTTACCATAAGAAACCACAAAAACAGATTTGGTGGGGTTCAAACAAAGTCGATATTCTCAGCATTTTTCAAAGCAACACCGTAAACAATACAGGTGTGCAACCATCTTACCGAATAAAGAGAAATCATCTAGATATACTTGCATAAAAGAAGTAAGATAGGGTGAGAAGATTTCGTGCATACATCGCTGAAAGGTGCTAGGAGCATTTCTTAATCCAAACCACATGACTGTGCAAGCAAAAACACCCCAATTTGTAATAAATGTTGTTTTTGGTATATCTTGCTCAGCCATTCGAACCTGGTTATAACCACTGTAACCATCAAGAAATGAATACATTTCATGCCCAACCACTCTATCCAGCATTGTATAAAGAAATGGAAGAGGAAATGGATCAGGTACGGTGGCTGCATTCAATTTTCGGTAATCGATACATACTCGGAGCTCCTTGTTTTTCTTTGGTACGATTACAATCGGGGAGATCCATTCAGCATGCTCAATGGGTACAATGAATCCTACCTTTTGCGATCAAGTTCTACTTTGACCTGTGCTGCATAGTTAGGATTCATACGGTAGCTGGGTTGTTTAATCGGCTTGACTTCTGGTTTGAGCACAACCCGATGCTGATAGATTCGAGGATCTAGACCTTTCATATCACAATAGTCCCATGCAAAAACATCAGAGAATTCACAAATAAGCTGTATCAAATCTGCTTGAAATGCTTCAGACAATCCTTCCTTTATTTTGATAGGTCGTGGATTTACTTCATCTCCCAAATTATAGGTGATTAACTGATCTTCGGGAACATAGAATTGACGAGGTTTGCCTGGATTGTCAGCTGACTGTAAAAGATGTTGTAGAGTGGCTTCTTCCATAACAACAGTATCTTCGGTCTTTACTTCTTCGGTCACAGGCACCACCGTACAGGCTGCCGGACTCCAGTTATCTACAATAGATTGTAGATCTACAGTGCCTAAGGAAATCAGATCTTCATTGTTCTTAAAAAATGCTTCTTCTTCATCGTCGGATAAGCCATCCAATATATGGACAGGCTCTGCTACATATGGTCTGGCATGTAATTCACAAGGCTGAATGGCATCCAATTTGACAATATATTTATGATGATTATCTTTAAATGTTAGTTCTTGCGCTGACCAATCCTGGATAACCTTAGCCTGTTTTAACCAGGGTCGTCCGAAAAGAAGATTATAATCAAGACTAGACTCTGGTAGTTCTAAGACTACAAAAGTCATCTTAAACGTTGTTCCCTGCAAAGTTATCGGAACATTTCTTACAAGTCCTATCGGGTGAACTCTGGATTGATCGGCCATTCTTATGAAAAATTGAATAGGCTCGATTTTCGTCCATCCCAACTTCTTACAAAGTGTTGCAGTGGCTATGTTTACACCAGACCCACCATCAATTAGTACTTGAGTAATCTTGTGATTTTTGTACCATACCGTAATTGAAGGGACCGAATGATCCACCGTAGAATCAGCTTCCGGTTGTACCGTTGCTGTCGTTGAAATGCAGGAAGATCTAGGACTGAGCTGTTGTTGGATTTGCTGCTGAACTCCTGGTACTAGTGCAAGTAACTGTCTGCTTGAATTGTACTTTTCACCGATTCTGAAGATGATGTGCCTGTTACAGGGGTAGAATCTTATTCCTGTGATCCTTCCTTTGGCAGGGGAAATTGGGTTACTCGAATGGGATCTAGAAACATTGCAGCCTCTTTGGTGGTCCATTGACTAGCTTTTTCATACATTCTCTGTTGTTCATGGATGCCAGGTTCAAACACTTCTGCTACTGGTTGTAACTGCTTACCAGATCTTGTTTGAATCACTGCGGCCTGAGTTTCTACTAGTGAAATATATACCATATTGGTCATAGGGTTCTGTCGCTCTTTCTTCCTCTGATCATATTTAGTTGCATCTTTACAGAATCTACATATGTGGCCTAACTCACCGCAAAAATGACAGCGAGGGGGTGGCAAAGAATTACCTTCCTGTGATGTTCCTGTCTGCCAGCGATTAGTATTGTAATTTGTATTTTGCTGTCCTCGATAATTTCTGTATCCTTGTTGCTGATTATTTCTCATCTGAGGTGGAACATAATGAGTGGCTGGCTGCCCAGGTTCTTGTATAATAGCATTTACGATTGCTGGTCCATGCACTTTGGCGTTATAAGCACAATTTTCGGTGGAATGTCCGGTTGTATTGGAGATAGCGCAATACATCTAATTAAGGGCACATGTGGAATTGGTGTGCCCTGGATTTTTGCATTTAGTACAGTATATTTATCTAGCCGGATCCTCTGCGACATTTTTACTGGCTTTCAACCACTCGAGGTCTTCGATAAAGCCTCCAACCTTATGCTCGAGCTGCAAAGCCATTGCAATAACTGCATCTAATATCATAGTTCACACACAACGGATGATCATAATGTGTTTGAGCTGCGGAGTTAACCCATTAATAAATCACTAAGTGATGACATCATCCGGTAAATTAGCATGTGCCGGAGGTAGTTGTCTCAAAAGAGTTCTGAATAGGGTGGCATATTCCTGCACTGTTTGATTCAGCCTTTGTCTATTGTTCTGTAGGTAATCGAAAATTTCGGCAAGGTTCTTCTTTAGTCGAAATCTCTGCAAAAACGCATCCCTTACCGCTTCATAGGTGCCGAAATGGTTGATATCATATTCTGTAAGCCACCTCGCTGCTTCATTAACTAAGGTTGACTGGAATACTATGGCTTTGTATGCCGGATCAGGTGGATGGTTTAGTACTGCATAACTAATTTCAAAGGTACGTACATGAGCATCAGGATCATCACCTGGAAATCCACCGAATTTTGTGCTGGTGACTCTTGTTGGAACCGGACGAGTTGGAAGTAGTTGTTGTTGTTGTTGTTGTTGTTGCCCACTCATGTTGGTACTATTACTATTTCCTGAGTTCTGAGGATGTGCTTTCGGTTCTTCAGAGTCTCTATGATTAGACGGCTCTCCTTCCGGCTCAAAAATAGCGCTTAACCTCTTACGAATTTCTAATTCAAATAGCTTATCCTCTTCTACGGTATCAAACGTAGGCAAACTTGCTCCGAACAGTGGTGTCAAGAATCAAGATTCACCGGGAAGTATAACACTGTCACCGAAAAATTGTAAATTTTCTACAACCAAGACCGAACTACCACCGGAATTAGTGGAACTTTCCCCAATCCAGGGTATTCTTTCACCTTCAATAACCTCTCTGGATAACACACCTATATCCGTAGAGAGATTTGAATCTTGACCAGACGGTGTCGAATCAACTGCACACCGTGTTCTTGTGGACTCCGAAGTTACTGTCTCTGCTGTAGATTGCACCGAGATTTACCGAAATTGCAGTATGTTCCATCGGAACGCTATCGGAATCACTACTAATATGCTTCACTTCTTCGACGACCAGACCTAACCGATCTGTACTTCTTCCTCTTGGGGGTGTCCTTTGAAAATTTGGTACCACCCAAGGCTGTCTGTACTTCGGATACGACTCGCTGGACCGAGTAACCTGTTGAGAGTGATGGATGGATGCACTCAGGAAATCAGTTGGTGCTGCAAAACCTGCTTCACACCTGCCCTCTTTTCTCTTCAGATATACTTAGTACACTAGCTTAGCTTCCAAATGACATAAAGAAATCATATATGTACTTTGGAAATGGTTTGGGTAATGATCAAACCAAAACAGATAACTTTGTACTTCAAAAATCAAGCAAAACCTTCTATTCCTATAGTGATACCTGCTCAGACTTTTACTCAGTGTGTCCAGCACACTTAAAATTGGAAAAATTCCTTTTGGGAGTATTAATGTACCTTAGTAAGCTACCAATCACAAGTGGAATCACTTCAATTGATAAACTATGCACTGAGAAATAAGTTTAGCAAAATTATAATCACCCCCGACTTTTTAGGAACTCTGCAGACTGAGACCAGTGTGCACTTCGAATCGATTTTCTCCCAATTGGCTGAATGAAATCCTTTGAAATTTTGTATGCTTTTAGTAGACGTTGAGCTGGTTCCAATGAGCTATAGATCTCTTGATTTGGTTCAGTAGATCCAGAGAAATGCTCCTTTGAAGTTGACAGACTTGGAGTAGGACACTCAGACAAAACAGAGATGATGAATGTATACTTCTATTGATAAATGTGTTTGTACAATCTCATTAGCTTGACAAGCATAGCTAAATGAGGTATTGTGGTGTTGGCAATAGAGTAGCCTTCACACACAATGAGTTACAATGAAATTTTGCCTCGGGGAGTGAGCTAGAGTGAGTGTGTAACCCGCGACTTTTTACTTCATTTTTTATAGGAGTCTTGAGATCATTTGAATTTGAAATTCAAACTTAGGCTCCCTTGAATCTCTCCTCTAAAAGTAGGGAGATATTCTCTCCATCTCAACATTCAAATTTCCACGACTAATGAAGTAGGTGGATGACTTAAAGTGATTTCAAACAAATGATAAGTCACTTAGACTTTTACAAGGGGTAAAGAGATAAGTACATATAAGCATATGTTCATATGAGCCTTGCTTCAAGTGAAGCCTTGATAAACCTTTATCCATGCTAGTCTTCCATATGTCCAAGGTTCTAAGCCAATGTGTGTAGGCTTGTCTTGCACCAACAACTCCCCCTCAAGCCAAACACTTGGCTTAATTCTTCTTCTTCATTCTTCAATTACTTCCTGCAATCCAATCATAGATTTGAATCTGCATAGTTTGTTTCCATCCAATGCCTTTGTAAGTAAATCTGCACATTGCATATTAGTAGATACATATATCAATTGTATATCTTTACTTAGCAATTTCTCTCTCACATAGTGGTAATGAATCTCTATGTGCTTTGTTCTGGCATGATAAATTGGGTTTGCTGCAAGGTGAAGAGAGCTAGTGTTGTCTCCAAATATAATAGGTGGTCTTGTGAGTAGACCTAACTCTGTATATAGAAGCTTCAACCAGATAGCTTCTTGAGTTGCATTGGCAAGCCCTCTATACTCTGCTTCAGTGGATGATAATGCCACTGTAGGTTGCTTCTTAGCTGACCAAGAGATAGGCTTGTCTCCTGCAAAACAAATATATCCTGAGGTGCTTCTCCTATCATCCTTGCATCCTGCCCAATCTGCATCTGAGTAAACTTTTATGTCAATATCTGATGTATAAGGAAAATACAAACCATGACTTTGTGTTCCCTTCAAATACTTCAAGATCTTCTTTGTTGCCTCTAGGTGAGGTATCCTTGGTTTGTGCATGAATTGACTAAGCACACTTACTCCATATGCTATGTCAATTCTTGTCAAGGTAGCATAGTTCAAACTACCCACCATACTTTGGTATCCTGTAATGTCTTTGATTTCTTCTCCTTCATGAGCACTTAGCTTTTGGTTAACCTCTATTGGAGTAGTAGATACCTTAGCATCCTGCAAACCAAACTTCTTGACCATATCCTGTACATACTTCTTTTGAGTAATGTAGATACCTGAATTTGTGTAGATCAATTCAAGACCTAGGAAATATTTTAGTAATCCAAGATCACTGATCTTGAATTCTTTCATCATCTGTCCTTTGATGTGTCTAATCCCATTGACATCATTACCTGTAATGATGATGTCATCTACATAAACACATAAGTAAATTACCTCTGTACTACTTCTTTTTATGAACAGAGAAGTGTCTGCTTTGCTCATCACAAATCCTTGGTCTTGGAGGTAGGTGGTCAATCTGTAGTTCCATGCTCTAGGTGCCTGCTTCAAACCATACAGAGCCTTCTTCAATTTACAAACATAATGTACCTTTTTTGGATCTTCATAGCCAGGTGGTTGTGACATGTAGACTTCTTCAGATATCCATCCATTCAAGAATGCATTCTTCACATCCAATTGGTACATGTTCCAATTCTTGGATGCAGCTACACTCACCAAAACTCTGATAGTTGGCATCTTGGCCACAGGAGAAAAAGTCTCCTCATAATCAATGCCTTGGGTTTGTGCAAAACCCTTGGCTACCAACCTAGCTTTGTACCTGTTAATTGTTCCATCTGAATTCTTCTTTAATTTGTAGATCCATCTGGATCCTATTACCTTCATAGAATCCTTCTTGGGTACCAAGTCCCAAGTATTACTCTCTTTGAGGGCTTCTATCTCCTCATCCATGGCTTCTCTCCATTCTGGCTTTGTAATTGCTTCTTCATAGGTACCTGGTTCTTCATTCAACAAGTCTTTTGCAAGATATACAGAATGTTTAGTTACAAGTGATGTGTCATACCCAAATCTGATAGGCTTCTTCTTCTCTCTCTGAGATCTTCTCATTGCTTGAGTAGAAGTTTCTGCCTTATCCTCCAATTGCTTCATCTTCATCTTTCCTTTGGATTTCCAAGCCTTGAACTCTTCAAGGTTTATTGTATCATCATCTGAGCTTGAATCTTCTCGCTGAGTTGGCTCTTCCTTGGTAAGCTTTGGAAAATCTTCCTCCATGTCATAGGGTAGACTCACTTTCCTGCATTCATTCTCATACCATGAGTCATTCTCATCAAATATGACATCTCTGCTTACCTTGAACCCTTTGTTTGTGGGGTTGTAGAATCTGTATCCCTTTTGGTTCAAATCATAACCAATGAAGATACATTTCTCAGCCTTGGGGTCTAGCTTTCCTCTTACCTGTGAGGGAATATGCACATATGCTACACAACCAAAGATTTTGCAATGATCCAGAGAGGGTCTCTTACCATGCCAAGCTTCATATGGTGTCATGCCATCAAGTGATTTGGATGGCAACCTATTGATGAGATAAGTGGCAGTGGATACACTCTCTGCCCATAGGTAATTTGGCAACTTTTTCTCATTGAGCATAGACCTAGCTGTTTCCACTATAAGTCTATTCCTTCTTTCTGCTACCCCATTTTGTTCAGGTGAGTACCTTGTAGTGATCTCCCTCTTGATGCCTCTTTCCTGCAAGAAATCTTCAAACTCATTGGAGAAGTATTCTCCTCCACCATCTGACCTTAGCCTCTTCAAGCTTCTACCTGTTTGATTCTCAACAAGTGCAAGATACCTCTTGAAACAATTAAACACTTCATCTTTATGCTTCATAAAATATAAAATGGTCCACCTGCTATAGTCATCAATAAAAGACACATAATATCTTGAACCAAAAATGGAAGGGTCCTTGCTAGGTCCCTAAACATCTGTGTGTACCAAGTCTAGGTAGTCTTCATGCATGGAACCTTTCCTTGAGTAGGGTAATCTGTGAGACTTACCAAATTGGCATGATCCACATTTATAAATCATGTGTTGCTTGGATACATTAGGTATCCCAAGCACACATTGATCCCTGCACATTTGCTTTAGAGTCCTTTCACCTATGTGCCCTAATCTTTTATGCCATATCTCTAACTCTGAAAGTGTCTGATCCTTGTAATTATACAAAGCAATGTTTTTTGTATCTTCTAGCTCAAATGTAAATAGTCTACCTGATTTCTCCCCTTTGGCTATCCTTCTGAATCCTTGTTTTGGGTCCTCCACATATGCTCCATGTTGTGTGAATCTGACCTGCAAATCTTTCTCCACAATGTGACCAACACTCATTAAATTCTTAGTTATTGTTGGTACATAGAGTACCCTGCTTAATAGGTTCTGATTACCATCACATGTCTTCACATTTCCAATTTTGACAATAGAGTGTTTAGTGTCATCACCTGTTTGTACCTGATGTTTACCCTTGGGCTCTTCCAAATCAGAAAGTAGTGCCACATTGCCAGCTACATGGTTAGAACATCCTGAGTCAATGTAAAATAAATGATCATCATTTGTACCTATCTTGGAGGTCATGTTCATGATCAATAAGGAGTCATCCTGCTCCTCTGTGTAGTTGTTGTAATCTCTTCTATTTCTGAATCCACCTTGGTAGTTTCCATTGTGGTTGTTGTTGTAGTTGTTGTTGTATTGGTTGTTGTACCCATTGTAGCTTTGATGTTGGTTGAATCTGCCTCTCCCTTGAGAGTATCCACCTCTTGAGTAGCCTCTTCCTCTCTGATTTTTGTAGTTCTTGTAGCATTCATCTGTGGTATGATTGGACAATCCACAGATGTTGCAAGGTGATGAGTTGTAGGGTCTCCCCCTACCTGACTTACCTCCTCTGCCTCTTCCTCTAGATGACCTACCTCTCCCTGCATAATTAGCTTGAGAGGTAGAGCCTTCTTCATCCTGTTTCTTCTTGCCTTTATCTTTAACTTTCTTATCAGTATAGAGAGCAAAGGGGTTATTACCTTTTGATTGATCTCCAGCCTTGGTGAACTTTGCTTCATGTGTAAATAGTTGGCCCATGAGTGTTGTGAGATCAGGGGTATGCATGTCCATGTAGAGATCCATTGCAGTGGTGAAACTTTCCCACTTATCATCTGCCTTGAGTCCATTTGTCACTTGCCTGACTATTTGCTCCTCTTCAATTTCCTCTCCAATGCTTGCTAGTTGGTCTGCCACATCTTTGATCTTTGTCACATACTCTGAGACTGATTGCTTGGGCTGCTTCCTAAGGGTTGTGAATTCAATCCATAATTGGTTCTTCCTAGCCCTTGTGTTGGAGGAAAAATAGTTTGACAAGTTTTCCCAAGTTTCGTGGGAAGTCTTACAGTTCCTTACATGAGGTAAAAGAAAGTCAGATATAGAGTTTAAGAGATAAGACCTTGCCAAAGCATCCTTTGCACACCATTGGTTGAGTCTTTCATGTTCATCCTTTGTAGGTAGTCCTCTAGTCTTGAATGAGGGCAACTCCTCATCTCCTGATATGTATCCAAATAGACTTCTCCCTTGTAGATAGGTCTTCATTCTCAATGACCAAGCTTGATAATTGTTTCTGTCCAATTTGTCAATGAAGGAAGGGAAACCATCACCCATGTTTACCTTCTTTGCTCTGATACCACTGTTGAGAGTGATGGATGGATGCACTCAGGAAATCAGTTGGTGCTGCAAAACCTGCTTCACACCTGCCCTCTTTTCTCTTCAGATATACTTAGTACACTAGCTTAGCTTCCAAATGACATAAAGAAACCATATATGTACTTTGGAAATGGTTTGGGTAATGATCAAACCAAAACAGATAACTTTGTACTTCAAAAATCAAGCAAAACCTTCTATTCCTGTAGTGATACCTGCTCAGACTTTTACTCAGTGTGTCCAGCACACTTAAAATTGGAACAATTCCTTTTGGGAGTATTAATGTACCTTAGTAAGCTACCAATCACAAGTGGAATCACTTCAATTGATAAACTATGCACTGAGAAATAAGTTTAGCAAAATTATAATCACCCCCGACTTTTCAGGAACTCTGCAGACTGAGACCAGTGTGCACCTCGAATCGATTTTCTCCCAATTGGCTGAATAAAATCCTTTGAAATTTTGTATGCTTGTAGTAGACTTTGAGCGGGTTCCAATGAGCTATAGATCTCTTGATTTGGTTCAGTAGATCCAGAGAAATGCTCCTTTGAAGTTGACAGACTTGGAGTAGGACACTCAGACAAAACAGAGATGATGAATGTATACTTCTATTGATAAATGTGTTTGTACAATCTCATTAGCTTGACAAGCATAGCTAAATGAGGTATTGTGGTGTTGGCAATAGAGTAGCCTTCACACACAATGAGTTACAATGAAATTTTGCCTCGGGGAGTGAGCTAGAGTGAGTGTGTAACCCGCGACTTTTTACTTCATTTTTTATAGGAGTCTTGAGATCATTTGAATTTGAAATTCAAACTTAGGCTCCCTTGAATCTCTCCTCTAAAAGTAGGGAGATATTCTCTCCATCTCAACATTCAAATTTCCACGACTAATGAAGTAGGTGGATGACTTAAAGTGATTTCAAACAAATGATAAGTCACTTAGACTTTTACAAGGGGTAAAGAGATAAGTACATATAAGCATATGTTCATATGAGCCTTGCTTCAAGTGAAGCCTTGATAAACCTTTATCCATGCTAGTCTTCCATATGTCCAAGGTTCTAAGCCAATGTGTGTAGGCTTGTCTTGCACCAACATTACCGGCATATATCACCTTTTTCAACTCTTGCATACTACTTCTACCTTACTATCGATTCAAAATCAATGGTTACCTTCCCACAATCATTGTGCAACACTCTGTTGCCACTTTCCGATAATTACTTTGCAACAATCTATTGCCACTTTCCCACAACTAATTTGCAACATTTTGGTGTCACTTTTCCGCAGACGGCGCCAGTGTTAAACGCGCTTTTGCCGTCAGAAGCACATTTAAGCTCTTTTTGGGTTCTTCGGGTGGAAGGGGTCTGAATAATTAGAGGCTCTATAATTGATTTTCCCAAATCAACTCACTCACATGACCTTTTGTTCAAAACAACTCTATTAATCCAACTTTCTAACAGAAAACTCTGGCTCATTCCTTTACGGAATTACTATTTGTATTCCAATCAATACATCTCAGTACACAACGCAAGGATAAACATTACCAGAACACAGACTTACAGTAAACAACTTTCAGAATAGCGATTCAATACTTCCCTTAATGTAACATTACCGTAACCCAATCTTTACCGTACAGGTGCACATAATCAAACAAACAGAAAGACACAACAGTACGCAGAATTCTCAAACACACACTACGGGAACTCCACAGAACATCTCGCACAGACAGACAGTCTGGCAACTCTTATGGTCATCCCCGAAAGTGTCTTTTCATTGCTTTATAAAAAGTTACATCTCTTCGCAGCGACTTCTCAGTTCGTGCGGAATATGAAAAGGAAAAAGGATTTACAATTGCCAATCCGGCAGCTTACATATATCTATGATACTTCATTTTTTACTACTAAAGATTATGCTTATATGGTGAAAGCAAAGGAAGACCCTTCTAAATATGATGAGGTAAAAGGTAAGGAAAATTGGGAGAAAGCTATGTAGGAGGAGTATGATGCATTGATGGAGAATGAGACATGGATTTGGTTCCTAAACCAAATAATCAGAAAGTCATTGGATGCAAGTGGGTCTACAAGACAAAGAGGTTTGCAGATGGAAGTGTGTCTAGGTATAGATCTAGACTTGTTGTGAAAGGGTATGCTCAGACATATGGATTAGATTATGATGAGACTTATAGTCCTGTGGAAAAGATGACAACTATAAGGACTCTCATAGCTATTGCTGCATGTAAAGGTTGGAAGTTATGTCAATTAGATGTGAAGAATGCTTTTCTAAATGGTTATATTTTAGATGATGTTTTTATGGAGCAACCAAAAGGTTTAAAGGATAAAAGGTACCGAGAGTATGCATGTAAGCTCAAGAGAGCTTTGTATGGTTCGCAGTAGGCCCTAAGGGCATGGAATTATAGACTTGTGAAGTTTTTTAAGGAGATTTGTTTCCAAGTATCTAAGGCAGATAGTAGCTTGCTTGTTAAAGCAAGTGATGATGGGTTTATTTACATTTGCATATATGTTGATGACATAATTCTTACAGGTATAGAAGAGAAGGGCATATAGAGTCTTAAGAAGTAGATGGAGAAAGAGTTCAAGATCAGTGACTTGGGAGACTTGTCATATTTCTTGGCAATGGAGATTTCATATACTCAACATGGAGTGTATGTGACTCAAGAAATATATTTGAAGAATTTGCTAATCAAGTTTAAAATGGAAGATTGCAGGGTAGCACCTACTCCAATGGAGGTGAATCATAAATTGAGAAGATATGGAGGAGAAGAATTCAAGGACATGAAGCTATATAAAAGTTTGGTTGGTAGCCTAATCTATGCTACATTGACTAGCCCGTATTTGTGATATGCAATTGGAGCGTTGTCTCAATTCATGCATTTTCATAGGAAAGAACATTGGATTGCAGAACAAAGGGGTGGTAAAATACATTAAGGGTACACTCAAACAAGGTTTGTATTATGGATTCACATTAGATACAAAAGTAAGGATATATAGTGATGTAGATTGGGCAGGTAACTCTGATGATAGGAGGTAAACATATGGTTATCTATGTTATGTGGGAGATAAATTAATCTCTTGGTGTTCTAAGAAGCACCATACAATTGCTTTATCATCTATAGAAGCAGAGTATAAATGTATGGTTGAAGCTACAAAGGAGGTTATATGGTTAAAGACTCTCATTAAGAGTTTTGACATCGATCAAAGTACACCCATCATTCATGGAGATAATATGAGTTCATTGTATCTTGCTCCTAACCGTGTTTTTCATTCCAGGACTAAACATATTGAGATCCAATATCATTTCTTGAGAGAGATGGTGATTGATAAAGAAATTGAATTCATACACACTTCTACAAAAGATCAGATTGCAGATATGATAACCAAAAGCTTGGATGGATCTAAGTTGCAGAGGTTCAAAGACATGGCAGGTATAAAAAAGATGGAGAAAATCACAATTGATCATTGAGGGGGAGCTGTTGGTGCAAGAAAATCACCAATTGATGATTAGGACAAGGTTTGAAGTCAAAGAATTAAGCAAAGATCAACATATGAAGCTTGAATTTTAATGCATGGTCAGAAGATGAAGACTTGTATATACATGTATACTAATCTTGTAAATAGTTCATAAAAACTTTGTATCTATGAGGCGTTGAGATGAAACTATCTATATATACGTGATCTATATGTACTATGACTAGGAGAGATGATAAGTTAGAAGTTCTAGAAGTCATTAGAGACTTTAGAAAGTGAGAAGAACATGAATTATCAATTAGATGTATGTTTTCTATGAATAAAAGAAAGCTGCATCTCAATCTTTTGCTCAGTGCTCCTACTCTGTTTATCCTTTCAAGGAATGCTTTTGTACAAGCCTAATTCTATAGTTGAGTGACTTGTGTACAAGTTTTGAGAGTCTAAATGTAATCAGGCTTAGAGAATCTTAAGTAAGAACATTTACATGTGTAAATGTCAAGAACTGAAGATAGATGTAGTTGAAAATTTGATGATAATGTTTTGATTAGCTCTCGCTCCACAGTGTAAAGTTTGTTTGAGACTTCTTAATCTCCAAATTTTTGATCTATACTGGTCTAAGAACACTTCTATATCAGTTATGGATCAAACTTTACACAAATATTGTCTTCATTTATCAAAACTTTCACTAGCACTTCTCTGAGTGAAGAAATTCCTTCTTCAGAAAGTCTGCTTCAGAAATTGACTTCAACACCTGCACATATCTTCAGATTTCTTCAAACCAATGATACAAAAATCTCCATACTACCTTTGGGCAATCATATCAACCATTAGTTCTTCCAAAGAATCCTTAAAACTTTATTTTGATCCTTCCTACCTATCAATTTTCATAATTTTCTGAGCTCGTTTGAGTCTCCAAATTAGCCTAGGAACCTGATTTTTAACTAGGCCGGACACTAGGTCTGGACATAGCCAAAACTAGTCAAAAACTATAAAAGAGCTAGAGAGCTCATTTTGGATGTAGCTTGTTGTAGAATTGAGCTTGTAAGAGAAGTTTTGAGTAATCGAAAGAACTCCATTGTCTCTCTCTTTGTTCTTGCCTTGTGTGCACATGTGTGTGTATGTGTGTGTATGTTAGTGTGTTTCTCACTCACACACTTGTTCCATCACTTGTTCGAGGTCTTCATACCATCCTCATGTCTTCCGGGAGTGACATTAAAGGAGGTGCCACTCATCACTGAGCTACACCAAATTTTGGCACCGTTGCCGGGGATCGAGCTTTGAAGACGAGCGTGTGATGGTAAGACGTAGAGTTGTGATGTTGGCACAGTAGGTAATTTCTTTACTTTTTCTTACTTTTCTCTTTCTTATTTCACCGTCATCATCACCATCATCATCACCATCATCATCCTCACCATATCCCACCTCCATCTCCATCATGGCCAAAATTTCAGTTTTTTTATCATATCTCCTTTCCCCTTCCATTTCCCTCATTTCACTTGTGAGAGAGAGCGAGAGAGCGATTTGTGTGCATTGCTTTTGCATCTTTTTTGAGCTTCCTTGCAGGATTTGGCTATCTCATCGTCTCCAGCAAGCTGCATAGGTACGGAAAAGCTCGGCCCTATCTCTGTGTCCCAGACCTCTGTTGATCGCGATCAACAGAAAAATTGAGCTTTTGGTAAAACACAGTATACCACATTGATACACATAAGGAGCACATTCCAAATCACTTATCAAAATTAAAAAATTCATTAGTTCTCTGTCAGTCACGATTGACACTGCTGATCGCGATCGACAACCACAACCGATAGACCCTCTCAATCACGATTGACACCATCGATCGCGATCGTTGATTGCGATCGATTGAATTTAGTCGATTGACTCAAAGATTCGCGTTGCCATGTGTCCATCCCGATGGAGAGACCCCCGATTGACTGAAATTACGTCAGAATTTGTGCAAAAAGTGTCGATCGCGATTGACACCATCGATCGCGATTGACAAGACCCACGACTGACTCTATCGATCGTGATTGACACCGTCGATCGTGACTGACGTGTCGATCGCGACTGACAGGCCCCACAGACACCTTTGTCAATCGCGATTGATAGACCTGTCGATCACGATTGACAGGCATTTTTGACCAAATTTCTAGGGTTTTTATTTGAAGATTTTGGGCTAATTTTGGACATGAATATTGTGCTATAGGGCACATAGGGAGGCCATAAGCAAATAGTTTGAGAAAATCTTGTTTGCTGGATAGCCTGTTTGAACCCTGTTTTAACCCCAGAACCCTAAACTGTCATAACGTCCTCATACAAAATCCGTTCGGGGTGATCTTAGGCTTGTTGGAAAGCTCGTGGGGAGTATTGGATATAGTATTTTTAAGTTGACCATACCCAGGGGTAAGAAAACTGAGGGATCTTTAGTATTGTTTTCCAGAAAGCCAAAGAACAATTTGATCTTTAAATTGCATGAATGAAAATGGTTGTTTGTGTCAATTAAATTCAAATCTTGAGCTCACTTTGGGACTTTTACAGGTCCATTGAGAGCGTTGAAGGGCATTCTAAGCAAGTGTAAGTGCAAGCTTGGGAACACGCTTCCTGGGCTTTGTCAATTCCTAGCTTAGGCTAAGCACGGATAGAGGTTTTGATTAATTAGGGATACATTAAGCATGATCAAGTCCAAGAACTCTAATCACTCAAGTGCAAGTACAAAGAGATTACATGTGCGAAACAACATAAGGGAAAAGAATTTAAATCAAGCGACCAAACTCAAGTACGATAAAACCTAAGTATTCCTCACAACGAAGATTGATTGGACAAGAAGTGACATCCTAAGAAAAATTAAAAAGAACAAGTGATTAATACAAAAGATCTCAGCAATGAAGTTGTACTTGGAAAATTGGGGCTATTCAATTAGGCATACGAACTTAAGATCAAAACGACACCTAGGGAGAGACAGACAGAGTCTTAGGTCTTTAGAGGCTAGTGTCAATCATACCGCTAGGTCTTGGGCCCACCAGTTGAGCCATTATTCGCACTACCCTAGCTCTGAAACTAGCGAGTCCAAAAGTTCTCAGGGTATGGAGAGACCCACAGGAAGTTCAGATGTGCCATACTTACAAAGGGTCGAAGGCCCTTACAAGACGCAACTTGTGTCAGTAAGACCATAACACTTATCTTGCTCTTCTAATCGTCGTTCAATTTCCCTACAAAGCTAAAGAACATTGATCAGAAGATCAAGTTCCAAATTTAGCTTATCATCATTAAGATTTTCATAGATCTAATATACTCATTTTGTAAGTGAATAATAGAGCTACTAGGCTTTGGGGATTGACCCATTGTAATAATCCATCTTGATTATGTTGGTTATAATCCTCAAGATATAATTCTTTGAGCATCTCCTTTCTGAAATCACGCCAAGGAAGACTATCATATTCGGTGTCATAGTTTATGATAGAGCTATCAACAATTTGTTTAAAGAATTCTATTAAAAAATCTTCGAGAAGACCAAAAATCATAGCTTGCTCTTTAAACAAATCTAAGTAGCTTGTAATGTTGATGCCATTGAATTTTGCCTTCTCTCTCAACATAGAAGAGACTATTCTTTGGCCTTGTTTCTCAAGAATAAGGGATTTGAATACCTCCTCCATTTTATGTGAGTGTGCAAGTGAAGCAGGATGCTCTCAATCTCTCACAAATGCATTCATTTCACGATGAATATATGCATGATATTGTGAGAAATCCAATGCAACACTCAAGAATGATGATGATGATATGATGAGGTTGAAAAATATGCAACAAAGAATATGTATCACAACCTCTCAACAAGATCAGAAGCAAATGTCATGAAGTGTTTCACGTCGGGTTCAAATGTCGAGGTGATCACAATCCGGGTGGATCGGGTCCGGTCGTAGCACGCATAGAGTGTATGAAGCTAGTGAGTATTGGAAGGTTTATGTGATAAATATGTGAAGGTGAAGGTGAAGTTGGGTATGGATATGAGAGATGTGATGATTTGATTATGGGAAGGGGAACATATGAATGCAAGATAAATTGATGAACATGAATGATGAGAACAAAAGAAAACCACACACATGAACCGATTTGAAAAGGAAGAATGGTCCGAAAATGGATCTTCTTATACACTTTCAAAATTTAATTCATATGCATGGGTTCTTCTGGATGGTATGTATGCATGATGAGAACAAAAGGAAACCATACCCATGAATTGATTTTGAAAGGAAGAATGGTCCAAAAATGGAGCTTCTTATACACTTTCAAATTTGAAACATATGCATGTGTGATTGTGAATAGTATGGATGTTTGTGGATCATGATTTATGAGTGAATAGAAACTTAATCTCTCAATCTCAATGGATAACCCTCACTGGTTCAACATAAGATTGTAGAGCCTTCTCAGACATAGAAATAGATAAAAAGAGACATGTAAAAACATATAAGAGAATAAAAGACAAGAGACATGAATTAAAAGAGATTGTAATGAAAGACATGTACATGAGTGGTGTGATACGTCAAGCTAAGAAATCTATTGATCAAAGACCATCTGCATTGTGAAGAGATGGATTGGTACTTGATGAAGACAAAGAGGTGCTGCAAAATCTTTGCACCACACCAACCAAATGAACTCCAGAGATATGTGGTGATAAGTTTGACTAAAAGTCAACTGACCCAAAGTTTCTATTTCTAAAGGATGACCTTCAGTATTTTACTCAGTGCTCTTTCTATGATAAAAATTGACCAAAGAGCTTTTAGAGGAATCTAACTGGGAAGTAAAGCAACCTATTGGAAGTTATTCTAGTGAGAATGATTGATTGTATGATGAGAAACTGATTTAGCAATCCACCTATGTAAACCTGACTTTTCAGGAGGCAGCAGATACGAATACGCAGTGACGCTTTGATGAATATTATTGATAACTAATAGAAATGAAACTAAAATTTGTAAGCTAAAAGTAGACATAGAGAGCTACCATTACCAAGTTAAAGCATTTGAAAGGATGGACTATGATAAGACAAATCCTTTCTACAAATTGACTAAAAAAATGAGAACTATGACAATGAATTGTGCACTCACATAGGCATGAAGATATGGTCACAAGTGATCATGAAATCCAATGTATATTGAGTGGAAACTACAATGGACTTACTCGTATATGTGTGTGCCTTGAGATCATACTCTAATATGGCAATAAGCTCTGCATAAGTGGAGACAAATCTTGCGACTAAAAGTCATGTATATATAATGAATGTTGGAGCCAAGATTTGAATTTGAACTCTAGCTCACTTAAACCACTTTCCCTATCTTTTAGTGATTGATTCTCTAACTAATTCATCCATGAACATGTGGAGTTCTTTTCCTACGCATCAAATGGATTCATTCACTTTTTATTCTTTAACTTTTACATCAGGTAGATACTCAAAGAGTTACGAGGGTGAGTTCATAAGTGAACTCTTAATGTCTTCAATGTTTGCTTCAATGATATCATAAGTTTTATGATGTAGGAGGCTCAAGCCCATACTTAGACTTGTTATGTACTTGCTCCAACAACTCCCCTTCAAGTCAAGTAAGCTTGAGTTCTTCAACCATCCTTGACTACCTACAAACCAACCATAGCTTTGAATTTATTGAGTTTTGTACCATCGAGTGACTTGGTTAGAATGTATGCACATTGTTGGTAAGTTGACACATATGATAGCTAAGTTTCCTTGCTCACAATCTTCTCTCTTCCATAGTGATAATGTACTTCAATATGATTGGTCCTTGCATGGAAAATTGTATTGACAGCCATGTGAATGGAACTCATGTTGTCACCAAAAGTACTGGAGTTCCAATATCCAATCCAAGCTCTGTAAATAGTGTCTTCATCCACATTGCTTCTTGAGTAGCTATAGCAAGACCTCTATACTCAGCTTCTGTAGAAGAGAGAGCAACTATAGGTTGCTTCTTACATGACCATGAAACAAGTTTTGACCATGCAAAGGTAAGGTATCTTGAGGTACTCCTTTTGTCTTCCTTGGAGCCAGCCCAATCTCCATCAAAGAACAACTTTAGACTTAATTCAGATACATAAGGTTAATATAACCCTTCATTTATGGTCCCTTTGAGATATCTGAGTATCCTCTTGGCAGCATCCATGTGAGCTTTCCTAGGTGTGTGGATACGACTTAGCACACTCACACTATAACATATATCTACTCTCGTCAATGTCGCATAGTTCAAACTACCTAGAAGGCTTTGATAACTTGTGATATCTTCTATGAGTTCACCTTCATGTCAACTCAATTCATGATTAACTTCCATTGGAGTGCCTACAATCTTACAATCTTACATCTTGAATTTTGTCAACATGCCTTTAATATACTTCCTTTGAGTAAGGAATAGACCATGATCTTTGTAAACTACTTCCAAACTTAGGAAGTATGTAAGTGAACCCAAGTCACTTATCTTGAACTCTTCTTTCATCTCATCCTTAATCTTCTTTATTCCATCTGCATTATTTCTTAAGTATAATATCATCCACATACACACATAAATAGATGACTTCAGAATTACTCCTTTTGATGAAGAGTGATGGATCTTCCTTGCTAGATTGAAGTCCTTTGTCCTGTGAAAATGAGACAAGCTTGTGATTCCAAGCTCTTGGAGCGTGTTTGAGTCCATACAGAGATTTATTGAGTTTACACACATAATGAAGATGTACTTGATTCTCAAAACGCTTCTGTTATCCAACCATTAAGAAATGCATTTTTTACATCCAATTGGAGTATCTTCCAATTCTTGGAAGAAGCAATACTAAGTAATACTCTATTGTAGGCATCTTTGCCATAATAGAGAAAGTTTCTTCATAATTAATTCCTTGAGTTTGTGCAAAGCCCTTTGCCACAAGCCTTGCCTTATACCTGTTAATGGAGCCATCAGAATTCTTCTTTAGTTTGTAAATCCATTGTGAACCTATTACTTTCATTGATGATGTCTTGGGAACCAATTCCCAAGTGTTGTTTTCCTCAAGTGCTTCAATTTCCTCTTCCATTGCATGCTTCCATTCTGATTTCTCCTTGGCTTCCTCAAATGTTGAGGGTTCCTCTTGATTTATGTCCTATGCTAGATAGATTGAATTCTTAGTAACTAGAGAATTATCAAACCCATACCTCTTTGGTTTTCTTTTCTCCCTCATGGACCTTCTTAGACCATGATGTGATGAGTCTACCTCTTGTCCAAGATCTTGTACTTTGGCTTTACCTTTAGACTTCTATACCTTGAGTCTTTCAATCTGAGATGCTTCATCATCTTCAGAGGTATCTTGCTCTAGTAGGGTTGTCTTTGACAAGTTCTGGGAAATCTTCTTCAAGATCATAAGGTAAGTTGATCTTCGTGCATGAATCTTCATACCAAGAACTATTCTCATCAAACACTACATCTCTACTCACCAAGAAACCTTTGTTGGTTGGGTTGTATAATCTATAGCCCTTTTGGTTGTTGTCATATCCAATGAGTACACACCTTTCTACTTTTGGATCCATCTTTCCTCTTACCTGTGAAGGAACATTAGCATAAGCAATACATCCAAAAATCTTGCAATGATCCAAGCTTGGCCTTTTTCCATTCCAAGCCTCATATGGTGTCATGCCATCAAGTGATTTTGAAGGCAACCTATTGATTAAGTAGGTGGCTATGGATACATCCTCAACCCATAAATAATTAGGTAAATGTGTATCATTTAACATGGACCTTGTAGCTTCAACAATTGTCCTATTTCTTCCCTCTTGATTCCCTTTTCTTGAAGGAAGGAGTCAAATACATGGCAGAAGTACTCTCGCCCTCCATCTGATCTTAGCCTTTTTAGTGTATTACCTATTTAGTTCTCCACAAGAGCTAAATACCTTTTAAAGCATGAAAAGACTTCATCCTTGTGCTTCATAAAGTATAGGATAGTCCATCTACTGCAATTATCAATAAAAGAAACATAGTACCGTTGTCGTTGAGATTTTCTCTCCTCTCTCACTTATGAAGGCCTACAAAAAACATATTTGGTGAAGGTAGCCGGAATTCCCCGAGAAGTCCAGGATGCATCAAGGATGTCAAAGGAAGCTCACATACAAAGTTTCAAAGAAATCAAGAAAGTCCATGGTAGCGGTCAAAGCTGGTCAAAGTTGGGAAATTAGGGCAAAAATTTCATTGTCACCAAATTAGATGAAAATCCATATACTTGTAAAGATTGTCAAAGGCAGTCTATAGCCCAAATTTCAGCAGAAAATGGATTTTGTAGCACATTGATATGCAGTTTGACCCTACAAATTCTTGTATAGAAATTTATGTTAGCCATATGGTTTGGCATGTATAAAGATCATATGTGGCTACATATTTGTAAAAATTTTCAAGGCCATCAGAGCTTCCTAGAGACCTTAATGCCACCTTGCAAGCTTCCAAATGTAGTCAAACTTGTACAAGGGAGATTCAGATGGGAGTTATTTCTACATATTCCTGAAGGAGATCTTTGGAAACATAGTCCTACAAAGTTTCATCTTCATCAAAGCCTATTTGGAGGGTCAAAGAGCACAAAGTCCAGTTTTCAGGATCACCATAGTTTTCTAGTTTAAGCAAATTGAAGGGTTGAAGGGCCACCACATGGCGAAAGCTGATTGAGCCATGTTGTACGATCAAGATGAGCTCATATTCAAGAGTGGAGATGCACTTATGCTTAAAGCAAGGAGGATCCACGACTTTTTCCATAAAAGAAGATAATTTTTGACAATCAAAGATCAATAATGCAGCTTTTCTCCAAAAATAGTGGCTTATCTTATCCGAGTTGATGTCAGCACTGATCCGATGGTCCAGATCATCCCCAGATCCAATGGTGGAGAATGAGGGCACCTAAATTTCACTCCTTTACACTAGATTTGATAGAAAGAACAATTCCAAGCCATTGATTTGATTAATCAAATGGTTGTAATCAAAAGTAGTGATCCTAGAGTTGAGAGTTGATTTCTCTAGATCTAAGGGCCCAAATTCATTCAAAAAGCTATATAAACCCCCCTCCAAACTCCTAGAGCATCATTGTTAGGCATCCATAGGGCTCATGCTAGCTTACGGTTTCCTTGAGACGATCACCCTCGGTTGAGCGAGTGAGGATCCAAGGTGAGCTAGTATGAGTATAGTACCTAGTTTCAAATTTAAGTTAGAACTCCAATCTAGGATAGGCTCTTGAAACCAGCATCTCTATCTCGACTCACCCTCGGTGGAGCGTGTGAGTGAGTTAGAGCTGATTTTAATGAGTCTTAGACTTCTTTAGTTAGACGTTACGAGCCTAGACATACATAGGGTCACTGGAGTGGAACTCACCTTCTTACGTGTGACATTCGGTTGAACTGTCATGGTTTGAGGGTCGGAACCACCTTTGATCAGTAGACTGCCTAGCTTGACGTACCACGACGATCTTATACATGTATCTTAATTCAAATCCTTTTAATTCATGTCACTTGTCACTTGTCTCTTGTCTCCTCTCTCAGTCTCTTAAGTATTTTTACATGTCTTCTATTTCTTCTATGTGTGAGAAGGCTCCGCAGTATTGCGTTGAACCAGTGAGGATGTTTCTTTGAGCTTGTGAGTAAACTCTATCATCATAATTCACTTGCATGCATATAATCCATACATACCCATACATATTGATTAGTTTCTGAAAGTGTATAAGAAGCTCCAATATTGGACCATTCTTCCTTTCGAAACTGGTTTATGTGTAAGGGTTCCATCTATTCTCGTCATGCATACATATCATCCAAAGAAGACTATGCATATGGATTGGAATTAGGAAGTGTTTAAGAAGCTCCTTCAATGGACCATTCTTCCTTCCAAATTTCATTCGTATGTATGGTTCTCTTTCATTCTTATCATTCATGTTCATAAATCTAACTTGCACTCCTACATTCCTATTCCCATAATCATTTCAACATCTCTCTCTTCTCCATACTCAACATTAATTTCACTTTCATGTCCTTAAAGCTTCCAACATTCATTAGCTTCATACACCCTGTGTGTGCCACGACCGGACCCGATCCAACCGGATTGAGATCACCTCCACACCATGATCCAAATATTGAAGCATCCTTGGTAGGTCGCCATACATCTTTGTGAACCAATTCCAAGAGGTCTCAATGGATACATCCTTTCTTCATGAATGGTAACCTGTGAGACTTTCCAAATTGACATGCACTACATTTACAAATCATATGTTGTTTTGAAAAAATTGGGAGTCCAAGTACACTTTGGTCCCTACATATTTGTTTTAATGATCTTTCACCAATATGTGCTAACCTCTTGTGCCATAATTCCAATTTTGTGAGGGTCTGACTACCATAATTAAAGAGAGCAGTGTTCCTTGTGTCTTGTAATTCAAGTGTGAATAATCTACCTATCTTTTCACCCTTTGCAATCCTCTTGAATCCTTGACTTGGATCTTCAACAAATGATCCTCCTCTTGTGAACCTCACTTCTACGCCTTTCTCCACAATGTGCCCCACACTAATCAAATTCTTTGTGATGGTAGGGACATAGAGTACCTTGCTAAGTAGGTTGACATTTCCATCACGTGTTTTTACATTTACTAGCTTCTCCACAAGGTGTCTTGTATCATCATCTGTTTGCACCTCATGCTTGTTCCTTGGATCTTCTAAATCTGATAGGAGAGCCACATTTCCTACCACATGATTGGAACAACCTGAATCTATGTAGAAAACATGCTTATCAGATTTACCTTGAGGCATTGCTATATTCATGATGAGCAATGAGTCTTATTGATTTGAGTCCTCTATGTAATTATTGAAGTGTCTTCTTCCTCTATAGCCTCCTTGATAGTTTGAATTATTGTAATTGTTGTGGTTTCCATGCAAATGGTTGAATCTTCCTCTTGAGTAGCCATAACCTCCTCTATTGTAGCCTTTGCCTCTTTGATTCTTGGAGTTCTTGAAGCAATTTTTAGTTATATGATTAGTTAATCCAAAATAGATTCGAGATTAGAGTCTTGGGGTCTCCCCCTACCTTGTGGTCCTGCTCTACCTCTACCTCTACCATGTATTCCTCTACCTGCATAGTTAGCTTGATGTATGCCTCCTTCATAATCCACTTTCTTTCCTCTTCCTTTGTTGTCTTTGGACTTCATTTTATCAGTATACAAAGGAGAAGATTGATTACCTTTGGAGCCTTCTCCATTCTTCATAAGTTTAGCCTCTTGAGTGAGTGGTTGCCCAATAAGTGAATTGAAGTCTGGTACATGCATATCCATGTATAGGTCCATTGTTGTGGTAAAAGCTTCCCACTTGTCATCTCCCTTTAAGCCATTGATGACTTGCCTTACAATCTTCTCTTCATCTATCACTTTTGGAATGCTTCCTAGCTGATCAGCAATGTCCTTGATTTTTGTGACAAAGTCAGTCACATTTTGTTTGGGAGATTTCTTGAGAGTTTTAAAACCCAACCATCACTGATGCTTCCTAGCCTTTGTACTTGAAGAGAAGAAGGCTGCAAGTGCATTCCACATTTCATGAGATGTTTTACAACTTCTGATACGAAGCAACAAAAAATCTAAGATAGAGTTGAGGAGATAGGACCTTGCAAGTGCATCCTTGGAGCACCATGTGCTTAACATTCTTGCTCTTCTTGTGTAGGTTGACTTTTATTTTTGAAACTTGGCATAACTTCATTTGCAACTACATAACCATATAAGTTTGTGCCTTGAAGATAAGCTTCCATCCTTAGTGACCAAGCTGAATAGTTACCTCTGTTCAATTTGTCAATTGATGAAGGAAATCCATTTGCCATGTTGTCCAACCTTGCTCTGATACCACTGTGAAGAGATGGATTGGTACTTGATGAAGATGAAGAGGTGCTACAAAATCTTTGCACTACACTAGCCAAATGAACTCCAAAGATATGTGGCGGGCCTTTTTGGCTTGCCAATGGAGTATTTAGAAACCCTCTGTACCTTAGAAGATCACTCTCGAAAGGATGAATCAAAAATGATAAGTTTGACTAAAAGTCAACTAGCCAAGTCTTTCTATTTTTGAAGGATGACCTTTAGTGTTTTACTCAGTGCTCTTTGTCTAATCAAAATTGATAAAAGAGCTTTTAGAGGAATCTAGCTCGAAAGCAAAGCAACCTATTGGAAGGTATTCCATTGAAAATGATTAACTGTATGATGAGAAATTAATTTAGCAATCCACCTATGTAGACCCGACTTTTTAGGAGGCAACAGATATGAATACAGAATGAAGCTTTGATGAGCATTACTCATCCGTCAAGATTGAAATGAAATGAAACTTTTTAAGCTAAAACTAGACTTACAGAGCTACCATTACCAAGTTAAAGCATTGGAAATGATGGACTGTGCTAAGAGAAATCCTTTCTGCAAACTAACTAAAAATTTGAGAAGTATGATAGTGAACAACGCACTCACATAGGCATGAAGATATGGTCACAATTTATCATGAAATCAAATGTATATTGAATGGAAATTACAATGTAATTACTAGTACATGTGTGTGCCTTGAGATTACACTCTGATATGGAGACAAATCCCGAGACTAAATGTCATGTATATATAGTGAATGTTGGATCCAAGATTTGAATTTGAACTCTAGCTCACTAAACCACTATCCCTAACTTTTAGTGATTGATTCTCTAACTAATTCAGTCAAGAATTTGTGGAGTTCTTTTCCTACTCATCAAGTGGATTCAACCACTTTTGATTCTTTAACCTTTACATCAGGTAGATGCTCAAAGAGTTACAAGGCTGAATGATATCATACATTTTATGATGTAAGTGACTCAAGCAATTACTTAGACTTGTTATGTACTTGCTCCAATATGCATGACCCTCCCACCATGATAGTCAAGTAAATGTCATAGGTGAGAGGATAGATTCCACATCATTGATGCTATATCTTTCTAGGAGCATAACATCTAACTAAAGAAGTCTAAGACTCATAAAACCAGCTCTAACTCACTCACATGCTCCACTAAGGGTGAATAAAGATAGAGAAACCATTGGTTTTATGAGCCTATCCTAGTTTAGAAGTCTAACTTAAAGTTGATTCTAGGAACGATGTCTTAGTAGCCCACCTTGGATCCGACTTAGGATGATCATCTCCAGGAAACCATGTGCTAGCAAGGGCCCTATGGATGCTTAACAATAAAGCTCTATGAATTTGGAGGGGGATTTTTATAGTTTTTTGAATGAATTTGGGCCCTTGGATCTAGAGAAATCAACTCTCAACCATAGGATTAATTGCTTTTTATAATAACCATTGGATTTATCAAATGGATGGATAGGATTGGTTCTTTATATAATATATAGGGAAAATGGGGGAAAAGTAGGCTCCTTCATTCTCCATCATTGGATCTGGGGAAGATTTGGATCGTCGAATCAGTCATGACATCAATTTGGATACGATAAGTTGCAATTTTTGGAAGAACTTTGCATTGTTGATCTTTGGTCATCAAAATAATCTTATCTAATGAAAAAACTGGTGGATCCTCCTTCCTTTAATCTTTATTGAATCTCCACCCTTGAATCTGAGCTCATCATGATCGTACAACATGGTTCAATCATTGTTTGCCATGTGGCAACCCTTCGAGCCTTCAATTTGCTTATTTTAGGAAATTATGGTGACCTTGAAAATTGTATTTTGTGCTCCTTGACCCTCCAATATCCTTTGATGAAGATGAAAATTTGGAGGGCTATGTTTTGAAAGTTGTCCTTTAGGAATATGCAGAAAAATTTCCCATCTGAATCTCCCTTTTACAAGTTTGACCACATATGGAAGTTTGCAAGGTGGCATTAAGGTTTCTAGGAAGCTTTGATAGCATTGAAAAATTGTACGAATATGTAGCCACATATGATCTTTATACATGCCAAACCATATGGCTAATGAAAATTCTTATACAAGATTTTCTAGGATCTAAGTGGAAAAATTACATTTTTACAAAATGCACATGGCATATCAATGTGCTAGAAAATCCATTTACATGTCAAATTCATGTTATAGACTACCTTTGGTAAGCTTTACATGTATACAAATTTTCATGTGATTTGGTGACATTGAAATTTTTTCCCTAATTTCCAAAATTTGACTATCTTTGACCTCTACCCTAGATTTTCTTAATTTCTTCCAAACATTGCATGTGAAGTGCCTTTGACATCCTTGATGTATGTTGGACTTCTCAAGAATTATCACTACCTTGATCAATTGTGTTTCCTATAGGCCATCATGAATGAGAGAGGAGAGAAAATGTCAACGACAATAGTCTACAAGGAAGTTGGCAAAGACTTTGTGGTTGTTTTGGAACATGGTGATAGGTGGATAGGTGTGTATTCTATTATTATTTTCTTTTGTTTGGATGAACTTGGTTACACCTTCATTCAAGCACCTCGACAATGCACCAAATATTAGCATCCTGCATCACATTAAGCAAAACAAGACCATTGAAACTTCTTTGAAGGTTTGAAAGAATTCATTAGTGGGGTTGTCAAGGTCTAGGATTTTACCTTTGGTGAGGGCATCAATAGCTTCAAGGTTCTTGCTGCTAGTCACAAGAGTCATAAAATCACACAACTCTTGGCACATATGGCAAGCCTAAGTGACTAACCATAACTTAGAATCACATTGGGCAGTGATAGTCAAGAGTATGAATACAGATATTTCTTAGCCCATTGATAAGGATAAAGGGTTCTACACTTCTATCTATTGTAAAAATCTCTTGAGAAAAATATTAAAGAGTTAAAGTATATGTAAAGGGAGTTGAAAACCATGACTCACATTTGAATTATAATAAATATATAAACCTATAAGTGAGAGGAATCTTTAGGTGGAATCAACCAACATTCATCTTCTAAAATCAAGGGAAAAAGTGTATATATACTTTGTTGGATGAGTCGTAAGGTCTAACTAAGTTTCCACTCACATCCAAGGTGATCATTCTACTCACTACACTGTTCTTCAAGTCTTTCAACATCTCCATGTACTTTATCTTAAATTTTCAATACTTGCACTTCAAGTTTTTTCATCATTTCCATCTAGTATTCATTGTTGTTGTGCATAGCTCAAGTTTGTCCACTTCATAGAGTCATTGAAGTGAAGAAATGTTCTCCTTACTTTATCTAATGCTTGGATCATAAACGTAAAACCCTTGGGAGTGTCTGTGAAATATTTTAGTCATTGTATATCTATGCGTAGAGATATTAATGCATCTTTATGATTGTGTATATGCACTCTCTGCTCCTTGAAAAGTTGGGATCACTTATAAAGAAGACAGTTCGAAGGTTGAAGTTGATTGCAAAGTGGTAGATCCAATCTTGGCCCAATATGAAAGGTTATATGAGATCTTCATCATGGAAAACTAATAGCTTTACTATCAAGAGGACCTCATGTAAGAGGATAGGAACTTGCACCTCACCAATGTAAGGGTTTTCCACTCCGCCTAATCCTATGAGGTGAGCCTCAATTGGATTCACTTGTATAATCATGTCTTGATAGCATGAATACCTAATGGCATTGGTGGAAACTCTTGAATTTATTTGGGCTTTGTTCGTCTTGATTGTAGTTCCATATGCTAGCTCCATTGAAATGAATGGGCTTCTATCTACTATGCTAGGGGAGGAATTTGCTTTGGTTTGGTACATTGCCATGTGATATCTTGGGGACTTCGGTTTGGTGCTGAAAAGTACAAGGTTGAGCTCTCTTCAATGTTGGCATTCTCTCTTGTCCTAAAATGACCTATGCCTTGTCATCTCAACTTCATAGTTTTAATGTGTTCTAGGGCATGAGCCTCTCCTTCTTTTCCAATTATTTTCTCTTCCTCTCTATGCTTCTTAGCTTGGTTCAATCGTGAAAGCATTTCTTATGTAAGAGGATCTCTACAGAGTTTCACTTCGCAATCACTCATCTATTTGGCATTACTTCTCCTTCTAGGGTCGCTAGTTTTACCCTACCACTAGTCGAAAGTTTATTGATAATCATAGGTCCATAAACATGTTTTTAACTTACAAGCATGTTTCTTTAAGGTATACACCAATACTAAACATCCAACTTTTAAGCCTTTCTCTCTCATGTGTGCATCAAAATAATTCTTCTATCTTTTCTTTGTGACTATATTCCTATTAGTATCCTCAATCATGTCTCTCCTAGATGTTCTGTATCCATTATCCTCGAGGATAGCTCATGGCCCTTCCATTGATGCTCTTGTGCTACTTTCAATGTGGGTATCAAGAAATCTAGTGGTAGCATTGCATTTTGGCCAAAGACCATATGAAAGGGAGTTGCATTGGGCACCATTTTATAGGCCACTTGATATTCCTAAACAACATGATGTTGTTGTTTGTCCTAGTCAAAGCATTTATTATGTACAAGTTTCTTGTGGGTGATAAGGTGTTGACCTCTTGTGAATCACCGTGAAATTTTATAAGAGATATTCAATCTCTTCATTCACAAAATGCATTGCTCTATCATTGGCCAGTTCTTTTGGAAGTTCATACCTTTTGAAGACATTTTCAAATAGGAATCGAGTTGTGGTTTGTGCATCATTCTTATGTGTAGCTCTCACTTCTACCCATTTGGTGTGATAATTTATGGAAATTATGATGTATTTTGCATGGGAGTTTTTGGCAAGAGGTTTAAGGGGTCCTACAAAGTCTATACCCCAATTGGAGAATGCATGTCCTCCCATCATGGATCATATTGACATCTCCTCTTTTTGTATTGGATATTAAGCTCTTTCACATAGGTATGCACATCCATGTAATGTGTGGCCACCAAAGACTTGAAAATAGAATGGATTTTGTCACATGGTCAAGTCGAAAGTTTCCACTTGTAACACTATTATGCACAGTTTCCAGTATTCTCAAATACTTGCCTTCATGTATGCATAATCTCAAATATGCAAATCTTGCAAATTAATGAGTAGTATTTCACTTCCTATTCTAGACTCGTTTGTTGAGCTAGTGTCTTCTCTTGAGGGAAAGCCTTTGTTTTTAACACGTTTGCTAAAGGGTAACTCCAATTTGGCATTGGGGAAAATTGATATAGCACTCCATGTTCTAATGGAGGTCTGCTAATACAAGATGGACATCCCTTAATCAGCTTATGCACATGAGATCCGTTGTTTGCTAGTATACACCTAATCTCTTAAGCTTCTAGAGGGTCCCTTGTTTAAAGCATTGTTACTTTAAGGCACCTACATGTGCTAATTGCAATCACTTATTATGTTCCTCTTCTTCCATGGAGCAAGTTAAGGTTCCTTGTTCATATTGTTTGTAAATGCTTCCCACTAATATATGATACTTCTAAGATCTCATCACTTCCTTCTTTTGCATCCTTACTGCATGATTCTCGAGTCCATATATTAGGATTGGAACTATTATGAATTATGTAATGTGTTGAACACAGAGTTATTGGAGTGTTAATTATTGATGTATTAATGTGCTTTGGTGTTTTTGATATAGCACCTGAAGGTTCATGAGGGCATGAAAGGCATGAAAGGGCAGACATCAATAATCTCATTTAAAATTTATATAGTTTGTAAGTAAACCTACATAGATGGTTCTATTTTTAGAGATAGTTAGTAAAGTAGTGGTTAGAATAAAGGTCATTGTAGACCATAATTTCTGATATTAAAAGCAAAAGCTTTCTACAAAAGTTACCAACTTTTACTTTTACGTGTGTTTTTTGAAGCTGCTCTCATGTAACCACTATTTTGACATAATAAAAAATTCTTATAAATACATGCACTATGTGGACTATCAAAATAGAGTGCATGGGGGGAGATTACACCCAATACTACACTCTATCTCGCCTCCTATTGTGTCTATTTTCTTGTGTGTTTTTAGCATGTGTAACCTCTATGTGCGTGTGAGTAAGATCCTGATAAGAGTGGTACTAGAGCTCTATGTGCGTCACTACAGAGGGGTCTATTTCTGTTCATTTTGTCCTCTATTTGCTATTAAGTTCCATTTCTAGTTTCGATTCCGGTTCTGGTTTCGTTTCGGATTCTGGTTCTAGTTTTTATTTCTATTTTCAATTTTGATTCTGGATCTGGTTCCTGTTTCCATTTCCATTTCCATTTCTGAATCAGGTTCTAGTCTCAGTTCTAGTTTCTCTTTCTATTTTAGTTCCAGTTCCAGAACTAGAACCTATGTTTATTAGAACTGAGGCATAACTTTGGCATCTTTGGCACCCATGGCTCCCTTGCTGATCGTTGGCAATCGCTAGCTAGGTGCTAACCAATTTTAATTTATGAGTGGAAATAAGGATTTTTATATTCACCAAGGAGAGAGGATTTGAACTCACAACCTCACTCACACAAGGGAAGTGTTTTACCACTACACTATCTCTTTGTGTTGTCACTCTAGTTCTCTTTTCTTATATTTAACACAGCTTTCATCTCTTTCTTACTTTTTCAATTCCCAAGAACAACCCTTCCTTTTACATTTTAATTCAAGCAATCTCAAAATTGTTTTTACATATCTTGCAAGAAGGTTTTGTTCTCTATATACCCATGGACCCTATGAACACCATGGAGGATTTCGGTGAATCACCTCTACCCGAGGTAACACTCGAGCAATAGCTCGAGCTCTTGCAGCACAAACTTCAAGGCACTCAAGACGAGATCCTACAATGTGATGAAGTACTTTAGAAGATGCAATCTAATGAAGATAACCTTACGAGCGTGGTAAAGCTATTGTCTCTACCCAATCGGATGGCATGAATTGCAAGATTTAGTGTTAAAAATTACCACTTTCTACGGTTTGATGGCCGTGAGGATGGCCTTTTAGTTCTTTCATGGTTATCATAGTTTGACAATTTTTATACTGATGAAACATATGCTGAAAGTGAAAAAGTCAAATTTTCCACTAACTATTAAGTAGGACAAGCTCACGTTTGGTGGAATGTCCTATATCACAATATAGATCGTCTAACCACATGGAAGGTTTTCCAAGATAAAGTGAAGGATTCTTTTTTTTCTCCTCAATATCATTTACATGTTGGATGTGCATTGACAACCTTTACATGGAAGGAGGGTGACATGACACTACCTACACCGAGAAGTTTTGGCAAAATTTATTATTGATTCGAATGCTCGAAGATGTACCGAAGGATAGCTTGTAGTGGAAATTTGAAGATGGTTTGGAGGTGCGAATCCAAGCCAAGTTTCATACCCTATGGCTTATAACCCTCAACATGGTTATCCCTTTTCCCTATGATGCAAAGAAGAAATTCCAGTCCATAACCAAGTCGATCCATCTACAACAACCACATCAACGACATCTTTTTGTTAAACTCATGTTTCCTATGAAGCACAATTTTAATGCCCCATCTTACTCTAGTTTTCCTCGTCCTTCACAATCTAATTACTCAACTACAACTTTTGCTTCATCTTTCCAACCAACCAAACCACCTACCCTCCAAACTTCAGTGGTGGATGCCCAACAAAAGCGACCATGTATCACCTACTGGAATTGTGGTAAACCTGGACATACAAAAATGAAGCTCAGATTGTGAACTCTTCGCACGAAACCAATTGCAACTCAATTGCATAACATGGAGGCCCATAATGAAGAAATTCCTCTTGTTTGGATAGATGAAGCATTCGAGAAGGATTGAAGTACCTTGGGTAATGATATCTCAACTCATTCTTTACTTTTACATGACACAAATCTCATTTCACATTTATTTGTACAAGAACTTAAATTAAAAACATTTCCTTCCTTGAATAAAGTGAAAGCTACATTTCAAGGTAGTCATTGTAATGTAATAGGAGAAGTGCAAGATGTTACGATTAGCATATGCTCATATGTAGATACATGCACATTTTTAATTGCACCTTTGCAATCTTATGATGTTGTATTTGGTATTCCTTTTCATCATCATTATAACCTATGCATTGACTACCATACACATACCTTTAACTTTGAATTTAAAGGTCAAATCATTACTTTGTTTGTGTGGCATGATTTCCAATCATTTCCATTGATTAGTCATACTCCAATAAAACGTGCATTTAAGAAAGGATTCAATTCATGTATTGTTTTTGTCAATGTCATAAATGATTATACTCGTACAATTCCCAATGCACATAAACCTTTCATGACTACTTATAAGTATTGTTTTATGTCTGATTATCCCTCTAAACTACCACCATCACGAGGATCCTTTGACCATAGCATAGACTTAATTCTTGGTAGTTCTCCTCCTCATAAAGCACCTTATAGGCATGACCCACTACATCAAAAGGAAATAGAAAACCAACTGAAAGACTTACTCCACAAAGGAATTATAAGGCCTAGTTCTTTCCCATTTGGAGAACTAGTTCTTTTAGTAGAGAAGAAGAATAAAACTTATCAAATGTGCATTGATTATAGAGCCCTTGACAAGATCACAATAAAGAATAGATACCCTATTCCTCAAATAGATGATCTTCTAGATAAATTATGAGGAGCTCGTGTCTTTATTAAAATTGATCTTACATTGGTTTTCCATCAAATTTGTATGACAGAAAGTGATATTTTCAATACTACATTTAGAACCCAAACCGGCCATTATGAATTTATGGTAATGCCCTTTGCACTTACTAATGCCCCTACTACATTTGCACAAATGATGAACAACATTTTTCCTGATTACCAAGCTTTTGTTCTTGTATTCTTGAATAATATACTTCACTACTAGAAACAGGGGGGGTATCGATACCCCCATTGTAAAAAAGTGGGGTTTGTCGCTTATGCAACACTCATTCGCCAAAGCATTGCATAAGCGAGGATGACTGGCATAATTATTTAAAAAAAAGGCAGCATCATATAAGTGATGGCTAGCATCGCTTATGCAATGCTAATATGACTATCATTAAGAGCGTCTCTACTTAACGATGCTATTAGTGATGTCGGCACACTACTTGCGATGATAAAGCATCATATAAGCGATGCTCTAGATTCATTAAAAAAATGATTTCTCTCGGCACATTTGTGCCGAGATTGACACGAGAGAGAGAGAGAGGGATAGTACACATCAACACACAAGCACAACAAAGATAGAGCAAAGAGATGAGGTACACACACATACACATACATTTACACACATGCATACACATGCATACACACACACATATATACACATACACACATATATACACGCATAGACACACACATACATAAATAGACACACACAAATACACACATATACACACACACACACACACATACACACACCCACACATACACACACACATACACACATACGCATACACATATAGACACATAGACACACATACACACACACATACATACACATTAACACACATACATGCACATGCATACACCCACATATATACACATACACACATATAAACACACATAGACACATTGATACACACATAGGCACACACACATACACAGACATTTACCTACACACATACACATGCATACACACACATATATACACATACACACATGCATACCCACATAGACACACACATACACACATACACACACACATACACACATAGACACACACACATACACACACATTTACACAGACACATACACAGACATATATACACATACACACATATATACACACATAGACATACATACATATATGGACACACACACATACACACATAGACACACACACATACACACACATATACACACGCACATACACACATAGACACATACACACACATACACACACCTACACACACATACACATGCATACACACACACACATATATACACATACACATGTATATAGGCACATAGACACACACACATACACACATACACACATAAACACACACACACACATACACACATATTTACACACACACATACACATGCATACACATGCATACACATGCATACACACACATATATACACACATAGAAACACACATACATACATAGACACACACACATACACACATACACACATACACACATACACACATACACAAACATATGTACACACATAGACACACACACACATACACACACACACTTACACACACACATACACATGCATACACACACACATATATAAACATACACATGTATATACACACATAGGCACACACATACAGAGATAGACACACACACATTTACACACACACATACACACACACATATACACACATACACACATACACACATATATACACACATAGAGACACACATACAGAATACACACACACATTTACACATACACATACACATGTATAGACACACACATACATACACATACACACATATATACACAGAGAGAGACACACATACATACATAGACATACACACATAAACATACACACACATACATACATTTACACACACATACACATGCATACACACATATATATACACATACACACGTATATACACATAGACACACACATACACACATAGACACACACACATACACATGCATACACACACACACATACACATGCATACACACACACATATATATATATATATATATATATATATATATATATATATATATATATATATATATATATATATATATATATATATATATATATATATATATATACGCATACACACCTATATACACAATGTTGTTGTACTATGCCCTTGGGAAGCCAAAACCCACACTAGCTTGCATGGAACCAAGAAGGAAGGATCAAGAATGACTCTCCTTTCATCCACCCCAACCTCCAACATGTTCAAGCCATTGGCCATCAGCCTGCAGCTATGCCACATGCTTGAGAACATGGGGATAAGGGAGTCAAGGATCATCATCATCCACTTCGACTACTTCTGGTTGGAGTGGATGGGGTTGGTCTGTGACTGTCTGTTGTCCGCCTACTTGCTCTACCTCCACCTCCAAATTCGTAGCATTAATGATTCTAGCTACTTCCTCATCAGTTAGATCTTTTAGGGTAAAACCATGAGGGAATTCTAAGTTGGTGGGTATGGGTGGAAACACGAGGTTTGGGCCTTCCGCGCTATGCCTCGGTAATCTGATAGTGAATGGTTGCACTCGCCTTGGAAGCCGTGGAGTGGTTTCTGGTGTCAGTGTAGCACCTCGGGCTTGTGCACAAGGCATCTGAACTGCTCCTCTCATTTTCTTGGATGGAGGCCCTGCGGTTGATAGTCTGCGTTGAAATTCTTGCACCCTAGTCCAAACAAGTGCCCATTGAATTGGCACATCATATGCCAAGCAGCGGTAAACAATCCTTGTGAGCGCACAACATCCATAAAGCACTGACTTTTGCTTCTTATACCACCGTTGATGTGCCAAGTGTATTTGGTTGATAATCCAATGTGGCATGTTTATTGTCAAATTAAAGGCGTCTGCCAGGTACAAACTAAACCATATCTTCTTGGGTGGCATTGTGAACCTCTCTTGAGCGGGGAACGCGAAATGCTATATGCACATTCGAAGATGAATGGCAATAGTTGGTGTCATTGCCACCATGTCCTTTAGTTTAGTCAGGCTCCTGTTTTTCATGTTGTCGGGCACCATTGACTCCTTCTCTGTGGGGATATGCATGCCCTTCATCTCGAGAGCTTCCCTTACCAAATTGTTAGTCAACTTAAAACGCTTCAGTTCATTACCCCTCGTAAGAGATGGTAAGACAAAGGTGTTGTATCCCTTTTTCTCCTTACTCGGAGTAAGGGTGCTAATCAAGTATGAGCATTTCAGAAAGTCGGGCTTTGGTAATTGAGCTTTGAAATAATCATATAGGCCTGCCTTCTTCCATATTTGTTTCAAGCCTTCATTGTTTTGAAGCTTCTCAAATTCCCTGGTGAAGAAGTGATACCTGCCCCAGCGCCCATTGAACTCTATCTCTGCCTCCCACAGGTAAGTGCCTTCTCCCAGAGGTCCTGCCACATCACTGAACCAATGTGAGTTTTTGCTGACTAGCATTGTGTGCCCGTGTGGAGGATTTTGAATTGGTATGGCATGTAATGCTCTCAATGCCACTGGGCATTCCTTCAATTCCTCCTCAATGGGAAGACTTTCAATGTCCACGATCTGAGGGCTGGTTCCTGCTTGAGAGCTCATTCCTGCAGCCTCAGCCATCTTGGAGGGACTCATCACCGGCTCTATGAGAATATACAAATGAATATTAACATTGCCAATGGACACCAAGCGGTCATGTGTCCCCGTTACAACATTAACATGAGGTTTTAGTGATATGTTAGTTAGTCAGTGAGTGCTCGATGGTTGTGGGTGTGGTTAGTGGACGGATTTTCCTAAAAGGCTAAATGGAAAGATGCAGTGTGAGAATGACACAGTTACTAGGTGGAGGTGAATTTACAAGTGGGGGTCAGGGGGTTTATTACAAGCTTTGGGCAGCCAAACACAGTGGAGGGCTTTCAGTTCTAGTTCGGTGGAGACTCTCGAGGGCTTTGTGAGAGTGTCTTCTTGAAAATGAGGCTTTTTAGGGACCCAATTACAGGTGATTCTACTCGTGCTCATGGGTGAATATGTGTTCGTGCGTGATGTATAAGAATGGTTATCAAATGTTTGAGTGAGCCAGATCTTCGTTGACTACTTTGTCTGCTGGTACTTTCTCCTCGCTCTGAATCCCTTCTTTGACTTCCTTGTCTTGTGAGTCCTTGGGTACCTTGACTACTGCCAACATCCATCCATTAAGAAATGCATTTTTTACATCCAATTGAAGCATCTTCCAATTCTTGGAAGAATCAATACTAAATAGGAATCTAATTGTAGGCATCTTTGCCATAGGAGAGAAGGTCTCCTCATAATCAAGTCCTTGAGTTTGTGCAAAGTCTTTTGCCACAAGCCTAGCCTTTTACCTGTTAATGGATCCATCTAAGTTCTTCTTCAATTTGTAAATCCATCTTGAACCTCTCACTTTCATTGATGAAGACTTGGAAACTAATTCCCAAGGGTTATTTTCCTCAAGAGCTTCAATTTCTTCTTCCATTGCATGCCTCCATTCTGACTTCTTCTTTATTTCCTCAAATGTTGAGGGTTCCTCTTGATTTATGTCTTATGCTAGAGATTGAATGTTTAATACCTAGAGAAGTATCAAACCCATACCTCTGTGGCTTTCTTTTCTCCCTAATGGACCTTTATAGTCCATGATGTGATGGTTCTGCCTCTTGTCCAAGTTCCTACATTTTAGCTTTACCTCTAGACTTCCACATTTTGATTTTCTCAATCTGAGTTGCTTCATCATCTTCTGAGGTATCCTATTCTTCAATTTTAAAAGGGTTATTCTTGAAAAGTTTTGGAAAATCTTATTCAAGATAATAAGGTAACTTCATCTTACTACATGAGTCTTCATACAAAGAACTATTCTCATCAAACACATCTCTACTTACCAAGAATCCTTTGGTTGTTGGGTTGTATAGCCTATAGCCTTTTTGGTCGTTGTCATATCCAATGAACACACATCTTTCAACTTTTGGATCCATTTTTCCTCTTACTTGTGAAGGAACATGAGCATAAGGAATACATCCAAAAATCTTACAATGATCCAAGCTTGGTCTTCTTCCATTCCAAGCCTCATATGGTGTCATGCCATCAAGTGATTTTGAAGGTAATCTATTAATCAAATAAGTGGCTGTGGAGACAACCTTAGCCCATAAATAATTAGGTAAGTGTTTTTCATTTAACATAGACCATGCAGCTTCAACAATTGTCCTATTCCTTCTCTCTGCCACTCCATTCTTCTCAGGAGTGTACCTTTTAGTAATCTCTCTTTTGATTCCCACCTCTTGAAGAAAGGAGTCAAATTCTTGGGTGAACTACTCTCCCCCTCCATCTGATCTTTTGCCTTTTTAGTGTTTTACCTGTTTGGTTCTCCACAAGAGCTAAATATCTTTTGAAGCATGAAGAGACTTCATCCTTGTGTTTCATAAAGTATAGTATAGTCCATCTATTGCAATTATCAATGAAGGAGACATAATACCTTGATCCCAATATTGAAGCATCCTTACTAGGTCCCCATACATCTGTATGAACCAAATCCAAGAGTTCTCCATGCATATATCCTTTCTTCATGAATGGTAACTTGTGAGACTTTCCAAATTGACATGCACTACACTTATAGATCATGTGTTGCTTTGACAGATTAGGGAGTCCAAGTACACTTTGGTCCTTGCAATTTTGCTTTAATGATCTTTCCCCATATGTGCTAACCTTTTATGCCATACTTCCGATTCCGTGAGTGTTTGACTACCATAATTAAAGAGAGCAGTGTTCCTAGTGTCTTGTAATTCAAATGTTTATAATCTACCTGTCTTTTCACCCTTTGTGATCCTCGTGGATCCTTGACTTGGATCTTCAACAAATGCTGCTCCTTTTTTGAACCTAACTTGCAAGCCTTTCTCCACAATTTGTCCTACACTTATCAAATTCTTTGTGATGGTAGGGACATAGAGTACCTTGCTAAGTAGGTTGATGTTTCCATCTGGTGCTTTTACATTTCCTATCTTTTCCACTAGATGCCTTGTATCATCACTTATTTGCACTTCGTGCTTGTTCCTTGGACCTTCTAAATATGATACAAGGGCCACATTTTATGCCACATGATTTTAGCAACCTGAATCCATGTAGAAAACATGCTCATCATATTTACCTTGTGACATTGTCATATTCATGAGAAGTAGAGAGTCTTCTTGATTTGAGTCTTCTGTGTAATTATTGTAATCTCTTCTCCCTTTGTTTCCTCTTGGTAGGTTGAATTGTAGTTGTGGTTGCCATGGAAATTGTCGAACCTTCCTCGAGTAGCCATAACCTCCTCTATTGTAGCCTTTCCTCTTTGATTCTTGGAATTCCTAAATCAATTCTCAGTTGTGTGATTAGTTAATTCACAAATAGAACAAGGATTATATTATTGAAGTCTCCCCCTGCCTTTTCTTCCTCCTCTGCCTCTACCTCTACCATGTCTTCCTCTACCTTCATAGTTAGCTTGGTGTGTACCTGCTTCATCATCCACTTTCTTTCCTTTCCCTTTGTTATCTTTGGCTTTATTTTTATCAGTATACAAAGTAGAAGATTGATTACCTTTGGAACCTTCTCCATTCTTCATGAGCTTGGCCACTTGAGTAAGTAGTTGTCCCATGAGTGTATTGAAATCTGGTACATGCATATCCATATATAGATCCATTGCTCTTGTAAAGGCTTCCCACTTGTCATCTGCCTTCAAGCCATTGATGACTTGCCTTACAATTTGTTCATCTATCACCTCTCCAATTCTTCCTAGCTAATTAGCAATATCTTTGATCTTTGTTACAAAATTAGTCACATTTTGCTTGGAAGCTTTCTTGAGTGTTGTGAAGTCCAACCATAGTTGGTTCTTTCTGGCCTTTGTGCTTGAAGACAAGAAGGCCTCAAGTGCATTCCACATTTCTTGGGATGTTTTACAACTTCTAATGTGAGGCAAAAAAAAATTTGAGATAGAGTTGAGGAGATAAGACCTTGCAAATGCATCCTTGGAGCACCATATTCTCAATCTTTCTTGCTCTTCTTGTGTAGGTTGACCTTTATTCCTAAAACTTGGCATAGCTTCATCTCCAGCTATATAACCATATATATTCCTACCTTGAAGATAAACTTACATCCTTAATGATTAGGCTGAGTAGTTACCTCTATCCAATTTGTCAATTGATGAAGGAAATCCATCTCCCATGTTGTCCAACCTTGGTCTGATACCACTGTGATGATGGATTTGCACTTGATGAAGAATGAAGTGGTGTTGCAAAAACTTTGTACTACACCAGCCAAATGAACTCCAAAAATATGTAGTGGGCCTTTTTATCTTCCCAAGGGATGTATTAGACACCCTATGTACCTTGGAAGATCACTCTCAAAAAGATGAATCAAAACATACAAGTTTGACTAAGAGTCAACATGAAAAACTTTGTATTTTGGTCATGTATGCTTCAATATTTCACTTAGTGCTCATTCTCTGATTACAATTGACCAGAGAGCTTTTAGAGGAATCTAATTAGGAAGCAAAGCAACCTATTGGGAGTTATTTCATAAAAAATGATTGCTCATACTGAGAGAAAAAGTTTAGCAATCCACCTATGTAATCCCAACTTTCCGGGAAGTTGAAGATGCATAGATATAGGTGACTTCTAATGAATATATCTCACGATTGAGAAATCGAAATGCAACCAAACTTTGGGAGTATATAGTAGACTTAAAGAGCTCATATTAGCAAGTTGAGTCATTGAAAATAATGCACCATGCTCAAAGAAAATATCTTTGCAATCTTATTGAAAAACTGAGATGAATGATAGTGAACAATACACTCACATAGGCATGAACATATGGTCACAAACATGAATTCAAATCTATATTGAATGGAAATTACAATGAACTTATGTGTATGCGGGTTTGTATGTGTGTATGCATGTAAGTAGGTATGTATGCATATGCATGTGCATTATGTATGCATATGCATGTACATTATGTATGCATATGCATGTGCATTATGTATGCATATGCATGTGCATTATGTATGCATATGCATGTGCATTATGTATGCATATGCATGTGCATTATGTATGCATATGCATGTGCATTATGTATGCATATGCATGTGCATTATGTATGCATATGCATGTGCATTATGTATGCATAATGCATGTTTGTGCCTATGTGTGTGTATGTGTGTCTCTATGTGTGTGTGTATGCAGATATGTGTATGTATATGTATGTCTATGTATGTGCATGTGTACACATGTAGGTGAGTGCATGCATATGTGTGTGTATGTATCTATGTATTTATGTATAGCAATATACACACACCTGTTGGAACAAGTTCATGGCCATTCTAAGCAAAGGCTTGAGTCTTCAAATGTCATAAAATCTTATTCTATATTTGAAGCAAATACCAAAGATTTGAAGAGTTCACTTATGAACTCACCCTTGTAAGTTTTTGAGTATTTACTTGATGTAAAAATGAAGGAATCAAAAGTGGTTGAATCCACTTGATGAGAGGTAAAAGGAAAGCTACGAAGTCATGACTGAGTTAGTTGAGAATCCATCACTAAGAATTAGGAAAAGTGGTTTAGCAGAGCAAGATTCAAATTCAAAATCTTGGCTCCAATCATCACTATATATACACATGATTTAGTCATGGGTTTTGTACACTAATTAGTTGAGCTTCTTGACATATCAGAGTGTGATGTATGCATGTGCATGTGCATATGCATATACACATACACATGCATACACACATGCACATACACATGCATACACACAAGCACATGCATGTGCATATACACATATACACATATCAGAGTGTGATGTATGCTTGTGTGTATGCATGTGCATATACACATACACATGCATACACACATGCACATGCATACACACATGCACATGCATACACACATGCACATGCACATGCATACACACAAGCACATGCATACACACAAGCACATGCATACACATACACATATACATATATATACATACACACACACACATACATATGCATACATATACGTATACGCACATTAGGTCACATGCATACCTACCGACAAACATATGCATATACTTACACACACATAGCTACATACATGTATATACTTGGACATGCACAAACCACTAGACATAACTATACACATAAATTTACCTGCACACACACATATATATATACATACACATATATACATACACATATATACATACATACACAGACACATATCTATACACACATACTTTTACATATTTATATACACATAGATAGAGAAATATACTCACTCATACACATTCATACACATATACATACACACAAACACACATATGAAAACACACATACACACACTAAACATAAATATGCATACACACACATAGAGACACATACACACACATACACACACATGCACACATATGCATACATTATGCACATGCATATGCATACATACATACATACACACACATACACACCCACATACACATATACACACACTCACATATACACCTACATACACATACTCACACATATACATACTTACATATACATACACACATATAAATACACGAATATATACATACATACACACACACACATACACATATATGTGTATATATGTGTATGCATGTGTATGTGTGAGTATCTCTCTCTCTCTCTCTATATATATATATATATATATATATATATATTTATATTTATATATATATATATACATTTATATATATATATACACACACACACACACACACACACACATATATATATATATATATATATATATATATATATATATATATATATATATATATATATATATATATATATATATATATATATATATATATATATATATATATATATATATATATATAGCGAGAGAGAGAGACATACTCACACCTACACATGGATACACATATACATACACACATCAGGTCACATGCATACTTGCCCACAAACATACACACATGCATACACATGCATATACACATATGCATGCATACATAGTGCACATTTACACATGCATACACACATACATATACATACACATACATATACACAGACATACATATACATGCATACATATGTACACGTACATATATTGATTTCTAACCCATTTTGTTTTATATGTATAGATATTATGAATCCTAGTAGAGAGAGAAAGGTGAATCTCAGTCTCATAAAAAGTCTTATGAGAGCAAGAGTTCTACCTGATACCTTAGGGATAATCATGGATGAGTACTCAGAGATGCATGATGATGAGTTGGATTTTACAATCCAGATGCTTACCCAACTACCAGAGGAGGGCTCTTTTGCGGCTCCAGATGCAGGAAGAGAACTATCTGCTCATTAGTATGTTTTTTTTTTTCACAATTTTTTAATGATATTATAACACATATTTTTATCTATGTATTTTCAGGACACCTATACCACCTCCAGATCATGAGAGCAGAGCACAGGTGCCTATGAGGACATGCATATGCACCCTAGGGCTGGAGTGCAATATAGAGCCAGAGCAAAATATAGTGTATATAAGGAATGTATTGGAGTTCAAAAGAAGAATTTGAGCATTATGCGACTCCTACCTGTGCCTTGTCCACTTGTAGTGGAAGTAAGTACAAGTTTTACATATAAATTGAAATAAATATCTTATGGTTTATTCACATGATTTTTTATTTTCTGTAGTGGACATGATGAGAGGGATAAAAAATATGTTCTTAGATCACGTGAGACAAAATTTGGGACTAGGTGGTCACATAAGTGGTGTCTAAAAGAGATGCGAACACTTATGGCTCATCATCATGATAATGCACGGTATGCATTGCTTTTATTTTTTGATATTTATATGTGTAACTATATATATATATATATATATATATATATATATATATATATATATATATATATATATATATATATATATATATATATATATATATATATATATATATATATATACATACACATAATATACACATATATTTGCATATATATTTATACACATATTTATATACACACACATATATACACAAACATACACACACATCAGGTCACATGCATCCATGTGTATGTGTGAATGTATATATATGTGGATATGTGTATGTGTGTGTATGCATGTGTATCTATATGTTCCTATGTATGTGTATGTGCGTGTATGCATGTGTATGTGTATATATGTGTGTATATATGATTATGTGAGTCTATGTGCATGTACATATGGCTATGTATATGTATGTGTATGTGAGTATGTGTATGTGTCTATGTGTGTATTCATTATATGTGTGTATCTACATGCATGTGTATGTGTGTTTGTAAATGTGCATGTATGTGTATGTATGTGTAAATGTGCATGTAATTGTACCTCCAATCGCACTCCTTTCTCTCTCTCTCATATACATACATACATACAGTATATATATACTCCTTTCTCTATATCTATATATATAGATATAGATGTATAGATATATAAAGTATATATATACTATTCTATATTAACATCATCTAGATACACATACATATATATAAAAGAATGGAGTAGATACATATGCATCACACATACATCCCTACATGCACACATGTATACATATACATGCATACATAATTACATGTACACATGTACACATATACACATATACATATATACACATCACATATACATGCCTACATGGACACATGCATACTTAAACATGCATACATAATTATAAACACACTTGCATATATTGCACAAATGCATATGCATACATACATGTGTGCATACTAGCACATGTATACATATTGTCAGGGGAGCACTAGATTGTGCTCTCTGACTTCACTAGACAAGATTTTTGAAATACACGTATGATTACAAGAACACCCACATAGGGAAAATAATACAAGAAGACGTAACTGATACAAGATGTCCCACAACCCGAGACGAATAGGTATGGAAAACTAGACTAGAGATGATACAGGGGATCCCACAAACTGGGATCCTAAGTATGAGACAAGATATCTGGATTACAAGAACTCCCTTTTGGGAGATGAACTAGATACAAGAAAGAACTCGACAAGATCCCGTACTACGAGATTACAAGAGGACAAGACAAGATGTCCAAGAACTAGACTAGACAAGACTGGAACAAGGAACAAGACAAGAACTGGAATTGGAACTTGGAGAGTACTTACTTGGCGGTCATGACTCCTTGAGCTCCCAAGACAAGTATTGACAAGACTGAAAATGAATGTGTCCAACTCCTCCTGATATAGATTTTCCAAGGGCTGTTCAAGGGCGGTTACGAATTGATGATGTCATCAATTCCAAGCATGGCCTCTGGATGTTAGAATCAAGCTAGAAGACAGTCGATCTTAGGGTTTTGGCATGTTTTGGATGCAATGAAAGCAATGGTTTCTCTTAATTCTGAACCAATCATGAGATATAGAAATCCCATGGAATCTGAGATTTAGGATGGTTTCCTTTGTCCATGACATCACCTCCTCCTCAAGCGACGAGTTCCACGAGGAGCAGTCTCGTTCTCTGGTCTCGTCTTCATTGGATTTCTCTTATGGAATTCTAAAACTTTGATTGGTGCTCTTTGAAGGTTTTCTGTAGGTTCCCAAGTACGATCACTGATGTCATACCCTTTCCAATGAATAAGGTACTCTAATCTTTCTCAGGATATTCTCGAATCTAGGATATGCTCGACTTCAAATTCTTCATGATCATCAATCTCGATAGGTGTTGAACGACTTGTTCTCTCTCCCCTTAATGGTGAGATCTGATATGGTTCCAACATGGACACATGAAAAACTGGATGTATTCTCATGGTACTTGGTAGCTCGAGTTTGAAGGTGACTTGATTAGTCTTGGCCAAGATGGTGAATGGACCAAATCTTTGATGATCTAATGTTGCAGAAGGCCTTGAAGTTTGAAGATTGTTTTAAGATATTGCTCTAGGACTTGATTCACTTGTTCTGTTTGTCCATAAGTCTATGGATGATTTGTTGTAGATAGTTTAACTTGAACACTAAGGAGCTTGCAAAGACTATTCCAGAAGCTGGATATGAATTGTAAACCTCGATCACTAATAATATCATCAGGCAATCCACGAAGCCTAAAGATGTATCTGAGAAAAAGTCTAGCAGTGGTTTCACCTATGATTGCCTTGGTAGTTGGAATGACGTGTGCCATCTTTGTAAATTTATCCGCAATAACAAGAATGGCATCATACTTATCGGACTTTGGTAGATCTGTGATGAAATCCATAGACAATGAAGCCCATGGCCTTTCTGGAATAGGTAAAGGTTGCAAGAGGCCATGAGGTTTATGTCAGGGTACCTTAGATCTATTGCAAGTGTCACAGGTTCGGATATATTCTTTGACTTCCTTCCACATTTGAGGCTACCAAAAATCCCTTGATATGAGTTCTATTGTTTTATTCACTCCAAAATGTCCTGCTGCAAAGTTTTCATGACGTTGTTGTACTTGGATCCTAGGCTTTCTTGGAGGGACATACAATAGGTTCTTATAGAGTAGTAATCCATCCTTTTCCTTAAATTTGTTTACCTCTTGGAGTTTTCCGTCTTGAGATTTCTGCTTAACATTACAAAACAATTCATCTTGTGGTAGATTTTCACGAATCAAACGATTCAAAGCTGAATCTTCATGATGGCTTGAAGAGATAGCTGCTAACTGGAGATGCTTAGGTTTGAGTAATACACTCTCTTGTTCATCAAAGTCTTCTTCACCCTTCTTTGGTGCAAGATAAGATCTTCTAGACAAGGCATCTGATTGACATTGTTGACATCCTGGATGGTATATGATGACAAAGTCAAATCTAGATAGAAAGTTAGTCCATCGATATTGCCTTCTATTGAGAATGCGGGTGGTCATAAAAAACTCTAGGTTCTTGTGATCTGTATACACTATAGCTTTATGAGCTACTCCTTCTAGATGGTGACGCTAGGTATCAAATGCATCCACTATGGCAACAAGTTCTTTATCATGAATTTCATAATTAATTTCTAGAGGGAAAAATTTCCTTGAATTATATGCAACAGGATGTAGGTGTCCATCATCTCCATATTGGGAAAGAGTGGCCCCTAGGACAAAGTTTGATGCATCTATCTCCAAGAAGAAGGGCTTACTTGAATCAGGATGAACTAGAATTGGAGCAGTAGTGAATGCTGATTTCAAGGTCTGAAAGGCTTTTTCTGCTTCTTCAGTCCATGAGAATTTGGAGTTCCCTGTAAGCTTGGTAAGAGGTGTCACTATCTTGGAGTAATCTCTGATGAATATCCTGTCGAAATTGGCAAACCCCAGAAAACATTGTACATCTCAAACACATGAAGGTGGTTGCCAATCAAGGATAGTCTCAATCTTCTTAGGGTCCATAAAAATTCCTTTATCTGATACAATGTACCCTAAAAATTCCACTTCTGTCATATGGAAAGAGCACTTCTCCAATTTTGCATGTAATCCTTTTTCTCTTAGTTTCTTTAGGACTATCTTTACATGACATTCATGATCATCTAGATTTTTGGAGAATATGAAGAAATCATCAAGGTATATTACAACAAAATCATCTAAATATTGTCGGAAGATATCATTCATCATATGTTGGAAGACAATTGGAGCATTTGTGAGATCGAATGGCATAACTACATATTCAAAATGGCCATACCTTGTTCAAAATGTTGTCTTCCATTCGTCTCTTTCTCTAATCGTGACGAGGTTGTAAGCTCCTCGAAGGTCAATCTTTGTGAAGAATTTTTCTTTTTAAAGGCATTCCAAGAGCTTTGATATGAGTGGTAGAGGGTATCTATTCTTTATAGTGACTTTATTCAATCCACGATAGTCTACACACATTCGGAGAGTCCCATCCTTCTTCTTTACAAATAAAATAGGAGCTCCTGTTGGAGACTTTGAGTGTTTGATAAACCCCTTTGCTAGATTCTCATCAATGTTCTTGTGTAGTTCTGTAAGTCTTCTAGGGATAGTCTGTAGATTGGTCCAAAGGGCTGTTGTGCTCCCTCTTGAAGTTCTATGGCACAATCATAAGGTCTATGCTCTAGAAGGATATCTGCATTCTTCTTTTCAAAAACATCTTCAAAGCCTTTGTATTGATTGGGTAGCTACATTAGATCATCTTTCTTGGATTCTTGAGTTGATATGGCATAGGTCATATATGTAGGTTCCTTCCTTACTGCGTGTATGAAGGCTTTGGCTCTGACATATGTTGGGTTCTTCTGGAAATCACGACGGGTGATTTTATTCTTTTCCCAATTAATGTCTAGATTATACTTCTTTAACGAGGGCATTCCAATGATAACTAGATGTACTGGGCTCAATATTACATTGAAACATATGTGGGATTCATTGGTCACCAAGGTGTACTGTTAATGGTGTGGTTTCCATGATTATATTCCTAGATGCTAGAGGTCGTCCATCTACTACTTTAGCTACTACTCATTTGTTCTTCCAAAGTACGGGTCCAATCCTTCATCGATGAAAGATGAGGAGGCTCTTGAATCTACTAGGGCTGTAAGGGAGAGGGTCTTCTTCGGCATGATTAACTTAACAGGTGCAAGGCATGTTTCTATGGGTGTAGCTAGAATTATGAGACCCTTTCTTATATCATGGTGTGGCTGCATGGTCTCTTTTACAACTGGACTTCCTCGTTTCCCTGCTCTACAAGGGTGGTTTCGATTGTGGACTTTGTTCTCTTGTTCGGACAATTAATTGCAATATGTCTAGGGCTTCCACAATAGAGACATAACTTATTAACTCTCCTTCTCTGTTTCTCTTATGGTGTTAGAGGCTGAAACCTAGTTACATCTATTTGCATAGGTTCCGGCATAGACTCATCTTTAGGAGTGGGTTGGAAGGGTTTCCACTGGCGAGGTCTTCCTTCTACTTGTTTTGCTTGTTTCCTTTCAAAAATTCGGTTATCACATTGAATAGCTTGCATGATATATTCATTCAATGTTTTAACCTCTGGCATCATGAGCAAAAGGTCCTTCAAATCATCTCTTAAACCCCATCTAAATTGGCTTATGAAATAATTTCATGCCAAGTGAAATCACATATCAACTGCCTAAATTAGATGCATAGGTAGAGGCAGGGCGGTTACCTTGACGTAACTTCCGAAGTTTTGTTTCTGCTACTCGACTTGTGTCTGCATCTCCAAATGTGGTGGTGAGTTCTCGAAGAAACCCCTCATAGTCCTGAAGTAGTGCCATGTTCTTATCCAAGATTGGGGCATTATTGTTGAATAAAGGAGAATCTATTATCTGATATTCATTCAAATGATTCAAGTTATCGATCGGTAACTAGAGTAGGATTTACTATCTAATCTACCCATATGTTTTCATTATTGCCATCATTTTGGTAAGACATCAATATAGTCTCATCTTCATTATCCTTATTGATTTCAATTATTTCTTCTATTGTTAAATCTGTGTTCTCATGAATGACATCATATATTGATGGACTAATAATGATTTCTCGTAATTCCTCTTCATCATCAGTAGAATCAGCATATAGAGTATTATCCTCTTCATCAAGAAGATTAGTATCATTGTCATGTACAATGACCTACCTCTAGGTTGAACATGAATGACTTGCCACCAAGGATGAGCATTAGGGTTTTTATGAAAAAATGCTTGTTCAATATGCCTAGAAGAATATATGGCTCCCTAGTAGATCGCATTACCCTAGAAGAATCAATTGCCCAAAACCTAGATAATTCCTTTGTCAATGTGGAATTACTACCTTTATACTCGGCTCAAAACCACTCAACCTTCAAAATGACCCATCAAAATATATAAAAACAAAAAACCATTATTAGGTGCTTAAAAAAATAATAAACTCTATCATAAAAAATATAAATTTTTTTACCTCTTTGAATGTACAAAATGATATTTTGTAGATACCAACAACAGTTCCCACATAACCAAGTTTTCCATTTATAAGGTTTGTGTCTTTTGAGCTAGCACATGGTAATTGCTTGAAAGAGGCTACAATGCTAGAATCCTCTGTTTTACATAAAGAATCAATAGCTTTGATTCTAATATGCTATCCAAAAGCCCATATATTAGTGAACATTTGAGCCTGCAAAAGAAATTAAATTAGTAAAGAGAACTAATATACATATACATAAAAAAAATATTATTAAAATAATATTACCTTTCGTTCACAACCTAACATTAACTCTCTCTGCTCATCTGAGATTTCTTCATTATTTGCATTGGCTCGTTGCAAATGAGTATATAGCCAATCTATGAAAGAAGCTGATATATTTGTAATCTCATTATTATCAAGATTATGTCTATATCATTTGTTTCTCCATCTTTTACTTCAGAGATTTTGTAGTTCCTATTCGTACTCGCTAATGAATGCTTGCATGCAATCGTTATCATATGCTACAAAAGTAGAAACATCATTTTTTTTCTTGAATTGTAAATAAAAAAGGAACTCATTTGCCTAATAATACCTCGTCTATTATTTTTGAAGAAGACTCATTGGTCTATGCACGTGGAGTTTCTTCATGAAATCTTTCAAGGTACTCACTAACATAGTACATGCACTCATCAAGCATCCAACCCTTCGCCATGGATCCTTCTGGTTTTGCTCTTTGCCACACATAACCTTTTAATATTCTCATAAATCACTCAACCCAAAACATCCATTGAGTGTTGACAACACCTGCAATCTCTATTTCATCCACAAGATGGACTAATAAATGAACTTGGATATCAAAAAATGAAGTAGGAAGCTCTTTGTCCATCAAACATAGCAGCTCCTTGCATTCACATTTCTTTTGTGAGATCGAGTTTTTGTCAATCTCTTTTGATGTAATCCACCTATACGCATCATAAAAAAATTATGAAGAAATTAATTAAAAAATAAAAGATATCAAATATTCATATATATTAAATATAAAAGTATCATAATTACCTTATAAGCGATCCAAGATGATAGATCACATCTCATACTCCTTTCGTTGTACATCCATCAATAACCAAAGGTAAAATGTGCTTCAAAACGTTATGCCAATCATGGGTCTTTAACCCAGATAAGGTCTTATCATCCATAGTAAACATGTTCTAGAAAGATGCTCCATATCCTATAGGAGTCCAAATCATCTGAATCATATTGTTGATAGTCTGCATCTCTTTTGTCGTAAGTACCCAAGGAGCACGTGCATAAGTTGTTTCCTATTGATGTGTATCAAAAACTGTCCATAACTTTGGTTTTGTGTTTTGGTCCTTAAAATCTTTCATTGATGCTATGGTGTCTTTTAATCCAAGAAGATGCTGCCATAATGAGTAACCAATATTCTTGAATATATGCATAGGATCAAGAAGATGAAAAACCTTTAACTCTTTCCAATACTCAAAGAATACCATATCGATATATTCTCTACGAGTGCCAATTTTCCTTTATCTCTCTTCACATTTTCATTATCTTCATCATCACTAAAGATTTCTGATTCTGGATCTATTAGAGACCCATCTGTCCATTTTCGATACCGATACATCAATGACATTAATGCCTCTCCATAACTCTTGGAGATCATCAATGAGAGGAGAAAGATATATATTCATATCTTTAACTTTTCTTTTTTCCTAGGATTAAAATTGAAAGCATTAAATGTTCCTTTTTAATGCTAAGATATGGTGGAAGATTGTAGTTTATGACTACCAGTGGCCATTTTGACCATTTACTAGATTTCATGGAGAATGGATTAACCCCACCTAATGCATCTCTTGACTTTAGATTCTATGGTTTTGGTGCAAAATCAAGCCATGTAGAATCAATATGCTGAAAAGTTGCACTAGTTGTTGGAATTCTAATTATTCCATCAATACTTTTATGATCATGTCCCCATGCCAAAAGCTTTTTGATAATTTGGGGCTTTGAAACATATGTCTAATCTATGGAGCCAATGGAAAATGTCTCAATACCTTTTTTGGGATTTTACCTTCTTCATCCTTATATCAAGGAGATTGACATTTTGGACATATCAAAGAGTCTACACATTCACCTCTATATAAAATACAATCATTAGGACATGCATGTATACATTAATAATCTATACCAAGATTGTTGATTATCTTCTTGATGTCATCATGTGAGGTAGGAAGAATATTCTGACTTAGTAAAAACATTTCAGATAATAACCTGTAAGATCATGAAAAAAGTCATATTAATAAAAATAAATAAATAAATATACATATGTATATGTATATATATGCATGTGTATGTATATGTGTATGCTCATGTGTATGTGTATGTGGATGTGTATATGCATGTGCATGCGTATACATTTGCATGTGTATGTGTATGTATGTGTGTATATGTTATGTATGTGTGTATATGTTATGTATATGTGTATATGTTATGTAAATGTGTATATGTATGTATGTATACATATGTGTATGTGTATGCATATACGTATGTATGTGTATGTGTGTATGTATGTATGTGTATCTATGTATGTATGTATGTGTATGTATGTATGTGTAGGTGTGTATATTTGATTTTGTTTGTAATTTTCTTTTTGTTTATAATGGTATGCAGACTTTCATATAGATATCTAGACCACTGAATTGTTTGGTTGTCTCCCATTTGATAGTCAATCAATTACTAGCCTTCCTAACTAAGACTTACATATTTGTTTACAAATATAAAGTATCAATTAGCTATGGAGGTATTAGGTTGTTTGGAAAATAGGAGAAAATTTATTTGGAAGATTCTGAAAGATGGCTGAATAGTTTTGAAGGATGGGTGAAAAGAAACCATCCATTCAATGTAAGTTCTTGTTGTTACCTTAGCTCAAATTCTTCCAGATAAATTTGCTTCTCCCATTTCCCAAATGACCTAATACCTCCATAGGAGAAGTAGATGTGTCAAGAAGATTCTAACACTGGCTAGGGGGACAATTCCAAACGCTAGATGGACAGAATAGCTTCATTTGATATAGGTATGTATAATTTGACATTACTTTCATAACATGTGTATGTTTGTATATGTGTGTGTATGTTTATATGTGTGTATGCATTCATGTATATGTGTATGTCTATGTACGTATGTATTTATATGTATATGTGTATGCATGTATATATATAAATAGATAGAAAATTTAAAATTACACCTTAATAGTGCCGAATCAGATACATTACTCCATCCAAAATGATTTTGAAGATTGAGAATAAGTAAGCTTGCACTTAGTCATGTCAAAAAATTTCCTTCATATACATGCTTTAGACATTCCTCTCGAAGATATTTCTCATTTTTAGAAATATCAATGCTTTTAGTATCATTTTGATACCAATCCTTAATAAAATCTTCCATGCCATCATCTTCATCATTGTGGCATAAATCTTGTACTTTATCTTCTTTTGAATATAGGTCTTTCAACCTTGCATATTCCACAGGATCACTTTTGCGTAGCCTCCTCATAGAAGCTTCTAATAGACGAGGTCTTATTCGCAACTTTGAATGGTGTGGTTGAATATCATCAATGTCATACATTGGAATCTACATACATGAATAAAAGTCATTAGTATTCCATAAATGAATGAAAATTAAACTTTAAACATGAAACTAAATATGTAAGTTATTTTGAAAAGAGATTGAAATTAGATTTTTCCAGAGGTCTACGCCATCCATAATTCACTAATAATTCATCACCAACATGTAATGAAGTAATAGCATTGAAAACTATGTATCTCGCTACATCTCTACTCATGTATGGTGATTCATGACTATTTTCACGCTCCTCAAATGTGCCATTAGTCCTTGAACTAGTATGTAGCCCTCGACTACTATTTATTAAACCTGCTATATTTCCATGCATGTAAGGTCTTCCATCAATATATAATATTTCATTTCTACATGTGAAATCCCTCTACTAGTAAGGGATGCAGCATTCAAGCATGTTCCATAAGTACTCATGCTTTGAGCATAACGTGCAAGTCGATGCCAATCTCCCCATCCATATATAGGATCACAAAATGACATAAGAGTGACTTTAGAGTCCGGAGGCACATATAAATCCTCTACAATAAAGAGACCATGACCAACACTAGTAATAGTGGATGGAGCAATCATATAGTGGTTACCCCAAAAGTTAAAACCCTCTCCATCTAAAGGAAGTGGCCCTCTATTCCATCCTCCATATCTTCTTCTATCATATGTTTGTACTAGAGAACGATCAAGAGCTACCAATGGATAATCTCTAATGGTTTGAGTCTCTAAACCAAGAGGTAGAGGATTTCTAGAAACCTCTGCTTGTAATTGATGAACAACAAGCCCGTGATGTGTATGAGTTATATTAGCATTATGAGTATGAGAATTATTATCATCATCATCATCATCACCGAGCAAATATTCCTATATATCAACAATAATTTGATTTTCTATATGGTCTTAAAATAAAATAATGCCATTAATTTATAGAAAGAATACATACCCAAGCATTATCACATTGACCAGGTGGTGGCGCACACTCAAAAGCACAAAAATCTGCCTCATGTTCAATACATTCGAATCGTGGTCTTCGATATGTGCCATATCAAAACTTACACCAACATATAATATGCTCTTGATAGTAAAATTCATCATAATTCCTATCGGAGGACACATGTGAAGTCGTTGCATGGGTAGGAGGTGGTGGAGTGCCCTCTAATTGATCAGAATCTAATTATAACAATAGAAAAAACATATATCAGTTATGTTTCTACCAAATATATTAGAAATTAAAAGTTTGATATACTTACAATATATAGCCCTTGCACGATTAGGAGACGGTGGTGGAGTTCCATCCGATTGATCAAAATCTGCAAATAATGGTATTAGATATTAATAATCTAATTTTTTACATACATATAAATTCACATATACACATTTACACATACACACATATTCACATATGCATAAATACACATTCTTGTGGGATAAAGGCATGTATTTTGTATGAATGTGTGTATGTGCATGCATGTGTATGTCTATATGTATATGTGTGTATGTATATGTGTGTTTATGTATGTATGTATATGTTTATATGTATGAATGTATATATGTGCATATGTTTGCATGTATGTGTGTGTGCGTATGTGTATGTGTCTGTATGTATGTATGTATAAGTGTATGTGTATATGCATATATGTTTATGTGTGCATGTATTTTGTATGTATGTATGCATGTATGCGTGTGTGTGGATATGTGTATGTGTGTGTATATATGTATGTATGTATACGTGTATGTGTGTATGTATGTATGTATGTATGTATGTATGTTTATGTGTGCATGTATATATATAAATATATATATACTGCTATATAATATATATATATATATATATATATATATATATATATATATATATATATATATATATATATATATATATATATATATATATATATATATATATATATATATATATATATATATATTATACACACACACACACACACATATATATATATATATGTGTGTGTGTGTGAGTATGTGTATGTGTGCATGTACTTAGTATGTATGCATGTATGTATGTATGTATGTATGTATATGTGTATGTATGTATGTGTAAGTGTATGTATATGTGTATGCACATGCTATATGTGTGTTTGTATGTGTATATATTCTGATTCTTTTTCTTGTTTGAGATGAGAATAACAGGAGATATTGTATGGTGGAAAAAATAAGAGGAGACCTAACATACCACCTGAGACATGCAGTTTTTTCGTAGACAATTACGTCTTCAAAAGTCATTTCGTGAGTCAAAGGTATACAAATTAATAGTTTATATTTATAATTCTAATATGTTTTATTAATTTTTTACATTTAATTTCTGTATTTTTTATTAAATAAATAAATTGCTGCAAAAAAGAGAATTGAGTCAGATCACACATCTCACTTAGGCCAAACGGGCCATCATGGTTTTGTAGCTACATTTGTAAGTATATGTGTTATTGAAAGTATATTTTTTATTTTAAAAACACAAGAGACTAATCTTTTTTATGTGTTTCAATGCAACAAAAGGATTATGGTCGATATCCTATGAAACATGAGATCAAGTATGCTACACATTTTGGATATCGATGTTTGAGCAAGCATATGCAAGATTATCTGGATGCTTTTGTGACTATGATTAAATTTCATATAATCATTTTTTTAATGGATGTTTTGTATGCTTTACTTATTTATGTTTGTTATATGTAATGCAAGAGTATTATGGAGAGGCAGATACGGATGAGGTGGAGAGACAGACACAAGAGGGATAATCTTGATCGTCACAAAGTGCTCGCACCGCTACCCATGATGCCACTACAGGTACATCAGATCATGTGAATGATCGTGATGATGAGGATGAGGATGAGCATGATCATGATGATGATGATGATTAGGATTCTTGATTATGAAATTGGATATATATTTACATTGATAAATATTTATATATATTTTTTTATCTATATATTCTTCATTCTAGTTATGTTTTGAATTGTGTCTATGGTATTAAGTAATGAAAAGTCTTGTTCTAATGATTTTTATTATTGTTTATATTTAGTATGTGTTTTATTACTTTAATCATATAATTTATTCATATTTTGGTGTGCTTGTGTGTGTATAAAATTTATGTATGCACATGTAGGTATATATCTATATTTGTGTAAGTGTGTCTATATGCATGTATATGTATGTATTTATGTATATATATGTGCATGTATGTATGTGTGTATATGCATGTATGTGCATGTGCATGTGTAAGTGTATGTGTCTATGTATGTGTATGTGCATGAGCATGTGTATGTGTGTATATGTATGTATGTGAATGTATATATGTAAGTGTATGTGTATATGTGTGCATGTGCATGTATATGTCTGTATATGTATATATGTGCATGTGTATGTATGTGTATGTGCATGTGTATGTATGTCTATGTGCATATGTGTGTGTACGTATGTGCATGCATATGTGTGTATGTGTGTGTATATGTATGTATGTACATATGTATATGTGTATATGCATGTATGTGCATGTGCATGTGTAAGTGTATATGCATATGTATGTGTATGCGCATGTGCATGTGTGTGTATATGTATGTATGTGCATGTATATGTGTAAGTGTATGTGTATGTGTGTATGTGCATGTATATGTGTATATGTATGTATGTGCATGTGTATGTGTGTGTGTATGTGCGTATGTGTGTGTATGTATGTACATATATATGTGTATATATGTGTATGTGTGTGTATATGTATGAATGTGCATATGTATGTGTATGTGTATGTGTATAAACATATACAAATGTATGTATATGCATGTATATGTATGAAACATGCATGTGCATGTGGATGCATTTCCATTTGCATCCATGTGTATGTGCATGCATGTGAATGTGCATATATATGTATTTAAATATGTGTTAATGTGTGTATGTGTATGTGTATATGCAATAATGCATGCATGCAAGTCCTTTTTTGTGTTTGTAGAAATATTTTTGCATATGCATGTGTATGTGTAAGTGTACGTGCATATATATGTGTGTATGTGCATTTGTATATGTGTATATGTGTGAACGTGCATGTTAATGTATAAGTGTATATGTGCATATCAATAAGTGTGAGAGATAATTCAAATAGAAAGAGGTAGAAAGGAGAGAAACAACGAGAGAGAGAGAGAGATAATAAGATATAGATTAGACAAAAGAACAATTCAGCAAGCGATTGTTTCAGCTCATAAGCGCAACACAATTGTGAATGTTGGAGAGCTATTCAATCACATGCATGCAGATGCCAATCGAAGAGCCTCCACCATTTTGATTTTTTTGGTCAAAAAAACATTGTATTATCGATGCTGAACTATCGTATATCCATCTCCAGATGCATCACATAAGCGATGGTTTTTTGCATTGTTTATGCGATGTTGTTTACCATCACTTATGCGATGCTTTTTTATTATCGTCCCTCTAGTGATGCTTGGTTTTATCGTCGCAATACATGTCGCTTCACACATCGATAGGAACATCAAAGTTTTCATCATTTATCCAATCCTGCGTGCTTGACACTTGATGCAATACTTTATGCAATTATATAGCGACGAAATTATGTTGCAGCATCTTAAAGTAGTTTTTCATTTGCTACGAGAAGACACACTTTATGATAATCCTGAAAAGAGTTACTTTTTTCAACATAAGCTAAAATATCTAGGACATATTATTTCAAGTGAAGGCATGCATGTGGACCTAAAAAAGATTAAACTGATAGTAGAATGGCCTACACCACAATCAACCACTGATGTTCATTCTTTTCTTGGGTTGCCTAGTTTCTGTAGGAAGTTTGTTCAAAATTTTTCTTATTTAGCATTACCTCTTACCTTGTTATTGAAAAACAAAAAACAAATTGCATGGGGACTTACCCAACAAAAATCCTTTGGAAAACTCAAACATGCACTTTCACATGCACTTGTTTTACTAATACCTGATTTTTCACAACCATTTCATGTCGTTACTGATGCTAGTGGTTCAAGAATACGTGCTGTTTTAATGCAAAATGATCATCCTATTGCATTTGGAAGTAGGAAGCCTAAGCCCACAAAAAAGAATTATAGCACATATGATAAAGAATTGTTAGTAGTTATGCATGCTTTGCCAATTTGGAAACACTATCTTATGGGATCTGACGTATTAATCAAAACTATCAATAGGCTATTGAGAATTTATTAAATCAACCCTTAATTTTCTATTGATATCTTAAATGGGCTTCATTCATTCAAAATTTCCAACCCATTATCCAATATCAACCTGGTAGAGCAAATGTTGTAGCCAATGCTCTTAGCCATTTTCCTTCACATCCTGTTGTTTTGAATAATATTTCTACTATTCAAATTCTTTCTTTTCAAGAAATGATTTCCACTTATGCATCTGATTTGTATTTCTCATGTGCATGGCATGAGTTAAATAATGGTGCACCTTTATCTAATGAACAATATACATTTCATCATGGTTTACCTTATTTTCAACATATATTGTGCATAACTAAAGCTTTTAAATATTTTTTCATCAAGAAAATGCATGAACCATCTTACATGGGTCATAGAGGCATACAGAGCACCATTTGTGCTTGCAAAGATTTCTTCTTTTGGCCACACATGGAAAACGATATTGCATAATATGTTTGTCAATGCATTGTATGTCAGCATGTAAAATGTCATGATGGTAAACCATTTGAATATTAATGCCACTTCCCATTCTGAACGAACCAAGGGAACAAATCTCTATGGATTTGATCATAGGTATTCCTACCACTTCATCACATAACAATATGATTTGGACAATAGTTGATAGGTTTAGTAAATCTGCATATTTCATTCCTTGTAAAAAAGATTGTATCCACCTCAGGCTACAAAATTATTCATTAAATGCATTTTCACACATCATGGATTTCCAAAATTAATGTTATTTGATCGTCATGTTAGATTTTTTAATCATTTTTGGGTGGATTTATTTCAACATTTTGGCTAAAATAGATTTTAGCTCTGCATTTCATCCCCAAAGTAATGGACAAAGTGAGGCTACAAATAGTACTATTCTTGATTTATTGCATTGTTATTCATTAGATAATCCCATTGAGTGGGATGACAAGTTCCCATTGCTTCAATTTTCTTACAATAACACCACACACACCACTATTGGACGCACACCTTTTGAGATTGTTTATGGTAAAAAGCTTCCCACTCCCATGTCACTCACCCAAACTGATATTCAGATGGCTGATTCTATTGCTCAAGATCACATTTCTATACTTCGTGATATTCACGAGCACATTAGGAAAAGTCAAGAACGCTATACATGTAATATCAATACAAAATGGTTAGCCAAGTAGTTTAAGGAGAATGATATTGCATGGTTACGTAGCATTAAAAAATGTCTAAAAAATATTTCGCAGCATCCTAAAATTAAACTTGTGCCATGCTATTATGGATAGTTTTGCATTATACAGAAAGTTAATCATAATTCATTCATATTAGATATACCATCTCATTGGAATATGCATAACTCTTTTCATATTAGTTTACTTAAACCATTTAAAAGAACTTTACCGCTCACTCCGCTTCTTGATGACCCTCGTTTAATTGAAGAACAATATGAAATCTTAGTTCTTGAGAAAATAATTGATCATGATGTCACTAGTACACGCACAGGTACTCAATATCATCGATATTTAGTTAAGTACAAAAATCACTCTATTGAAGAATGTCAATGGGTATATAAAACACAATTAACACCCCATTAATACCATTTATTTTTTACATACCATCCACAAACACATTAAACTCCTCCATGAACATTTCCATTCATGTATTTGTGAGCCGCCGCACTCGAATTCATATAGTCTGTAATGTAATTATGAAAAGTCGCACGCATACCGAAAGGGCGTAGCGCAAACCGATGTAACCCTTTTTTATTAATGAAGAAGTGCATGTGAGATAGAAGGTGATGATGCTGGACTGTTGGTCTGGGTGAGTGCCTGAAGTGGAGCGTGTCCCCTTGTCTATATTTTGAGTATTCTGAGTATCTTGTAACTCTGTGAATTAAGTCAATAATTAGTTAAGTTTCTAATGAAGTGTTAAATCAATCGAATATCGCAATAAAGTGAAGAAGTTGCACGTTTATGCGTATTGCGGTGAATGATGTTGTAATGCACGGAACAGACAAGTAGTTGTTAGATAGTATAATTCTAAACACTAAGTCGGTGTGGCAGAGCATAAAGTGAGTAATTAGATTGGGAAAATACAAACATGGCCTCTGTTTTATAGACCCCTAACCATCCCAACAACCCAGTAAGAGAATAGTTTAAAATACAAGTTTAACACTAGCACCATCTGTGGGAAACGGAGTAACCAGTTGAAGAAAAAGGTTAAGGGTCGAAGAAGAATCCTTTGATATATGTCGGTAACACATTTCAGTGAATCTTATCCCAAATATCGAAGTGATCAACATCCCTGGGCAGTTCGGAGTTCATTAGGAACACCCTCTGATGGTAGAAGTGAAGAACAACCAAATTCCGGTGGCAGTTTGGTGCTTTACAGAAGTAGTTCGATACGTTACGCCGATAATGCGGTGCGTTCCGGTGATAGTTTGGTACATTTTGAAGATAGTACATTAGTTTTTGGTTGTACTTCAGCGCAATGTGGTGACAGTTCAGCATTGTCTAGTGACAATTCGGTGATCCTTGGTGACAATTCAATGATCTTCGATGACAGTTCTTTATTATCCGGTGACAATTCGGTGATCTTCGGCGACAATTCAATGATCTTCGGTGATAGTGCGCTATTGTTTGGCAGAAATTTACTGCATTCACCATTTTTAGGTGCAAGTTTAGCCAATTTCAACACCAAAGCTGAGAAAGGGCTGTTAGATTTTGAGCTAAGTAAATGGTTTACAGACATCTTAGGACCGAAAAGTGGGAAAAAAGACCATACGGCCCAGGAGCATCAAGAAATACTTCCCCAAAATTAAGGCAACATGAGTAGTTCGCAGCAACAACAACAACAACAATAACAACAAAAACAGCAGCAACAACAACAAATTATTCCACCGCGTTCGGTGCCAGCCGGAGTCACGTACACAAAATTTGGAGGCTTTTCGGGAGATGATCCTGATGCACATGTGCGGACATTTGAAATTAATTATGTAGTTTTGAATTATTCAGCATACCTTGCTTATAAAGCTATTGTGTTCTAGTCAACTTTGGTTAATGAAGCTACACGTTGGTTAACCGAGTATGACTTGAATCATTTCTGGTAGTATGATGACATGAAGGATGCATTTCTGCAACCATTTTGGTTAAAGGAAAACCCAGCAGAAATTTTTGATTACCTGCAAAATAACAGGCAGAAGCCACACAAGAGTATACAAGACTATGCCACTCTATTTTGGACTCACTTACGGCAGTTACCACCAGCGCATGCCAATTTACCAAAGGACGTCATTACTCAATGGTTCATAAACGGATTAAATCCCGAACTGAAACAGATCATGATTATACAATGTGTGGGAGGAATGACCTTGGATGCCGTAATTGCTATGGCTTTACAGTTAGAAAATAAAGTGGGTGGTTTTATTGAAGATTTAGAGTGATTGAAGGCATCCAAGCATTCAAACGATGATCCTCTAAAAAGATTTACCATACTAAATGAAAAAATACACGACAGAGCAGCTCAGCATGGGCTCTGAATCAGATGTATTGTGCCATTTGCCATACAGGGGACCACACTATGGAGACCTGTCCTTATAATGCAAAGGTATAGAGCAGAGCGGCCATCAATGCTATCATTGAGGAACAAGGGAAACTGGCCAGTCGCTACATACCACCACAAATGAGGAATACTCCTTACCAAGGACACAAGAATTATAAAGGAGCACAGTCAACTAACTTTTGGGCAAACTCGATGGAATGCGGGTCCATTAGGTGAAGCTGCATCTCCTTCACCACCTAAATGCCATTTTTGTGGTGAAATAGGGCATATCCGTAGGTACTGTAAAGATGCGGCTGAGTACGATAAAAGGAAAAAGAAACGACAACACCCGATGGCGAACATGGTGTACATTTCAATGGTAGACACTCAAACGGTAGTGGTGCAAACATGCATGGGAAAGCAATTACAGCGAGCTGCGGAGATTTTTGAGCCTAGAATCTGTGAATAGCAAAAGGTGTTTACTAAAGCAAGTAAGTGGGCGACTCAAAAACAAACTATCTTTCCTGACCGAGTTCCGGTGATGCAGCAAAGCATATCGTAGACAGTACCGGAAGGAGGAAATCTGACCCAAACAATACTGGAGTCACCACCGGACTCCGTATTGAAAACAACAAAATTTGATCTGGTGTGGGATGTCTTATCCAAGGCATCAATTACACTACCATTGGGACAATTATTGGCTTTGGTCCCTGGCATGCACCAACAATTCCAACAAGAGGTCAGCCGAGGACCCTCATGTGCTCCTTCAACAGCAACAATTCAGCCCAAATTGGACCAGATGATGGACCATACAGTGCCCTTGATTATGGTCTAGTATAAGAATCATAAAATAACACAAGTATTAATTGATAGAGGTTCTGGAGTAAACATTGCAAAAGTAGCACTTTGTCAACGGATGGGATGGACACAAATCGAACCTGTCCAATTCTTTGTCCGTATGGCTGATCAATCCCGCATTCATCCAGTTGGATTGGTGTGAGACATTCATATTACTCTTCAAGGAGTTGTATTTAAAATGTCCTTCGTTGTTCTGGAATTACTAGAATCTAATCTTGATTATAACCTGCTCTTTGGGTGACCATGGTTAAAGCAAGCTAAGGTAGTTGAGAATTGGTTAGCGCATGAATTGATTTTTAAGTATAACCACCGGAAATATGTCGTTCCACTGGATGACATGAAGCCTTGTGACTTGCATGCACGACCATATGTAGCAGAACCTGTACACATGTTGGATGGTCTTTCAGATGATGAGGAGGAAGCTTTGCTTAAAGCCAACAAGGATCTGATAGCGCTTGGACTTGTGGACTTACAAACAGTTGCAGATAACTGGAGTCCGACGGCCTGTACAGTAGTACCGCTAACCGTGAACCAGAATCAAGTGTAGCACCGACCTTGGATGATATGACACTACAACAATTGCTTCAGCCAGTTGAGGACTTGGCCATGCCCCGGTAGTTCTATGTACTAGAAGACCAATTGGTTACCTACAACTTAGGTGATGTAGCCAATCCAAGACTAGTGAAGATTAAGGCGGGACTATCAGAGACCTTCCAAGATAACTTACTGCAGTTACTACGTGAATTCTTTGATGTATTTGCTTGGGATTATCGTGATATGAAGGGGTTGGATCCACACATCTATCAGCACTAGGTTATGCTAAAACCAAATGCTCGGCCTATTAAACAACCCAGCTATCGAACGAATCCTCACTATGCAGCCCAGATCAAAGCCGAAAATGGATCGATTGCTGAAGGTTGGGTTTATTGTCCCTATCGAGCATGCGGAGTGGATTTCCCCCATTGTCATAGTCCCTAAGGAGAATAAGCAATTACGAATATGCGTGGACTACTAGAAGTTGAATGCAGCAACCGTACTTGATCCATTCCCTCTGCCGTTTTTGGACACAATGTTAGATGATATGGCAGGCCGTGAGATGTACTCCTTCTTGGACGGATATAGTGGTTATAACCAAGTATGAATGGCAAAGTAAGACATTCCAAGGACCGCATTTATAACCAATTGGGGCATCTATGCGTGTATAGTGATGTGGTTTGGTCTGCGAAATGCTCCAAGTACGTTTCAACGTTGTATGCAGGAAGTTTTCTCTCCTTATCTAACTACATTCATGAGAGTTTACTTGGATGACTTCTCCTTATCCGGTGATGCTTCGGTGCATCTGTATCATTTACGGTGCTGTTTTTTAAAGTGTCGAGAATACCGTTTGTGCTTAAACCCAAATAAGTCTGTATTCTCTGTATATTGCAAAAAGTTGTTAGGGCATATCATCTCAAAATAGGGGATCCAAGTTGATCTAGATAAAGTGAAGGCGGTATTAGAGGCACCTGCTCCCAAGACACCCAAAGAAGTGATACGCTTCTTAGGAGAAATCCGATGGCATTGGCGACATTTGCAGTGGCTTGCTCATCTGGCCACGCCCCTCAATCGATTCATAACCAGTACTCCTCGCCAGTTTGAATGGACTGGAGCTTGTTAGTTGTCTTTCGATCAGTTGAAATCACTGTTAAGGTAGGCACTTATTTTACAAGCACCAAATTGGGAACTCCCATTTCACGTCTTTGTGGATGCGTCGGACATTGCAATTGGCAGCATGCTGATGCAGCAAACGGAGAAATGGTTTCATCTAGTGTATTATGCAAGTTGTAGATTAGCTCCAGTAGAGCACAATTATTCAGTTATTGAACGTGAATGTCTCGGATTAGTGTATTTGGTGAAGAAATTCCGGCATTATTGATTGAGACGCCGCTTCACATTCCATGTCGATCATGTAGCCTTGGTGTACCTTGTTCGCCAACAGCATCTCAGAGGAAGGTTAGCAAGATGGGTATTGTTGCTCCAAGAGTTTGATTATTCCGTAGATCACTCGGGAGTGCTGCGAAGATGTGTTCCACCACATGAAACTGCTTCAATAATAACAATGGCTCATTCTGCCCCACTTGGAGGTCATTTTGCGGTTGACCTGACCCACCAGAAGATTCTGCAGAGTGGCTTATGGTGGCCTACTATCTAGCGTGATGTGACCCAGTTTGTGCGATAGTGTGATGCGTGTCAACATTCGAGTCAACCTTTACAGAGACATTACTTTTCGCTCCAACCAGTTTTGCCTCTCGAACCCTTTCATAAATGGGGCTTGGATTTTATCGAAACGATAACACCTCTTGAGGCACTTACTAGTAACAGATATATCCTTACATGCACGGATTATGTGATGAGGTGGGCCGAAGCTTGGGCTCTAGGATCAGCCACAGCTACTACGATAGCTAAATGTTTGATGAAAGATATTTTTCCACGCTATGGTTTATCCTTGGAGATTGTCACTGATCAAGGTACGCACTTTGCTAACACATTAATGCGAGTGCTTACTAATACCTTTCAGATTGTGCATAAGTTCAGGTCCCCCTACTACCCACGAGCAAATGGACATGCCGAGAGCAAAAACAAATCTCTGTTGAACATCTTAAAGAAACTGGTATTGGATTGCCCGAAGAGATGGGATCAATTCCTACTTGTGGTATTATGGGCTTACCGTACAACATATAAAGTGGCGACCGGAACAACTCCCTTCAAGTTTTCATATGGGTTGGAGGCGATTGCCCATATGGAACTAGTGGTTCTTAGTGTGGGAGTGGCATTAGAGCAGAAGTTACTACCGAAAGAATCATTTCCTTTTCGATTGGATGCTTTACGGTCTATGGATGAACAGCACCTCCAACATTTTCTGGTGTTGTGGGAAGTTCAGCTCAGACAAGCATGAACCCACGATCGTTTCCTTAAAACCCCTGTTTTTGCGATAAACCAATTGGTGCTCTTTTATAATGCTAAATCTAATAGATCCGTAGGAAAGTTTAAACTGTGCTGGTTCGGTCCCTACCATATTGCTGGACAAGTGGAACCAGCGACTTTCCAGTTATCCACCTTAACTAGTACCCTTCTCCCTAAGGCGATCAATGGATCTAAGCTGCATCCCTACTATTCTCCGCCTTTGTCCTCATGATGATTGATTGGTATTTTTACTTTTCACCCATTTTTTTCCTCACTGTTTTGACTCGATGCTCTTTTCCTTTCTATGTGATTCCGATTGACCGACTGACTGTAATATTTCCATTTTCTTACCTAACCATGATTAGTAGCCACCTTCTGTGTCTTCGATTATGTTAATGCATGCATGTCGCCATTATGTTGGTATATTTCCAATACTGCATGATGATTATGTTTCTTTTTGCATGATTCCGTCAGCGTTTCTACTTAATCCTGTTCTTCATGTTGTTTTTTGCTATTGCGTCCTTGTGTGCTCGTGAACTCTGTGTTACCTACGCCTTCTTGTGTTTTCGTCTGCGCCATGGAAGCTCTGGCCAACATTGTCACCTTTCGGGCTGGCCTTGCTCCAGAAGTGAGCGAGTATCTACGTGTTCGTGGCCTCCTAGCTTTTGCTCAATTGCCTTGGCATTCAGTGGAGTGCCATCCCTTCTTTGCGCAGATAATCTCTGCCATTTCTGCTACGCCTGCTACAGAACAATGTTGGCTGCTAGCATGTCTTAACCCCCGCGTCGTAGTCACCCTTAGCACCGTCGCTGAGGGATTCCATCTCCCTCATGAGGGTCTCGTCGATGCATCTCTCTTACCCATGGCTACCATGAAATAACTCTTTCCCCGCCACTCGTCCAACGAGTTTGCCATTTTGTGTTGTCCTGAACCGGAATGTACCGCACTCCAATTCCTTGTCACCACCCTGAATCTCCAAAAATGCACGGATGGCATTTCTCGTCCCTTTTACTCGATGATTGACACTATAGCGAGAGAAGCGGTTAATATTGCTTCCTTCTTTCTCTGGCGCATTCACCGGGAATGCGAGGCTACTACTAGGAAATTGGCCAAGCACGAGATACCCCACACTCGCTTGCTGCACCTCCTGGTTTTCCTTCTCCCGACAATTCAGGCCGCACAACCTCCTCCAGTGCCTACGATTTTATTACATGAGGAGTCTACACAACTGATAGAGATCGACGATGATGTGGACCTTTTGCATTTCTTTCCAAGGAAATGCCACAAATTGAGCCCCTCCCATAGAAAGGCATTGTCGTCCTCCACCGTGCAAGTGCATGATACGGCTTCGTTGGCTCAGATTTTATCTACCTCACCATCCCCTTCCAATCAAGCTATTATAAATACCGTTGCTAACATTCAACCTGCTGATACGGTCGTGCCGCCTCAGTCCCATCCACAAGAGTTCGCGCTTGATATGGCCACGGAAACTACGTAGCCCATTGATAATCCTCAACCTGAGGAGCAAACCGCACAACCAGATGATTTGGCCCTTGTGGTAACCACCCTTGCTCTACTCTCTTCATGACACAATCAACCTCTACCTCTGTCTCCATCCAAGGTGCCATTGCCGCCTAGCCTTCCTTCTTCCCCATGTCAGTCGGCAGCCCAGCCTCTTCCCTCCTCACCGGATTGTTCCCCTCCCTCGTCGTCGGCCACTGTTTCTGCTAACCCTTCTCAACCCATCTCCACCTCTCTCATCCCTGATTCATTAGCCCAATTAGCTCAAATTGGCAGTTACCTCATTCAGCTCTCCACCCATCTTCCCCATCACCTCAAAGTGGCCCAACACTCTATCTGGCAGCAGTACCAAGCCAAAGTGGATATGCTAGAAGCCGGTATAGCACCAGTTCAAGAAGAAGTGCTTTTCCTATAATTATGTTAATTAAGTCAGTAATTAGTTAAGTTTTTGATGAAGTGTTAAATCAATCGGATATCATGGTAAAGTGACAAAGTTGCACGTTTATGCGTATTGTGGTGAATGATGTTGTAATGCACATAAGAGACAAGGAGTTGTTAGATAGTTTAATTCTGAACACTAAGTGGGTGTAGCAGAGCATAAAGTGAGTAAGTAGATTGGGAAAATACAAATAGGGCCTCTGTTTTACAAACCCCTAACCATCCCAAGAACCCAGTAAGAGAACAGTTTAAATTACAAGTTTAACATATTTCTACATGGAACATGCTTATTTTCGTTCAATGATGGAACATGTGAGTGGCCATCCTTGTTTATTTTTCTTTTATCAATTGTGGGGCATGTTATGAATTATGGAATGTGTTGAGCAAAGAATTGTTGGAGTGTTAATTATTAATGTATTAATGTTTTTTGGTGTTTTTGATATAGCAGTTGAACGTTCATGAGGGCATGAAAGGCATGAAAGGGCAAACATCAATAATTCTATTTACAATTTATATAGTTTGTAAATAAACCCGTGTAGAGGGTTCTAATTTTAGAAACAGTTAGTAAAGTAGTGGCTAGAATAAGGGTCATTGTAGATGGAAATTTTTGATATTAAAAGCAAAGGCTTTCTACAAAAGTTACCAACTTTTACTTTTGCACATGCTTTTTGAAGCCGCTCTCATGTAACCACTATTTCGACATAATAAAAAGTTCTTATAAATACATGCACTATGTGGACTGTCGAAATAGAGTGCATATGGAGAGATTGCACAGAATACTACATTCTATCTTGTCTCCTAGCATGTCTATTTTCTTGTGTGTTTTCATCATTCATAACCTCAATGTGCACATGAGTAACATCTTGGTAACGGGCACTAGTTGTTTTTCCTAGTTTGGAATTGCTTCAAGATTAAAAAAATTATGCAACATGAACATCATCTAATACACCTTGTGGGGATTTTCCTAAAGTAAGTTGTAAAAGGTGATCTGCGTTGACATGGGTCTTACCTTTCTTAACAACTACTTAAAAATCTTATTCCATTAGTAAGAGAAACCATCTTACTAATCTTCTATCATTGCAAGTTTTTTTCACTAAATAAAGGAAATCTTGATGGTTTGTAAATAATTTGAACTTATTCACAAGAAAATAATGTAAAAAATGTTCCACTAACAAGACCATACCTAATCCTCCACATCAGTTGTGATATAGTTCCTTTGCATTGCATTTAGTTGTCTACTCACATATGCTATAGGTAGATCAATGTTTCTTTCTTGTGTTTGAATTCAACCAGATCATAATGAAGCTTTACCAAGCCCAATATCCATTCTTGAATCAATCAATAAGAGGGTCTCTCTACTCCCGCCTATGTGAAAGATCTTCTATGATATTATAATGACCATAAAGAAATGATATCTTAGGGGAAAGAATCCAAATAATGCCACATGTATGTTCTCTCTAGATCTTGGTTGTGGACCTAAATAAGACCAAAGGTAAAGGTATGTGTCTTGCAAAAAGAAGCTCCAATTCATCTATGATGTGGCTCCATTTCGGACCCCACAAAGAAAAGGTGATAAAGGGTCTTAAAACCAATCATAATAGTATCACTACGCTGAGGGTGGTCAAAAAAGATTTAGGTTTTTGGATAGAGATACTATAAAGCATTTTCCACTATCAATTTTGAACTCTTGGAGACACATAAAGTTTTGGTTTGATCTCATCCTAAAGCCAAAAATTTATGATGGTAGAAATTAAATGTTTAATCTTGAATCTAAGTGGATCTCTTAAATACTTAAGGAACATGCCTAACATTCTATTTTTAAAAGAAAATTTGGGCTCAATCTTATGTCCTATCTCAAGAGGTTCGATTGGGATTGTCTACAATATTCAAAAGTTTTTTGATAAAGGAGGTACAATCATTCATCTTTGAATATTACATATAGGTTGATTTCTAACACATTTCTTCTTCTAATATTTTGGGTTGCCATCCAATCTTGTGCTCCCCTACAATTATATCTTTTGAATGTTTTTCCGTAAAAACCATAGATGGAAAGATGAATTGTTCTCATTTATTTTTGGGAAGATGATATCATATCATAAACCTCTTTTTTCTTTCAATTTATTTTTTCATCGTATAGTTATAAGTTTGGATGGACTCATCTTTACATCAAGCTTATCAAAATCAAGAGCATTAGGTATATACATTGTTTTATCATTCAAAACAATCCCTCTTAGACATGACCCTTCTAAGTCGTAGATTACTAGTGTTAAAGAGATTCAAAATCTTTTGGTTCACTACAGATTCCTAGTTAGAAAGATGAGTTCCCAAAGATGGATAATGACTGAAACTAATTTTTCCAAGCTTAATTAATTTAACCAAAAGATCTTAGTGGAAGTTGAGATGTGGGGAGCACCTTTATTAGTAGTGCCACTATGTACTTAAAGGAGTTCTACGATGGAAATATTCACAAAGCTGATAAATGTATGTTTACCTATGAAATAAAAAGATCAAATGCAAATATCTCTTTAAAAGAATAATTATGATGGAGGTAGTGATGATCGTGAAGAAATATTTTTTCCTAAAAGTTATTTTCCAATGTTTTCTTTGGTTCTCAAAATTTGGGGGAAGGAGATCCAAAGGGCATGTGTAAGATTTCTTATCTCCAAATTGATAGAGATATGGCTATATATGGAGATTCTTTGTAGTATCCCATCCTAGTCGTCATAAGAAAGCATTGGAAAAACCACTTTGTATTCAATATGAAGAGTTATTTTTCATATATGATAGAGTTTTGAGAAGCTCTCTAGAATTTGTTTATGAGCTTCCAATTTCATGTTGGTATGAACAACTTTAATTAGCGGATTTATTTCCAAGGAAGGACATCCATACCACCAATAATTGCTTGAACTAAGTTCCATAAAGAGATAAAGAGTTCTCTTTTATCCTAATGTTGAACAATGGATGATGCACATTTGTGGTTCGAGTGCATGTGTGAGTGTGTCTTTGTATGCACCTATGCATGTATGTGAACATAGCTCATATAGTCCTATGCATGTGTGTGGAAACATGTATATGTATTAATACATGAGTTTGACTATATAAGTGATTGTATGTGTGCACTTGTATGATGTTTTCGTCCATGTCAGCCTTTGGATTCTGATGTCAAATCAAATCGCTAAACAAACAATAGTAGAAGTCAAAATAAATAAAAGGGCGAGAGCATAAATCTTAAACGTGCACGAAAATAAAAGGAGACGCTTGCTAAGTGTATTAATAAGAATAGAAAAAAAAAAAAAAGCACACACACACACATATACATATATATATATATATATATATATATATATATATATATATATATATATATATATATATATATATATATATATATATATATATATATATATATATATATATATAATCGGCATTTATAGAAAAAAAAGACAGAAGTAAACAATAGAACATGAATGTCCATGAGTTACGCCTAGAGAAAAGGTGGGTCAAGTCGTGCATGTCAAAAGAATATGGACGCCTCAAAAAGAGTAGAATTTGTGGATGCATGGAGAAGGAAGCACACACCGAGAGTGGTGATGGCTTGTGTGTCGTCTTCTTCAATATGTTCACAATTTCCATGGCTAACTCTAGGTGTTCTGCTCCAAACAGGATACAAGACCATCGCCAAAGTCATTGCCAACAGAATCTCTTGCCACTTGAGAGCGTGGTTAAGCGAGGACCAAAAAGGTTTCATCAAAGGCAGGTCTATTTTGGAAACCATAATAGATATCTGGGAAGGTCTTGAATTTGCAAATGAGTCTAAACAAGATGTGGTTTTCCTCAAGATCGACTTTGATAAAGCCTACGACAGGCTAGAATGGGACTATATTCTTCAGTCGCTACAGGATCTTGGATGTAGTCAGAAATTCACCAAGATGATCGCGACCCTTCTCCGAAACGCATCGACCCAAATTAACATTAATGGAAATCTTTCAAAGGTGATCAAACTTAGAAGATCTATCAGACAAGGGTGCCCATTGGCTCCCCTTCTCTTTGCCATTGCCACAGGTCTTAGCAGGCTGGTGGAGCATCAGGTGGAAGTTGGTAACATTAAAGGCCTTCGTTTGCCACATGACCACAGTCAGATCACCATGAGACTTTTTGCCAATGATATGAACGCTTTTGTGCACAATGATAGTACCAGCCTCGAGGCGTTCTGGAAGTGCCTTGCTACCTTTTGTGAAGCCTCTGGATCCATAATCAACCACTCTAAGACCGCCTTTAGAGCTATTGGTGGGTCACAGCCCGACCTTCTCATTGATCATGGCAGTAAAATCATCCCGCAGGGCCAAATTTTTTGGCTCCTGGGGATTCCCTTGGGGTTTGGCGTCTCTATGGAACAGCGGTGGAACTGGGTACTTGCCAAACTCGAAAACAAGCTTAACTATTGGAGAGGTATGCAAATCAATCTTACTGGTCGTGCTATGGTCATCAACACGTTCCTCTTATCATCTACCATTTATTTCCTCTCTTGTTGGAGACCGAAAGAGCAAGATCTGTCCAAACTGGATAGTATTTGTAGAAACTTCCTTTGGACGGGCGACCACAATAGGAGGGGGGTGCCTAAAATCAAATGGTCCATCTGCACCAGCCATAGAGATAGTGGGGGACTTGGTATCTTGGACATTGGGTGCATGGCTAACAAACTGGCGGCCAAATGGATGACTAAGGCTTGGTGCAACGGGGAGGCCTCGTGGGCCAAGCTGATCTTCAGAAACAAGAATGAGTTGGCGCTCATGGGTTTCCCAAATTGGCGGAATCTTGACATCTTGACCTTGCTGTTTTCCCCGATCCCCGTCTTCCCGAAAGGCTCCAATCTGGTGTGCTCCCTTTGGAAGAGTTGGAATAAAGTCAAAAGCTCCACAAGAATAAGTGAAGACTGGAAGTGGGCTGCCGGTATCAGACAAAACGACTCTATCTGGTTTTCGATCCAAGGCATCCGGAGTGTGGAATCTTGGAACATTCAAAACGCCAAGAAGCTATGGAACAAAGGCTTCAAAAAATGGAAACATCTCTGGAAACAAGACACCAACCGCTGGATCAATTTTGAGGATATTGACCCTAGCATCAACATTTCCCATGAAGAATGGAACACTTTGCAAAGCAGATTTCTCGCCTGGGACCGACACAAAGTTCGCCTTCTCATGGGACACGACATGCCGAGTTCGCTTGGTCTCAAATGGCACAATGGGAATAGTCTATCAAAAATCCCGAACATCAAAGAAACGATCGACTATCAGGTTAACCTCAACAAAAAGTGGTGCCTGTCATGGACGCGGCTTCGGTGGGACATGAAGTTCATGGCTATCTGGCACCCCCTCATAGAAATCAAAAAGTCTGTCCTCTTATGGCAAATTCTTCATCACGGAATCTGGACCAGCCTCAAGGCCAGCAAAATTTGTGGGATCCCTCCCTGGTGTAAACGCTGCCACCGGTCTATCGAAGATGTTTCACACATCTTCTTTACCTGCCCCAACTCCAACAGACTCTGGCAGGTGGTTGGAAAGAGAATTAGACTTCAAAAACGCCTCAGTTGGAAGCAAGCCCTGCTGGGAGAAGCGATCGGCTGCTCCGCGACTCTCTGGAACGCCATCAGAGGGGAGGTTCTATGGAAAATCTGGCGGGAAAGATGTGCTTTCAACTTCGGTGACTCCCCCAAGGAGTGGTCAATTGAGAAATCGTTGTTCCTCCTTGGCAAAAGGATTGTCAACTGTAAAAAATCCCCCCCCTTTAGGCATCATCAAGTACTCCTTTTGATCGATAACAAGCTCAAACCCAAGTGGGCCCCACATGAGGGTGATGAGAGGGTAATTAACCTTCTTTGTAATGTCATCTAAGCTCTGTAAAATCTTCCCCTGCTTTGTGGGATTTGGGGGGTCCCGTGGGCACTAGTCCCCTTCTCTTGTACTTTTCTTTATTTAATTCAAGTCCGGGAGAGTAGGCTATTGCCGAACTTCCTTTACATTAAAAAAAAAACTCTGGGTGTTCTAGCGATCTAAGTTTTTTTAGCTGTGCATAAAGGAGATAGCTTTCTCTCTCTCTCTCTTTCATATCTCTTGGAGGGTTCAAACACATTGCTTCAAAGGATAGGTAACCTCTAGAAAAAAGGAAAAACATACGTTGATAAGAGCAAGGTTGTGCTCTTATCTCAAACCGTGAATCTTTCTTTATGCTCTTTTTGCTCAGATCATGACATGGAGGTAATCTACATGCTAGTATTACTACCGATCTAATATGCTTCAGACTCTTTCTTACAACGTATGTCGAGTTTGTCCTTAGCTCTTCTCTTCTATTGAGAATGAGTATGCATCTTCACAAAGTGGATACTCACAATAAAGAAGGTCATGTCTCTATTGCTAAAGATGTGTTGTGGTAGATGCTGAGCCTATCGTGAAGCATTACTATATCATTTGGCATGCATCTTCAGCCTATTCACTGGTTATGATCATTAGGGAAGGCGTCTTTGAGATCCAAAACCTTTTCCTAGGTACTACAATTTTGTTGGAACATCAAGCTTACACTATGCTTGAGGTGGATTTGATATACATCCAAAATTATCGCTTGGATTACGGCAAAATAATATCTGTTGGAGAGTTCTTTTACCTATGCTCATTTATTGTATTTTTTGAGAGATTTTTGATCGTTGATTTACCGTTGTAAAAGTGTTGAGATTTAAACATGTAAAAGTAGAAAGATAGAGCCCAAATCCCATGGATTTGAGGTTGTTGAGTTGCATTGAATCAAGCAATCAATCACCTAAAAGTAGATTTGTAGGAAAGTGAATTGATTCCCTCCAACAACCATTCTCACCTTCACTTGAATTCAAAATCCACTTTAAGAAGTTGTGGATCACTTCTAGAGTCTATATAAAGACTTGAAATCACTTGTGCAATACATTGAAGCAATATACATACACTTGTGGCCATCATTGTCTTGCTCCTTCGGTTTTTTGCATCATCTTCTTCACCAATAGTAATCTTGCAGAGGCTGCTTCTCTCCCTAAAGAGCTCTAAATTTGATGAACAATTGCTTATTTGAAATTTACTAGTGTCTACTATATGCCTATAAATTTTCATAGCATTTGGTTCACTAGATTGGGAAAAATCATAGTTTTTCTATCTCGGGGTCAATCTCTATGTATTCCTAAAAAATAGGACTTACCACCGTTGAGTGTCTAATTCATTCATATAGCATTTGCTTATTCCTTATACTTTTGTGCATTATATACACTCAACCCTTGATGGAGAGTGTTAATCTCCAAAAGAACAACATATTCTTGTGATTAGAACACCTCTATACCAAGAATAAGTCAAAACCTTTCACACATTTAAAAGATCAATTACTAGCTATCAAGAAATTAACAATTCTGTGAAGAGGATGATACACAGAAAAGTCTGCTGCAGTATTTCTTCACATTGACCTATCAACTCTGTAAAGTTTTTGATGAAACTTTGTACGAATCATCTCCTAGAGATTGCGCATCTATTCCAAGTTAAATCTCTTCAAAAGATTAAGTGTAGCTTGAGAAATCAACTTCTCAAGTTACCTATGTCAGAAACTGTACTTCTGAGAAGTCGATTCAGACACCCCTAACTTCTTAACTTTGATTCTCACAATATCTAACCCGTTTTGCCAAATGCTTTTAGCCACGAGTAGATCACCTTCCAACTTAAAGATTAAGTGCTTGCTTGCACAAAACTTTAAACTATGGAGTGAGCACTGACCAAAAAATTAAACACGAAATTTGCGCCTGTTTCAGAGAACTGTAGACATTCAACACATATGAATGTTCCTACTCACAATTCTCCTAGCCTGTTTACAATTGGACTCTGAAATTCAGATCACAGGCTCATTAACTAACAACTTAGATATCCTCAAAAGGATTTCACAAATGATCAAACACAGAAGGAGCAGACACGAAAAGATCGGGCGCAATATTTCTTCATTAACTCAGAAAATTACAACTGAGTGATGAGAGCTAACACAAACTCACTTTCCTCTATCTCTTGACTTCTATCTCCCTCATTCTTGACTTCTAACTAATGTCACATATGCTCTCATACATGCCCCGACTTTTCTCAAGGTATTTATAGATAATTTGTACATAATTCTTACTGAACAAAAGATCTAAGTCATCTATGACTATGCTAATGTACATATGTGTACACTTCTCTTGTCTTCTGATTGTAATCTTCTTCCACACTTTAGGAATTGATTCTTCCTTCATCATTTGATCTTCCAAACCTTCAATTGGTGATTGGTATGCACCAACAGCTCCCCCTCAATCATCAATTGAGGTTTTCTCTGTCTTCTTTATACTTGCCATGTCCTTGAACTTTTGTAACTTAGGTCCATCCAAACTCTTTGTCATCATATCTGCCACTTGTTCTTTTGTTGGAGTATACATCACTTCAATCTCTTTATCAAGTACCTTTTCCCTCAAGAAATGATACTGAATCTCTATATGCTTAGTCCTGGCATGAAAAACAGGGTTAGCTGCCAAATACAAAGAACTCATATTGTCTCCAAAAATTATTGGAGTACTATGATCAATCTCAAAACTTTTCATCAAGGTCTTCAACCATATGACTTCTTTTGCAGCTTCTACCATTCCCTTATACTCAGCTTCTGTGGATGATAAAGCAACTGTATGTTGCTTCTTTGAACACCAAGACACTAACTTGTCTCCAACATAACATAGATATCCATGGGTAGACCTTCTATCATCTGAGTCACCTGCCCAATCTGCATCACTAAACACTTTGATTCTTGTGTCAGAAGTGAAACCATAATACAAACCTTCACTTAGGGTTCCCTTGATATATCTGAGTACCCTTTGGGCTGCAATCCAATGAGTCTTCTTTGGACAATACATAAATTGTGACAACACACCCACTGCATATGATAGATCTGGCCTTGTCAAGGTAGCATAAATCAAACTACCTACCAAACTCTGATATTTCTTCATGTCATTGAACTCTTCACCTCCATACCTGCTTAATTTATGATTTACCTCCAATGGTGTAGTTGAGGTCTTGCAATCTTCCATGTTAAACTTGACTAGAAGATTCTTCAAGTATCTCTCTTGTGAAACATATACTCCATGTTGAGTATACACAATCTGCATTCCTAAAAAATAAGATAAGTTTCCCAAGTCACTTATCTTAAACTCCTTCTCTATTTGCTTCTTGAGTTCATTGATTCCTTGAGCATCTGTTCCTGTAACAATAATATCATCAACATAAATGCACATGTAAATATATCCATTTTCACTTGCCTTCACTAGCAAGCTACTATCTGCCTTTGATGCTTGAAATCCACATTCATTCAAGAACTTGACCAATCTGTAATTCCAAGCTCTTGGGGCTTGCTTTAATCCATATAAAGCTCTCTTGAGCTTACACACATAATCTGATTCAATTGACTCCATAAAGCCTTCTGGTTGCTCCATATATACTTCATCTGCAATGTAACCATTAAGAAATGCATTCTTCACATCCAATTGTGATAATTTCCATCCCTTGCAAGCAGCAATAGCAATCAATGTCCTAATTGTAGACATCTTAGCAACAGGACTAAAGGTTTCATCATAATCTACCCCATAAGTTTGGGCATAACCTTTGACCACAAGTCTAGCCTTATATCTAGACACCTTACCATCTGCAAACCTCTTTGTTTTATATACCCACTTGCATCCAATGACCTTCTGATTCTTTGGTCTTGGTACTAATTCCCAAGTTTCATTTTCAAGTAGAGCATCATACTCTTCTTGCATTGCCTTTTCCCAATTCTGTTTACCTTTGGCTTCTTCATAAGTAGTTGGATCTTCTTCTGTTTTCACAATGTAGGCATAATCTTTTGTTGTTAGGAGAGATGTATCATAACTATACCTTATAGGCTCTTTCCTTTCCCTTGTAGATCTTCTGATTTCTGCACTTCTTGAAGTTTCAGCCTCATTTGATTCTGGATCAAATCTTGGCCCTTCTTCTACATGATCCTGCACTCTACATCTAGAGTCAACTTCATCAACAATTTCTTCACAAACTTTTACCTTTGCCTTTCCTTTTCTTTGAACTTCTTCAACACCTGTATACTCATTTGGTGATCCTGAATACCACACATTTTGCTCATCAAATGTCACATCTTTAGTAACAAGAAATTGCTTTGTGGATGGACTCCACAACCTATAACCCATCTGTCTATCATCATATCCAATAAACACATACTTCTCTGCTTTTGGTTCTAGCTTATGTCTTAATTGTGAAGGAACATAAGCATATGCAATACATCCAAATACTTTGCAATGATCAAGACTAGGCTTCTTACCCCACCATGCTTCATAAGGAGTTCCTCCATCCAAAGCTTTGCAAGGCAACCTATTCACAAGGTATGTTGCAGTGTTAATGGCCTCTGCCCATAAGTAATTTGGACAATTCTTTTCCTTCATCATGGCTCTTGCAAATTCTACAAGAGTCCTATTCCTCCTTTCTGCTACTCCATTTTGTTGAGGGGAGTACCTGCAAGTCACTTCTCTTTTGATACCTGCATTCCACAAATAATCATCAAACTCTTTTGAGAAATACTCTCCCCCTCCATCTGATCTTAACCTCTTTAGCTTTTGTCCTGTGATCCTTTCTGCATAAGCATGGAAATGTTTGAATGTCTTGAAAACTTCTGATTTATCCTTGATTACATACAAAGTAATCCACCTGGTTGCATCATCAACAAACAATACATAATATCTGGATCCATTTATGCTATAGTCCCTTGAGGGACCCCATACATCTGTATGAACCAATTCAAGCATATTTGAATACTTGTACCCTGATTTGTTATAAGAACTTTTATGTGCTTTACCTAATTGACAAGCTTCACACTTGTACACCATATGTTGCCCTTCAATATTTGGCAATCCAAGCACCACCTGATTCTTTGACATCTCCTTTATAGCTCTCTCATTGAAATGACCTAGCCTTTTATGCCATAGGTCTAATTCAGATACCTTTTGACCTCCATAGGTAAACAATGCATGTCCCACATTACCTTGGACTTTGAGAGTGAACAATCTTCCCTCCTTTTTACCTGCAATTATGGTTCTATATCCCTGATTTGGATCTTGTACATAGACACCATCATTTGTGAATCTTACCTCATATCCTTTCTCCACAATTTGCCCTACACTTATCAAATTTTTAGGAATAGTAGGGACATAAAGTACCTTGCTCAGAAGTGTACTTCCACTCTTTGTCTTCACTGATCCAATGCTCTCCACTTTATGTTTAGTATTGTCACCTGTTTGGACTGTATGTCCATTCACCCTTGCTTCCATATCAGTCATCAAGGATAGATTCCCACTCAGATGATTGCTACACCCTGAGTCAATATAAAACACTCTTTGATCTTCTCCCATTGATTCATGAGTTGCATTCAAGATAAGAGTCATGTCATCCTTCTGATCTGATGCATAATTGTAATAATTATTGTTGTAGGACTGAGATTGGAAGTTCCTTCCACCTCCTCTACCATATGATGTCCTACCACCTCTTCCTCTGAAATTGCCTCTTTGGTTTCTGCCTCCTCTACCTCTTTGATTATAACTCTGATTGTTGTATCCTCCACTTTGATTGTTATACCAACAATCATTTGCCAAATGATTTGTTCTGCCACAAATCCAACAAGCTTTAGCATTATCTTTGTTCTTACCTCCTCTTCCTTTACCTCTGAAATTTGTCTTCCCTTTTGTGAAGTTGGCTTGATTTGAATTCCCTTCATCTTCATTTGATTGCTTTCCCTTGCCATTCTTTTTCTTGTCTTTGGAGTACATAGCTTGACTTGTACTTCTATCATTGTCTCCTTTAAGATCCTGCTCAAAGGTTAGCATGTGTCCTAGCAATTGATTAAGGTCAGGAGTAAAGTGATCAAGTGACAATTCTATGGACAAGATAAAAGGCTTCCACTTCTCATCACCTCTTAGGCCTGTAAGTATTTGTCTTACCAACTTTTCTTCTTCAATATCTTCATCCACTGCTCCCAAGCTATCTGCAATATCTTTCATCCTTGCCACATAATCTGAAATTGATTGTGAGCTCTTCTTCTTGAAGGTTGTGAACTCAGCCCATAGTGAGGACTTCCTTGACTTAGTTGTATTTTGGAAATGCTCTTCCAAGGCATTCCAAACATCTGTAGCACTTTCCAAACCTCTGATGTGAGGTAGAAGATAATCATTTACAGCCATGTAGATGATGCTCCTTGCTTGAGCATCCTTTCTCATCCAAGTCTTCAACATTGCAAGTTCTTCCCTAGTAGGAATACTTGGATCTGCAAACTCTGGTTTTTCTTCATCTCCTGTAATAAATGATATAAGATCTTTGCTCATGAGGTGTGCTTCCATCCTCATGGACCATGCTGGATAGTTCTCCCTATGTAGCTTATCAATCTGCAAACTTTCTCCCATCTTGTGTCCACCTGTGTATTGAAATCTTCAAGCTTTACAAACAATGTATGTACCTTTACTTCGAATCAAGACTCCTTTTGCCTTTCTTGATGTCAATTTGTCTTCTCCTCGAGCTTTGACTCCAAGCTTTCACTTCTTGAACCTTCAAATGTTGAATCTCTTGAATCTGCAGCAGTCGGGATCTTTCTTTCTTCAATTTTCTTCAAATTGATGTCTCCTGCTCTGATACCACTGATGGAGAGTGTTAATCTCCAAAAGAACAACCTATTCTTGTGATTAGAACACCTCTATACCAAGAATAAGTCAAAACCTTTCACACATTTAAAAGATCAATTACTAGCTATCAAGAAATTAACAATTCTGTGAAGAGGATGATACACAGAAAAGTCTGCTGCAGTATTTCTTCACATTGACCTATCAACTCTGTAAAGTTTTTGATGAAACTTTGTACGAATCATCTCCTAGAGATTGCGCATCTATTCCAAGTTAAATCTCTTCAAAAGATTAAGTGTAGCTTGAGAAATCAACTTCTCAAGTTACCTATGTCAGAAACTGTACTTCTGAGAAGTCGATTCAGACACCCCTAACTTCTTAACTTTGATTCTCACAATATCTAACCCGTTTTGCCAAATGCTTTTAGCCACGAGTAGATCACCTTCCAACTTAAAGATTAAGTGCTTGCTTGCACAAAACTTTAAACTATGGAGTGAGCACTGACCAAAAAATTAAACACGAAATTTGCGCCTGTTTCAGAGAACTGTAGACATTCAACACATATGAATGTTCCTACTCACAATTCTCCTAGCCTGTTTACAATTGGACTCTGAAATTCAGATCACAGGCTCATTAACTAACAACTTAGATATCCTCAAAAGGATTTCACAAATGATCAAACACAGAAGGAGCAGACACGAAAAGATCGGGCGCAATATTTCTTCATTAACTCAGAAAATTACAACTGAGTGATGAGAGCTAACACAAACTCACTTTCCTCTATCTCTTGACTTCTATCTCCCTCATTCTTGACTTCTAACTAATGTCACATATGCTCTCATACATGCCCCGACTTTTCTCAAGGTATTTATAGATAATTTGTACATAATTCTTACTGAACAAAAGATCTAAGTCATCTATGACTATGCTAATGTACATATGTGTACACTTCTCTTGTCTTCTGATTGTAATCTTCTTCCACACTTTAGGAATTGATTCTTCCTTCATCATTTGATCTTCCAAACCTTCAATTGGTGATTGGTATGCACCAACAGCTCCCCCTCAATCATCAATTGAGGTTTTCTCTGTCTTCTTTATACTTGCCATGTCCTTGAACTTTTGTAACTTAGGTCCATCCAAACTCTTTGTCATCATATCTGCCACTTGTTCTTTTGTTGGAGTATACATCACTTCAATCTCTTTATCAAGTACCTTTTCCCTCAAGAAATGATACTGAATCTCTATATGCTTAGTCCTGGCATGAAAAACAGGGTTAGCTGCCAAATACAAAGAACTCATATTGTCTCCAAAAATTATTGGAGTACTATGATCAATCTCAAAACTTTTCATCAAGGTCTTCAACCATATGACTTCTTTTGCAGCTTCTACCATTCCCTTATACTCAGCTTCTGTGGATGATAAAGCAACTGTATGTTGCTTCTTTGAACACCAAGACACTAACTTGTCTCCAACATAACATAGATATCCATGGGTAGACCTTCTATCATCTGAGTCACCTGCCCAATCTGCATCACTAAACACTTTGATTCTTGTGTCAGAAGTGAAACCATAATACAAACCTTCACTTAGGGTTCCCTTGATATATCTGAGTACCCTTTGGGCTGCAATCCAATGAGTCTTCTTTGGACAATACATAAATTGTGACAACACACCCACTGCATATGATAGATCTGGCCTTGTCAAGGTAGCATAAATCAAACTACCTACCAAACTCTGATATTTCTTCATGTCATTGAACTCTTCACCTCCATACCTGCTTAATTTATGATTTACCTCCAATGGTGTAGTTGAGGTCTTGCAATCTTCCATGTTAAACTTGACTAGAAGATTCTTCAAGTATCTCTCTTGTGAAACATATACTCCATGTTGAGTATACACAATCTGCATTCCTAAAAAATAAGATAAGTTTCCCAAGTCACTTATCTTAAACTCCTTCTCTATTTGCTTCTTGAGTTCATTGATTCCTTGAGCATCTGTTCCTGTAACAATAATATCATCAACATAAATGCACATGTAAATATATCCATTTTCACTTGCCTTCACTAGCAAGCTACTATCTGCCTTTGATGCTTGAAATCCACATTCATTCAAGAACTTGACCAATCTGTAATTCCAAGCTCTTGGGGCTTGCTTTAATCCATATAAAGCTCTCTTGAGCTTACACACATAATCTGATTCAATTGACTCCATAAAGCCTTCTGGTTGCTCCATATATACTTCATCTGCAATGTAACCATTAAGAAATGCATTCTTCACATCCAATTGTGATAATTTCCATCCCTTGCAAGCAGCAATAGCAATCAATGTCCTAATTGTAGACATCTTAGCAACAGGACTAAAGGTTTCATCATAATCTACCCCATAAGTTTGGGCATAACCTTTGACCACAAGTCTAGCCTTATATCTAGACACCTTACCATCTGCAAACCTCTTTGTTTTATATACCCACTTGCATCCAATGACCTTCTGATTCTTTGGTCTTGGTACTAATTCCCAAGTTTCATTTTCAAGTAGAGCATCATACTCTTCTTGCATTGCCTTTTCCCAATTCTGTTTACCTTTGGCTTCTTCATAAGTAGTTGGATCTTCTTCTGTTTTCACAATGTAGGCATAATCTTTTGTTGTTAGGAGAGATGTATCATAACTATACCTTATAGGCTCTTTCCTTTCCCTTGTAGATCTTCTGATTTCTGCACTTCTTGAAGTTTCAGCCTCATTTGATTCTGGATCAAATCTTGGCCCTTCTTCTACATGATCCTGCACTCTACATCTAGAGTCAACTTCATCAACAATTTCTTCACAAACTTTTACCTTTGCCTTTCCTTTTCTTTGAACTTCTTCAACACCTGTATACTCATTTGGTGATCCTGAATACCACACATTTTGCTCATCAAATGTCACATCTTTAGTAACAAGAAATTGCTTTGTGGATGGACTCCACAACCTATAACCCATCTGTCTATCATCATATCCAATAAACACATACTTCTCTGCTTTTGGTTCTAGCTTATGTCTTAATTGTGAAGGAACATAAGCATATGCAATACATCCAAATACTTTGCAATGATCAAGACTAGGCTTCTTACCCCACCATGCTTCATAAGGAGTTCCTCCATCCAAAGCTTTGCAAGGCAACCTATTCACAAGGTATGTTGCAGTGTTAATGGCCTCTGCCCATAAGTAATTTGGACAATTCTTTTCCTTCATCATGGCTCTTGCAAATTCTACAAGAGTCCTATTCCTCCTTTCTGCTACTCCATTTTGTTGAGGGGAGTACCTGCAAGTCACTTCTCTTTTGATACCTGCATTCCACAAATAATCATCAAACTCTTTTGAGAAATACTCTCCCCCTCCATCTGATCTTAACCTCTTTAGCTTTTGTCCTGTGATCCTTTCTGCATAAGCATGGAAATGTTTGAATGTCTTGAAAACTTCTGATTTATCCTTGATTACATACAAAGTAATCCACCTGGTTGCATCATCAACAAACAATACATAATATCTGGATCCATTTATGCTATAGTCCCTTGAGGGACCCCATACATCTGTATGAACCAATTCAAGCATATTTGAATACTTGTACCCTGATTTGTTATAAGAACTTTTATGTGCTTTACCTAATTGACAAGCTTCACACTTGTACACCATATGTTGCCCTTCAATATTTGGCAATCCAAGCACCACCTGATTCTTTGACATCTCCTTTATAGCTCTCTCATTGAAATGACCTAGCCTTTTATGCCATAGGTCTAATTCAGATACCTTTTGACCTCCATAGGTAAACAATGCATGTCCCACATTACCTTGGACTTTGAGAGTGAACAATCTTCCCTCCTTTTTACCTGCAATTATGGTTCTATATCCCTGATTTGGATCTTGTACATAGACACCATCATTTGTGAATCTTACCTCATATCCTTTCTCCACAATTTGCCCTACACTTATCAAATTTTTAGGAATAGTAGGGACATAAAGTACCTTGCTCAGAAGTGTACTTCCACTCTTTGTCTTCACTGATCCAATGCTCTCCACTTTATGTTTAGTATTGTCACCTGTTTGGACTGTATGTCCATTCACCCTTGCTTCCATATCAGTCATCAAGGATAGATTCCCACTCAGATGATTGCTACACCCTGAGTCAATATAAAACACTCTTTGATCTTCTCCCATTGATTCATGAGTTGCATTCAAGATAAGAGTCATGTCATCCTTCTGATCTGATGCATAATTGTAATAATTATTGTTGTAGGACTGAGATTGGAAGTTCCTTCCACCTCCTCTACCATATGATGTCCTACCACCTCTTCCTCTGAAATTGCCTCTTTGGTTTCTGCCTCCTCTACCTCTTTGATTATAACTCTGATTGTTGTATCCTCCACTTTGATTGTTATACCAACAATCATTTGCCAAATGATTTGTTCTGCCACAAATCCAACAAGCTTTAGCATTATCTTTGTTCTTACCTCCTCTTCCTTTACCTCTGAAATTTGTCTTCCCTTTTGTGAAGTTGGCTTGATTTGAATTCCCTTCATCTTCATTTGATTGCTTTCCCTTGCCATTCTTTTTCTTGTCTTTGGAGTACATAGCTTGACTTGTACTTCTATCATTGTCTCCTTTAAGATCCTGCTCAAAGGTTAGCATGTGTCCTAGCAATTGATTAAGGTCAGGAGTAAAGTGATCAAGTGACAATTCTATGGACAAGATAAAAGGCTTCCACTTCTCATCACCTCTTAGGCCTGTAAGTATTTGTCTTACCAACTTTTCTTCTTCAATATCTTCATCCACTGCTCCCAAGCTATCTGCAATATCTTTCATCCTTGCCACATAATCTGAAATTGATTGTGAGCTCTTCTTCTTGAAGGTTGTGAACTCAGCCCATAGTGAGGACTTCCTTGACTTAGTTGTATTTTGGAAATGCTCTTCCAAGGCATTCCAAACATCTGTAGCACTTTCCAAACCTCTGATGTGAGGTAGAAGATAATCATTTACAGCCATGTAGATGATGCTCCTTGCTTGAGCATCCTTTCTCATCCAAGTCTTCAACATTGCAAGTTCTTCCCTAGTAGGAATACTTGGATCTGCAAACTCTGGTTTTTCTTCATCTCCTGTAATAAATGATATAAGATCTTTGCTCATGAGGTGTGCTTCCATCCTCATGGACCATGCTGGATAGTTCTCCCTATGTAGCTTATCAATCTGCAAACTTTCTCCCATCTTGTGTCCACCTGTGTATTGAAATCTTCAAGCTTTACAAACAATGTATGTACCTTTACTTCGAATCAAGACTCCTTTTGCCTTTCTTGATGTCAATTTGTCTTCTCCTCGAGCTTTGACTCCAAGCTTTCACTTCTTGAACCTTCAAATGTTGAATCTCTTGAATCTGCAGCAGTCGGGATCTTTCTTTCTTCAATTTTCTTCAAATTGATGTCTCCTGCTCTGATACCACTGATGGAGAGTGTTAATCTCCAAAAGAACAACCTATTCTTGTGATTAGAACACCTCTATACCAAGAATAAGTCAAAACCTTTCACACATTTAAAAGATCAATTACTAGCTATCAAGAAATTAACAATTCTGTGAAGAGGATGATACACAGAAAAGTCTGCTGCAGTATTTCTTCACATTGACCTATCAACTCTGTAAAGTTTTTGATGAAACTTTGTACGAATCATCTCCTAGAGATTGCGCATCTATTCCAAGTTAAATCTCTTCAAAAGATTAAGTGTAGCTTGAGAAATCAACTTCTCAAGTTACCTATGTCAGAAACTGTACTTCTGAGAAGTCGATTCAGACACCCCTAACTTCTTAATTTTGATTCTCACAATATCTAACCCGTTTTGCCAAATGCTTTTAGCCACGAGTAGATCACCTTCCAACTTAAAGATTAAGTGCTTGCTTGCACAAAACTTTAAACTATGGAGTGAGCACTGACCAAAAAATTAAACACGAAATTTGCGCCTGTTTCAGAGAACTGTAGACATTCAACACATATGAATGTTCCTACTCACAATTCTCCTAGCCTGTTTACAATTGGACTCTGAAATTCAGATCACAGGCTCATTAACTAACAACTTAGATATCCTCAAAAGGATTTCACAAATGATCAAACACAGAAGGAGCAGACACGAAAAGATCGGGCGCAATATTTCTTCATTAACTCAGAAAATTACAACTGAGTGATGAGAGCTAACACAAACTCACTTTCCTCTATCTCTTGACTTCTATCTCCCTCATTCTTGACTTCTAACTAATGTCACATATGCTCTCATACATGCCCCGACTTTTCTCAAGGTATTTATAGATAATTTGTACATAATTCTTACTGAACAAAAGATCTAAGTCATCTATGACTATGCTAATGTACATATGTGTACACTTCTCTTGTCTTCTGATTGTAATCTTCTTCCACACTTTAGGAATTGATTCTTCCTTCATCATTTGATCTTCCAAACCTTCAATTGGTGATTGGTATGCACCAACAACCCTGTGTATCACTACCATAAAAGGATTTCTTCTAATTGTAATCATGCTGGTCGTTATGGGCATTTGAATTTCATTGTTTCTTCCATACATAGTAAGTTTTTTGAGCTAGTTGACTCTTTCTCTTGATGCTTCGAAGTACATAGTGAATTTCTTTGGACTTATCACATGCCTATAAGGTCTATTTGAGTCTCCATAAGCTCAAGGGCTGGTCTTGTGCCGGTCGGCTAGACCAAACTTCATCACTTCCAAACATACTTTTCTACCACCTACAAGCTTGTCCAAGTTCTTTCAATGGTATGAGAGCTAGATCAAAGATGGGTGACGCCTTCACCTAAATGATCGAGAAGCTTGATGGACACAACTACATGGCTTGGCAAATCATAATGGAGGCCTATTTATGAGGTAGAAATCTTTATGGAATTGTAGCCGGTGATGAAGTTATGCCTATTCCAAGATCCAAAGGAGGACCTACACAAGATGAGACAGATAAGCTCACACTTTGGTGCACAAGGGATGCTCAAGCAAGGCCGTACATACTTAAATCAATCTTTGACTTTCTATTAACACATATTAGAGGATGCAAGACATCTCAAGTGACTTGGGATGCCCTCGAGACTTTCTTTTCTACTAGTACCAAAGCAAGAAAGAATCATCTTTGGAACGAGTTCAACCAAATGAAGAAGACACCTAAACAAACCATCAGAGAGTTTTTTACCAAGGTCAGGGAGGTTGCAAATTAGTTAGCATCCATTGGAGAGCTGATTGAAGAAGAGGCTATCATGAGGCAAATTCTTAACGGTATTTGAAGGGATAAGCAATGGCAATCCTTCGCGACGGCGTATGATCTCATCATGGATGTGCAAATCACTCTAGACTTTAGCATCTTTCTTGGACAACTCTTCAATTAAGAGGCCAACAATAGCATAAAGGAAGGTAACTCCTATCATGGTAATTCAACTAGTGCTGTATATGCAGATAAGAAAGATAAGAAGCAGAAAGCCAAGAAGAAGGCAGAAAATGAAGAAGACGCTTCCCAAGCTAACTTCGCAAGCAAAAGCAAGTGGAAAGGGAAGAAGAAAGGACAAAAGCAAGACAAATCCAAAGGTCAGAATGTTCAACCTTGTGCCATATGTGATAAGACCAACCACACCACTCAGAATTGGTGGTTCAATGGGAAGACCCAGAAAGGAAGTGGAAGAGGTGGATATGGCAACAATAGAGGCAGAGGTGGACACAACTTAAACAATGACAATAGAGGCTATAATAGAAGGGACTACAACAATTATTTAGAAGATTAACCACATGAAGACTCATTACCTCTCATGAATCTAAGCCACAAAGAAGGTAAAGAAGATGATCATTTGTTCTACATAGATTCAACATGTTCAAATCATGTTGCAGGCAACATTGCTCTTCTATCTGATTTGGAAAGTCCAAAGCATAGACATGAAGTACAAACAAGGGATGATACAAAGCACAATGTGGAGAAGATTGGTAATGTCAAAGCTTTCAATGGCAGGACAAACATTCTGAGTAAGGTTCTCTATGTACCCACTATCACTAAAAACCTCATAAGTGTAGGCCAAATAGTTGAAAAACACTTGCAAGTTAGGTTCACCCAACATGGAGCTTTTGTGGAAGATCCATGTCAAGGTTTCAAGAAGATAGCCAGAGGTGAGGAGCATGGTAGGCTCTTTACTTTTGAAGTAGGAGAAACCAGGAACATAGCTCTATTCACTTTTGGGTCTCAAACCGTAAGTGAGCTTGAAGTGTGGCATCAAAGACTCGCTGATGTGAATGAAATAAACTTGAAGGGTATATGCAGGGATCAAAGTGTTCTAGGACTGTCGAACATATCAAAGCAACACATGATCAACATGTGTGATGCATGTCAGTTTGGGAAGTCACAAAGACAACCATTCAACCACAAAGGCTACATACAAAACAACTTATTGGACTTAGTACATCCAGATGTATGGGGACCAAGTCAAGAACCTTCATTGGCAGGATCAAGGTATTATGTCTCATTTATTGATGACCATAATAGATGAGTTGTTCTATACTTTATCAAGAGTAAGAATGAAATGTTTGATTGCTTCAAAAAGTATCTAGCACATGTGGACAATCATACATGTAGATCACTAAAGAAGCTCAGATCTAATGGAGGGGGAGAATAATTCTCCAAAGAGTTTGGTGAGTTCTTGCAGGATAAAGGTATCAAAAGGGAAGTGCCTACGAGGTACTCTCCTCAACTGAATGGGAATTGTAGAGAGGAGAAACAAGACATTGGCTGGATCACCACAACAATGCTTGAAGAGAAGAAGTTTCCACATTGTCTATGGGCAGAAGCTATTTCAACTCCTGTGTACCTTGTCCATAGACTACCATCCTAGTCACTTCAAGGTATGACTCCTTATGAAGCATGGCATGGAAGAAAACCTAGTCTTGGACAATGCAAGGTTTTTGTTTGTTTAGCTTATGTTCATGTACCATCACAGATAAGAGGTAAACTAGATGAAAGGGCAACAAAGGCAGTGTATTAGATATGACTCAACTCAGATGGGTTACATGTTAGCAATTCACTACAAGTAGAGATGTTGTGTTTGAAGAACACAGGTCTTGGTATGATGAAGACAAACAAAAGGTAACTCTACCATATGATCTCGATTATGATTCTCATCAACTAGGAAGCAAACATGATACATAGGTCCACGATCCAAGAAGTGATACAGATGATGACCAAGATGAAAGGGAAAAATGAGCTTAACTTGTGAAAGACAAAGAAGGATGATATCTTTTTTCCTAGGGCACACAAATTAGATGGAGATCATATGGAAGATGGTTATTTGTTTCTCTAAATATATTAAAACTTCATGATTGTGATGTGCACCATATGGTCTCTATTTTCCTTAATCAAAACCATGCATATATCATATACATAGCAAGGGCTCTCAAATAAAACTGAGAGCGCTCCTCATAATATTCTACCTATGAAACCTTTATCTTTGTTTCTTTCTGCTTTTAGCATGATTCATAATGCTCTCTCACAGAGGGACTTTCTCATTAGAATCGTCATCCCAATATCTATCTCTTTGGATGGTTTATGGTATTCACTATGAATGTATGATGATGATGCATCAATATAAAGCACGTGGTGGTAGAGAAATCTTTTTCTATTTTTCATTTTCCTATGGTAATCCATGTTTTATTCTCATCATGAAATACTCAGTGATTCATTTAATGTGCTTAGTGGAAAACCATAGATGCACATCGAGACTTCATTTATAGAAACAATATGAAAGAAGGTAAGGTGCTATATTCATGATGGAGATCATGGTAATTTTCTTAAATGCTCTTGAGTGAAGAGCATAATGGTATTTAAATATACAAATTTAGGAACAATGGAACAGATTGCGTGAACTACGAAGAAAGATAATTCGAGCTAAGATGAATGATATTAGTTGTTGTTTATATATAGAATCACTACATTTGGAAGGTTCCCCGATGAGTAGATTTTAGTTTCTTACCTCAAGGATGGACCTTGTATCATATCATTTTTTCTCTTACTGTTTATTCATGGATTTTGAGAAGATCTCATAACGTATATGTAGATTGCATCATGAGATAGAATGTATTAAGATAGAAGAAAAGAGCATGATTATATATTTTGAATTATATTCTTAAGAAAACATCAAATTGATATCCATGAACTTAATTATATACGTAAGTTTAAGAGTTTGGAAGAGATTTTGGTTAGAAATAGTAACGTTCATGATTTAATTAATGTGTATTTGATATCGCTCATGATCTTGCCAAGTTAGATGTTTTTGCAGGACTATAGAAATGATGATGACTTGAATTTGGAATGATCAAGATGTGATGATGAATATCATGAGGTGGAGATCAAGGCCGAGGAGATGCTTCTTTGAGAGGACTCTTGTTGACATCAATGACAATGTGGAGACAACCTAAGAGATTGAAATTATGAATGAGATTGAGTCTAAGATTGAGATTTTTCTCATGATTGTGTAATCATGTCATTACGATTGACAGTGTGATTGAGAATGAGAATGAGATTGGGATTGCAATTGTATTATCACTGGATTGTGACTAAGATGGAGATTGAGATTGAGCTTGAGAATGAGATAGCTCAGGGGTGGTCGGGAAGGTTGAAGCTTCATGGAGAAGTTATTCATTGTATCTGCAAATGGAATTATTAATCTCACAAGATAAGTTGTTTCTCTAACTTGCTTAAATATTCCTTAGTTGTTGATTAAATTTGGATCTTAGCATGATACTAATCATTGCAATTTCTTATGTATATTGTTGGGAGTGATGGTTGGATGCACTCAGAAGATTGAGTAGATGCTCCTAATCCTGCTTTGCACCAGCCCTCAGTGACTCCAGATATGATTAGTAGACTCCTTGAGCTTCCAAATGATACCAAGAAAGCATATATGTACTTTTCAAATGATATGTGTAATGATCAAATCAAAACAGATAACTTTGCACTTCACAAATCCTAGAAAACTTGCTATTTCTGTAATGACACCTGCTCAGTCTTTCACTTAGTGTGATCAGCACACTCACAATTGGAAAAATTCCTTCTAGAGTTATTCAATTAGCTTAACAAGCTACCATTTGCAAGTGGAATGAAAGGAAATGACAAACTATACTCTGAGAAAGATGTTTAGCAAAAATATATGTACCCCCGACTTTTTAGGAATCCTGTAGACACAGACCAGTGTGTACTTCGAGCGAGATTTCTCCGAGATGGCTGATCCTTTGGCCTTGAGATTTTGTAGGTGTGTAGTAGCTTGGAGCTGGTTCCAATGTGCTTTGAATCACTTGATTTGGTTCAGTAGATCCTGAGATATGACCTGTTGAAGTTGCCAGACTTGGAGTAGATGACTCAGAGACAACAGAGATAGTGAATGTGTATACTTCTATTGATTAATGTGTTTGTACAATCTCATTAGCATGACAAGCATAGCTAAATGAGGTATTGTGGTGTAGGCTATGGAGTAGCACTAACACACACAAAGTTACAACAGTAGAATGCCTCGGGGAGTGAGCTGAAGTGACCAGACTAACCACGAGTTTTTTCTCTCCATTTTTATATGAGTTGAGTGATCATTTGAATTTGAAATTCAAATCTAAACTCCCTAGAATCTCTCCTCTAAAAGTAAGGAGATATTCTCTCCATTTAAAAGTTTCCAATTTCCACGAATCTATCAAGTAGGTGTGATCACATAATGCCAAGTCACTTAGACTTTTACAAGGAGTAAAAAGATAATAAATCATAGGTATGGGTTCCTATGGTTCTAGCTTCACATAGTGATATCGTTCAAGGGTTCCAAACCAAATCTTCCAAGGTTCCAAGCCAAGTGTGAAGGCTTGAAATGCACCAACAGCTCCCCCTCAAGCCAAGCACTTTGGCTTAAGTCTTCATTTTCAACCTTCAATCACATCCTGCAATCCAATCATTGATTTGAATCTGCATAGCTTGTTTCCATCCAATGCTTTAGTGAGTAAATCTGCACATTGCATATTAGTAGACACATATGTCAATTGAATGTCTTTACTAAGCAACTTCTCTCTCACATAGTGGTAATGAACCTCTATGTGTTTGGTTCTAGCATGATATATTGGATTAGCTGCAAGGTGAAGAGAGCTAGTGTTATCTCCAAAGATAATTGGAGGTCTAGTGTATAGACCTAACTCTGTATACAAAAGCTTCAACCAGATAGCTTCTTGAGTGGCATTGGAAAGCCCTCTATACTCTGCTTCAGTGGATGACAATGCCACTGTAGGTTGTTTCTTGGCTGACCAAGAAATAGGCTTATCTCCTGCAAAACAAATGTAGCCTGATGTGCTTCTCCTATCATCCTTGCATCCTGCCCAATCTGCATCTGAATACACTTTAATGTCAATATCTGATGTATAAGGAAAGTACAAACCATGGTTCTGAGTTCCTTTGAGGTACTTCAATATTTTCTTTGCTGCCTCTAGGTGAGGTACCCTTGGTTTGTGCATGAATTGACTAAGCACACTAACTCCATATGCTATGTCAATTCTTGTCAAGGTAGCATAATTCAAACTACCTACCATACTTTGATATCCTGTAATGTCTTGTATTTCATCCCCTTCATGAGCACTTAACTTTAGGTTGACCTCCATTGGAGTAGTAGATACTTTAGCTTCCTGCAAACCAAACTTCTTGACCATATCCTGTACATACTTCTTTTGAGTGATATATATACCTGAGTTGGTGTAGACTAACTCAAGACCTAAGAAGTATTTCAATAATCCAAGATCATTGATCTTGAATTCTTTCATCATCTGTCCTTTGATGTGTCTAATCCCATTGACATCATTGCCTGTAATGATGATGTCATCAACATAAACACACAAGTAGATTACCTCTGTACTACTTCTCTTTATGAACAGAGAAGTATCAGCTTTGCTCATCACAAATCCTTGGTCTTGGAGGTAGGTTGTCAACCTATAATTCCATGCTCTAGGTGCCTGCTTCAAACCATATAGAGCCTTCTTCAATTTACAAACATAATTTACCTTCTTGGGATCTTCATAGCCAGGTGGTTGTGACATGTAGACTTCTTCAGATATCCATCCATTCAAGAAAGCATTCTTGACATCTAATTGGTACATGCTCCAATTTTTGGATGCAGCTACACTCACCAATATCCTGATAGTTGGCATCTTAGCCACAGGAGAAAATGTCTCCTCATAATCAATGCCTTGGGTTTGTGCAAAACCCTTGGCTACCAACCTAGCTTTGTACCTGTTGATTGTTCCATCTGAATTTCTCTTTAGCTTGTAGATCCATCTGGATCCTATCACCTTCATAGAGTCCTTCTTGGGTATCAATTCCCAAGTATCACTCTCCTTGAGAGCTTCCATCTCTTCATCCATAGCTTCTTTCCACTCTGGTTTGGTAATTGCTTCTTCATAGGTACCTGGTTCTTCATTCAACAAATCCTTTGCAAGATATACAGAATGTTTAGTTACAAGTGATGTGTCATACCCAAATCTGATTGGTTTCTTCTTTTCTCTCTGAGATCTCCTCATTTGAGTTGAGGATTCTGGTGCATCCTCTAGCTTCTTCATCTTCATCTTTCCTTTGGACTTCCATGCCTTGAACTCCTTAAGGTTAATTGTATCATCATCATCTGAGCTTGATTCATCTTTCTGGATTGGTTCCTCTTTAGTGAGTTTTGGGAAATCTTCTTCCATATCATAGGGTAGACTAACCTTCCTGCATTCATTCTCATACCATGAGTCATTCTCATCAAAGATGACATCTCTGCTTACCTTGAAGCCTTTGTTTGTTGGGTTGTAGAATCTGTATCCCTTTTGGTTCAAATCATAACCAATGAACATACATTTTTCAGCTTTAGGGTCTAGCTTTCCCCTTACCTGTGAGGGAATATGCACATATGCTACACAACCAAAAATTTTGCAATGATCCAGAGAAGGTCTCTTACCATGCCAAGCTTCATATGGTGTCATGCCATCAAGTGATTTGGATGGCAACCTGTTTATGAGATAGGTGGCAGTAGATACACTCTCTGCCCAAAGATAATTTGGCAATTTCTTTTCATTAAGCATAGACCTAGCTGTTTCTACAATGAGTCTATTCCTTCTTTCAGCTACCCCATTTTGTTCAGGTGATTACCTTGTAGTAATCTCCCTTTTGATGCCTCTTTCCTGCAAGAAATCTTCAAACTCATTGGAGAAGTACTCTCCTCCACCATCTGACCTTAGCCTCTTCAAGCTTCTTCCTGTTTGGTTTTCAACAAGTGCAAGATACCTCTTGAAACAATTAAACACTTCATCTTTATGCTTCATAAAGTATAAGATGGTCCATCTGCTATAGTCATCAATGAAGGACACATAATACCTTGAACCTGAAATGGAAGGATCCTTACTAGGTCCCCAAACATCTGTGTGTACCAAGTCTAGGTAGTCTTCATGCATGAAACCTTTCCTTGAATAGGGCAACCTGTGAGACTTACCAAACTAACATGCTCCACACTTGTAAATCATGTGTTGCTTGGATACATTAGGTATCCCAAGCACACATTGATCCCTGCACATTTGCTTTAGGGTTCTTTCACCTATGTGACCTAACCTCTTGTGCCATATCTCTAACTCTGAAAGTGTTTGATCCTTGTAGTTATATAAAGCAATTTTCTTGGTGTCTTCTATCTCAAAAGTAAACAATCTACCTAATTTCTCCCCCTTGGCTATCCTTCTGAATCCATGTCTTGGATCCTCCACATATGCTCCATGTTGAGTGAATCTGACCTGCAAACCTTTCTCCACAATCTGGCCAACACTCATTAGATTCTTGGTGATGGTTGGTACATAGAGTACCCTGCTCAATAGGTTCTGGTTACCATCACATGTCTTCACATTTCCAATCTTAACAACAGAATGTTTAGTATCATCACCTGTTTGTACCTGATGTTTGCCCTTGGGTTCTTCCAAATCAGAAAGTAGTGCCACATTGCCAGCTACATGGTTAGAACATCCTGAGTCAATGTAAAATAAATGATCATCATTTGTACCTGCCTTGGAGGTCATATTCATGATCAATAGGGAGTCATCTTGCTCCTCTGTGTAGTTGTTGTAATCTCTTCTATTTCTGAATCCACCTTGGTAATTACCATTGTGGTTGTGGTTGTAATTGTTGTTGTATTGATTGTTGTATCCATTGTAGCCTTGGTGTTGGTTGAATCTGCCTCTCCCTTGAGAGTATCCACCTCTTGAGTAGCCTCTTCCTCTCTGATTCTTGTAGTTCTTGTAGCATTCATCTGTGGTATGATTGGACAATCCACAAATGTTGCATGGTGATGAATTATAGGGTCTCCCCCTACCTGACTTACCTCCTCTGCCCCTTCCTCTTGATGATCTACCTCTACCTGCATAATTAGCTTGGGAGGTAGAGCCTTCTTCATCCTGTTTCTTTCCTTTACCTTTATCCTTAACTTTCTTATCAGTATATAGAGCAGAGGGGTTGTTACCTTTTGATTGATCTCCTGCCTTTGTAAACTTTGCTTCATGAGTGAATAGTTGGCCCATGAGTGTTGTGAGATCTGGGGTATGCATGTCCATGTAGAGGTCCATTGCAGTGGTGAAGCTTTCCCACTTATCATCTGCCTTGAGTCCATTTGTTACTTGCCTGACTATTTGCTCCTCTTCAATCTCCTCTCCAATACTTGCTAATTGGTCTGCCACATCTTTAATCTTTGTCACATACTCTGAGACTGATTGCTTGGGCTGCTTCTTGAGGGTTGTGAATTCAATCCACAGTTGATTCTTCCTGGCCCTTGTGTTGGAAGAAAAGTATGTTGACAAGGTTTCCCAAGTCTCTTGGGAAGTCTTACAATTCCTTACATGAGGTAAAAGAAAGTCAGATATAGAGTTAAGAAGGTAAGACCTTGCCAAAGCATCTTTTGCACACCATTGGTTGAGCCTCTCATGTTCATCCTTGGTGGGTAGTCCTCTAGTTTTGAATGAGGGCAATTCCTCATCTCCTGATATGTATCCAAATAGGCTTCTTCCTTGTAGATAGGTCTTCATTCTCAATGACCAAGCTTGGTAGTTGTTCCTATCCAATTTGTCAATGAATGAAGGAAATCCATCTCCCATGTTTACCTTATTTGCTCTGATACCACTGTTGGGAGTGATGGTTGGATGCACTCAGAAGATTGAGTAGCTGCTGCTAATCCTGCTTTGCACCAGCCCTTAGTGACTCCAGATATGATTAGTAGACTCCTTGAGCTTCCAAATGATACCAAGAAAGAATATATGTACTTTGCAAATGATATGTGTAATGATCAAATCAAAACAGATAACTTTGCACTTCACAAATCCTAGAAAACTTGCTATTTCTGTAATGACACCTGCTCAGTCTTTCACTCAGTGTGACCAGCACACTCACAATTGGAAAAATTCCTTCTAGAGTTATTCAATTAGCTTAACAAGCTACCATTTGCAAGTGGAATGAAAGGAAATGACAAACTATACTCTGAGAAAGATGTTTAGCAAAAATATATGTACCCCCGACTTTTTAGGAATCCTGCAGACACAGACCAGTGTGTACTTCGAGCAAGATTTCTCCGAGATGGCTGATCCTTTGGCCTTGAGATTTTGTAGGTGTGTAGTATGCTTGGAGCTGGTTCCAATGTGCTTTGAATCACTTGATTTGGTTCAGTAGATCCTGAGATATGACCTGTTGAAGTTGCCAGACTTGGAGTAGATGACTCAGAGACAACAGAGATAGTGAATGTGTATACTTCTATTGATTAATGTGTTTGTACAATCTCATTAGCATGACAAGCATAGCTAAATGAGGTATTGTGGTGTAGGCTATGGAGTAGCACTAACACACACAAAGTTACAATAGTAGAATGCCTCGAGAAGTGAGCTGAAGTGACCAGACTAACTGCGAGTTTTTTCTCTCCATTTTTATATGAGTTGAGTGATCATTTGAATTTGAAATTCAAATCTAAACTCCCTAGAATCTCTCCTCTAAAAGTAAGGAGATATTCTCTCCATTTACAAGTTTCCAATTTCCACGAATCTATCAAGTAGGTGTGATTACATAATGCCAAGTCACTTAGACTTTTACAAGGAGTAAAAAGATAATAAATCATAGGTATGGGTTCCTATGGTTCTTGCTTCACATAGTGATATCGTTCAAGGGTTCCAAACCAAATCTTCCAAGGTTCCAAGCCAAGTGTGAAGGCTTGAAATGCACCAACATATATCCAGGCATGCATCTCTACAGGTTTGATGAGGAACGTTACAGCATGTGCCCATATTATCCTTTAAATTATAATGAAAATCACTCCTACAATGGTTGTGCACTGTCTCTGTCAATGACGCCAAAGAAACCATTAGAGAGTTCAATTCTAGTAGATCACTTGATGTTGATTTGCATCCCTAGTGAACTCTATATTGAGCTTAAAGATTTCATGACCCCATACCTCTTCTCAATGTGGAAAGACGATAGTAGAAGAAGTGTTATTAAATGCATTCACAAGAGTGGTCCTTAAAATGATTTAAACATTGAAGGCCTATAACTTTCCTAGATTCAACTTAAAAGCTCTCTTCATTTATCTGCGCCTAAGGGACTCATAAATTTGATGTCTAAAATCATTCTATGAAGAAAAAAGATTTCATGAAGGGTAGATTTATTCTTGATGCCACTATTATTCAGATATGGAGTAATCTTTGATGTCTAAAATCATTCTATGAAGGAAAAGTATTTCATGAAGGGTAGATTTATTTTTGATGAAAAAGAGTAATCTTTTCGTTATTCTTTTCAGATTCATTTTATTAAATCTTATAATAGCATGGAGTGAAAATTTATTTTGGACTCTTGCATGAACTTGGCTTTGGTAAAATGTTTAATAAATATATTCATCTCTATATTTTAATTTTATTTTTTGCAAGAATTATCATTAATTGTTCAATATAAAGCTTCAAAGACCAATGGGACAAGGTTTTCATCTTGCCCCTTTTCATTTTTCCATTGCTAGTGATGTGTTTGGGTAGCTTGTGCAGGACAAAATATTACAAGGTAAAAATACATGTATGCCTATTGATCTTCGCCTTCAGACTTTTATTGATAACCTAAATGCATTCGTGCATGCTGATGATGCTTTTGTTGATAATGTTTTTGTAAATAACTTGATGGCGTGTTGAGATACTATCTATCTTTTAGTTTATCAACATTTAACTATTTGGAAATCCTTCCATATCTTTCATCCTAGTTGTGTGCCTAAGCTTGGGTGCAGCTTCATTTACGATGGTAAGAATTTTAAGATCCTTTGCGTTCCTATGGGCTTTGAGGTTTTCAATCAGTAGATGTGGGATTCTCCTCTAAACACATCAATGCTTGACCTTATATCTTCAAATCAAAGGAAGAAATTGGTTCTATGGATTTTGGAAAGCTTGAATGGTGGTGAAGGAAAACTTCTCTCTTCCCACGTACATCTATTTGAACTTATCCTTTATTTTGCATGACTCTCTCCCTGGTTTAGGAACTGCATTTCCAGAAAGAAGTTGAAGACTGATAGAAAATCTCCGAGATTACACTCTGAGTTCTTAAACTCACTCCTTAGTGTATACTCACATTAAGTTAGTGAAAGAACTTGGAATAGCTAGATTATCTCTTGAATTAGGTGTTTCTAAAAGCTCTTGGGTCAATTATTATAAGAGAGCGAGAATTGAACATTTGCCTGAGAGGTTCAAGGCCAAAAAAGCAAGTTTTTTAAAGTTCTTTTATGCGCAACTTATCTATTTTGGCACAACTATTCGGAAATGATGCTCCAAGGTACATAGTGGGTCTAGATGCATATTTGGGAAGTTAAATGTGTCTACTAAGGATCCTTGAATTCACATTGGCAGGTGTAGAGCAGTAACCACTTCATCTTTGGAGTGTATCCAACCATCTCCTCATAGTGGTATTAGAGCTACATCAACTCAACATGGGAGATGGATTTCCTTCATCCATTAACCAATTGGATTGAGGTAATTACTAAGCTTGGTCATTTAAAATGGAAGCATATCTTCAAGGGAGAAATCTCTATGGTTACATCTCTAGAGATGAGATGATGCGAATCCTCAAAAGAAAAGGACAACCAACTCAGGATGGCGTTCCAGAGAGTTGCGGAGCAGCCGATCGCTTCTCCCAGCAGGGCTTGCTGCCAACTGAGACGTTTTTGAAGTCTAATTCTCTTTCCAACCACCTGCCAGAGTCTATTGGAGTTGGGGCAGGTAAAGAAGATGTGTGAAACATCTTCGATAGACCGGTAGCAGCGTTTGCACCAGGGAGGGATCCCACAAATTTTGCTAGCCTTAAGGTTGGTCCAGATTCCATGATGAAGAATTTGCCATAAGAGGACAGACTTTTTGGTTTCTATGAGGGGGTGCCTGATAGCCATGAACTTCATGTCCCACCGAAGCCGTGTCCATGACAGGCACCACTTCTTGTTGAGGTTAGCCTGATAGTCGATCGTTTCTTTGATGTTCGGGATTTTTGATAGGCTATTCCCATTGTGCCATTTGAGACCAAGCAAGCTCGATATGTCGTGTCCCATGAGAAGGCGAACTTTGTGTCGGTCCCAGGCGAGACATCTGCTTTGCAAAGTGTTCCATTCTTCATGCGAAATGTTGATGCTAGGGTCAATATCCTCAAAGTTGATCCAGCGGTTGGAGTCTTGTTTCCAGAGATGTTTCCATTTTTTGAAGCCTTTGTTCCATAGCTTCTTGGCATTTTGAATGTTCCAAGATTCCACACTCCGGATGCCATGGATCGGAAACCAGATAGAGTCGTTTTGTCTGATATCGGCAGCCCACTTCCAGTCTTCACTTATTCTTGTGAAGCTTTTGATTTTATTCCAACTCTTCCAAAGGGAGCACACCAGATTAGCTTGGAGGTTCGCTAAGAACTCTAAAGCACTAGAAAATTTGCTTGGAGGTTCGCTAAGAACTCTAAAGCACTAGAAAATTTCTAAGGCATTCCTATGGTACTGGGAGCAGTGGGATTCATGCCATAGTTCATCTCAAAAGGAGACATTCCTATCACTTTATGAGGTCTATTGTTATAAGTAAACTCTACGAATGGAAAATAACTATCCCAATCTCTCTACCTCTTAGACACATATGCTCTCGACATGTCCTCTAGAATCTGGTTGATGCTCTCGGTCTGACCATTTGTCTATGGATAATCACCACTACTCATTTTCAATGACACTCTTAGTTTGTCAAATACAAACTTCCAAAAGTGTCTTGTGAATCTAAAAATCCCTACTTGAAACTATGGATGTTGGTAACCCATGCAATCTGAAGACATGCTAGATAAACAACTTTGCTACCTATGGAGCATCAATCATCACTTGCGTGGTTATAAAGTGAGCCATCTTGCTCAATCTATCTACTAGAACTAGGATAGTATCCCACTCTCTTTGCATGTGTGGTAACCCCACTATGAAGTTCATGGATACATTGTGCCAATTATGCTCTAGAATCTATAAAGGATGTAAAATACCTAGTGTATTGGCACTTTCTCCATTGTTGAATTGACACATAGCATTGTTGAACATAAGTGCGGACATTTCTAGCTAATCGAAGCCAGCAAAATGTTCTTTTGACAAGCTATATTGTCTTATCAATACTAGGATGCCGTGCACAAGAACATCATGGTTATCATGCATGAGTTTTTCCCTCAAATCTTGAGAATCTACTATGCAAGCCTTTCCTTTCCGTTTAACTATTCATTCTCCTTTGAGAAATTGAAATACATATTTGACTTGTTTGCTTTATTAGGAGAAGAAACAGCTAGAACTGCCTCATCTCCTATGATAGAGTCATCACTGATGGCTCTAATGATCTTTGAAAAATGTGGATCTTCCACCTATGCTTCCTTTGTTTCTTGAAGTAATGAGCTTTCTAGAAATATAAAGCTCATTTGATACACTATTCATGATAATGCATCAGCTACTATATTATCTTTGCCCCTTTGAACAAGATTTCCATGTGAAACTCCTGCATGAGTTGAGCCTAAGGAGCCTGTCTGTCTGGAAGATATGGCTGACTACATAACTACTTGGGTGTGTGGTGATCTGTGTACACCTTAAAGTCTGCACCGTTAAGATATTGTCTATAGACTTCAAGAGCATGCACCACTCCATATAACATATGTTCATGGACTAACCAGTTGCATTGTGCATTGCTCAACTGTTTGCTTTTGAAAGCTATTGGCCTACCATCCTGGCTCAAGAGTGCCTCTATGGCTATGCCGCTAGCATCTATCTGCAACTCATATGGCTTGTGTGGATCTACCACTTTGAGTATAGGAGCCTTTGAAGTAGCTTGTTTGAGAGTGTTGCAGAGCTAAAGAGCGCAGAAAGCAGAGAAAAAAGACGGGCCCCAAAATTTTCCGATTTGGACACACAACTTTTGTAACATAACCACCTTGTACATATTTTCCATTGTAAATGCACTAGAGGAGTCCTCTAGATGCCTCCCCTTAGAAGATTAGTGAATTACCCATGTATATTAGTAGGAAGTTAGCAATTTAGTGAATAAAGTGCCGGTCTCTTGTGTGAAAGGACCAAACTTAGGGCACTAGTATATAAGTCAAAAGTGACTCATTGTAAAGGACTTCTTGTCATTGTGAAGAAGAGCACTTCTGAAATTTCGAGTTTGCCTCTTTCTTGCTGATTTTGATCTTCATTTTGCTCATGTATGTGTGTGTGATGCTTGAAATGCAAGTGTAGGACTGTTGTCTACCCCTTCCCCCTTGTTTTGAGTGGCTGTAGTGCGTGCGTAAGCTAGGAGAAGCAAAAACGCGGGTGTTAGTAGTTCCCGTAATTCACTGTTTCTGCCATAACTTGCAGCAGAATGGTCAGAATTGAGTGAAACCACCACCGTTGGATTCGTCTCGTCGAGAGCTTCGAAACGAGTACCCTATTGTCTATGTTCGGAGTTCTGGGCTAGGAGAAAACCTCAAAAAACCAAAACTGCTGAAAAGAGGCTTGCGGCAACACTTCCAGTTTTTTCAGTAGGTGTGGGTAGTATTAGTCTTTTCTCATGCTTGGATAGTTAACTCACTTCATTTTCTATCACGTGTGCAAATGTCTTCATACACTTGGTAAGTCACTCCTTGGATTGATAATTAAATGTGTGCAAAGGACTCCACTATATGCACTTGTATGGCAATCGAGGTTTAGTCTCATTGGTACAAGTCCTTGAGTCATTGCGGCTCAAGTACACACGTTTTTGGCGCCGTTGCCGGGGAGGCACTCCACCAAGTTGCCTTCGTGATAGTTAGAGAGCAAGTGTGATCGAATCGTACTTGTAGAGGTGAATTTGTTCATTGACGAGTAGTATTCCTTTTCAGCACTTGTCACTTCCCATCCTTGAGGTGTGTGTGATAAGTTTTAGGTTTAAGCGTAGGAGGAGGGAAGAGAAGGAAGAGCTAGGGTTAGGTTAGAAGGAGAGGAGAAGTGAGGAGAAGAGGAGTAGGAGTAGCCAAAAATCCCCAAAACTACCAAAAAAATTAGCAAATTTCAAATTCTGTCAAAAAAGTATAAAAAACCAAAAATTTGGCTCATTTGACACTTCACTGTGTGCTGGTATCGTCTGCTAGCAGCGACTGGTATCGCGAGTGAAGTATCGTGGAATTCAGGCTCTTAAGGCTAGAGATTGTGCTCAAAGTGCAAGCAAGGATAGATAGAGGTGAGATTCTACTCAGATTATTTGCCAAAAACTCTCTAAACATGCATAAACACGTAATTAAGGAAATGCGCAGTATCGTGGGAGGGGGAAACTGATTTCTTTGCCATCTTTTTGTGTAATACAGAGGTATAGGAGGGAAGAGGAGAGTAAGAAGAGCAAGGGGGTAAAAAAATCTTTGGAAAAACTTGCATTTTGGCTTGAGAATCGCGATCGGTTGAGTTTTGGTATCGCGATACCAAAATTCCCTTGTATCGCGATACTCGCCGAAGTATCGTATCGCTTGATACCTGCCTTGGTATCGCGATACCATTTTTGGTATCGTGACCCCGAGTTGGTATCGCGATCGTACATTTTCTGTGGTATCGTATCGCTTGATACCGATCTTGGTATCGCGATACCATTGTTGGTGTCGTGTCGCTAAGTTGGTATCGCGATCGCGCTTACTGCAGAGGTATCGTATCGTCCGGTACTAATACTTGGTGTCGCGACACCATTGTGGTGTCGTATCGCCTAAAGTTTCTAGTATCGCGACCTCACCTTACCGAGTGGTATCGTATCGTTTGATACAGTGGTATCGCGACACGATTTTAGTATCGCGACACTGCTTATGTATCGCGATCGTGCCCTCTCAAGTGTCGTATCGTCGACTGCTTGTCTTGGTATCGCGACACTACTTTGGTGGTATCGTATCGCCAAGATTAGTATCGCGATCTCACTTATTGCGGTGGTATCGTAACGTCTCCTGTCAAGGATCGTATCGCGACACCACATTGAGATCGTATCGCCACTTATCTCCAGTATCGTAACATCTACTCTGCTGGTATCGTATCGTGGTATTTCCCAGTGGAGTATCGCGACACAATATCTGGTATCGTATCGTCTGGGTGTCTGGTATCGTATCGCCGAGAGCAGTATCGTCAGGAAGTGGTATCGCCAAGATAAACCCTTTCTTTAGTCAGACACTTTGAGCCTTTAGGAGAGCTAACCAAGGGGAATCTAAGAAGTATAAAGGGAGGCTTAGGTGTGTGAATAAACTTGAGGTCAGGAAGAGTGCTAAGTAGCCAAAGGAGTGTCATCTCTTCTATAGGAAGCACTGCTCAGGTCAGTCACCACTCCGTCTACTCAGAGACCTCTAGTGAATCTGAGGAAGACATACCCATGGCATCAGAAGACATGCAAGGTCCAGCACCACATAGAAACTTCATGTCTACAGTGGAAGGTGAGTACCGCACTGCCTTACAATATGTGTCCACAAATACCCAGGAGATTCCAATCTATCTGGATGGCTTAAACAGGTCCGTTGCCAGAATGGCAACAGTACAAGATGTCACTATCATACCACGACCAGCTGTCAAATACGAGGGAGGTGCTTACATTGACAAAATGGGTCACATCTATATAGTAACTGAATTTCCGGAGAGGATCAATGAAAGAGGAGAGTTCATGGATCCCAACAACTCTGAAGAGTTAGTGACCACCCCTAGAGGCAGATCACAGGTATCACGGGTCTTGAGAGGAGACTTGATACCTCAAGATGACTACTTGTTGGAAATCTACATGATTCATGGAGCAGACTTGTTGCTTCAAATTGACGTACCTGTTCAAGGAATAGGAGAGAGCCCCATGACATTCTATGAGCTGAAAGACCCAGAGGACGAAACTAGACTCACTTACCTAGATAAGAATCGAAGAAGATATTGGCCGGTAGGTGTCCTAGACAAGGCTCGGCTGAGATATATGGGTACGCCTGTATTTCCTCAGAGGGAGCAGGCAACTAGCTCGCAGAATCCTTTTGGAGAACAACAAGAGACGGAACATACCGCATCAGGACAGACCAGTCAAAGAAGTGTGCCCAACCGTACTCATGTACAATTTGCAACTCCAGGTGAGCACACTCATAATCAGACCTACACAGGGATGGGGAACCATTTCCGACCACCGGTCAGACCACGACCACCTGTGGGAGGACAGCTAGGAATACCTCCATTACGACCAGCTGTCCCGGCCTTCCCTGTAATGCCCAGACCACCTGAACCAACGAGAAGATTGAGACCAATCCAAGTAGCTAAGTTTATGAGAAACCATTATGATGGATCAGGAGAGCCATACGATCATATTGCTGAATTTAAACAAGTTCTAAGAGCAGAGCAAGTAGAGGACTTCTTTGTGCAGTATGAGTCTTTTGGACTCACCCTCACAGGAACGGCTCTAACTTGGTTCCAACCTTTAGATCCCAATCGATTTGGAAACATGGAGCAATTCTTTCAAGAATTTATAGGAGAATTTACAAAAAGAGGGATCAAACACAATTCTGCATCATTAATTCATAGCTTTAAGCAAAACCCTAATGAAACTGTGAAGACAGTTGCCCGAAGATTCAACCAATACGTGGACAGATGTCCTACGGCTGAGAGACCGACTCAACAAAAGATGATTTCATTATTTTTAGATGGACTCTCTAACGGGACCCTAAGAACCCTAGTATATGTAAAAAGGCTGCAAACATTGAGTGAGTGTCTTCAAGAGTGCATCGACTTGGAAGATAACCTTGCTGAGGACCTTAAGGGTACTACCGACCTCACAAAATCAGAAGACTCTAGAAGTACGGTTACGTCCAATTCTAGTAATATGGAAGAACTAGCGGAACTATTAGCTAAGAAACTAGGAGTCCAAGGGCAGAGAGCTTACCAATATCCAGCTCAAAGAGTGCCTATGATGAGGAGGTGTAACATATGTGGAGGAGAACATCCCACACACTTGTGTACCAGAGGAGGAGCCGGTGCACAACCAATGTATCCACACAACAGACAGCAACAACAAGGGACTTCTTCATACTGCCACATCAAGCAAAAATATACCAATCATACAACTGAGAACTGTCCGTTTAATAGGCAACCACGACCTGTCAATCCACCACAGTACCGACCTTATGGATACCCTCCTAGAGAGCTTGGTAGGGAGATGCCTAGATACAATCCGTATCCGGTAGGAGCACAGAGACAATACGAGCAAGCGCTGTATCCACCACCACAACCAGTATTGGGACCCCAACTATCTCAACCTCAACAAGTCGTACCTGTGAAGTATACTCAACCAGAAGAAAACTTGGAGAGAGCCATAATACCAGCTTCAATAGCGACCAATGTAGAATCAACCAACCAAGGGTATGAACCTCCACCAGGAGAGTACTATCCATATGAAGCCAACATGATGGAATATGAACCAGCATATGACATGGCCTATCATGGATATGAAGGATTTGATCAGAATTATGGAACGGAAACTGCAACTTTAATGTATACAATGCCCAAGACACAACAACCGTTGAGACCTCCCATTAGACCACCAGTGCAAAGAGGACCATGTTATAGATGCGGAGGGGATCACTTCATTCGGGAGTGTCCTCGACCTTACAACCCTCCACCACCCAGGATTTGGGAAGGATATTGTAGTGATTGTGGGAAAGAACATCTTTTCAGAGATTGCCCTAAGAACCCTACAAAAACTCAAGGTCCTGCACCAATCAATGTAATAGAGGTCATAGAAGAATCCGGAAGTGATAAGGAGTACACTGTACCGCTGAAAGCTATTACTAGAGCTCAAGCAAAACAACAAACAGGAAAACAACCTGAAGAGAAACTAGAGAACAATAAAACAGGAGACGCTAACATTCGGATAGTCGAGGATTCAGAAAACTCATGTGAGAATACCCAAAACACCAAAGTACAAAAATGGAAAGAAAGACGAGAAAAGCTCAAAGAGAAATGGGCAAGAAACAAGAGCCAAGACAGCAAAAAACAAACGAAGGGTTCTAGAAAGATTAATGAACAAAAAACGCATAAGGAGATCCCTGAAACACCATCAATTAGCCCAGAGGCAAAGAAGCCAGGATCAATTCTAGCGGACCCAAAACCAGAGGAATTGGACATGTGGTTAAAAGCATACCAAGCTAGAATCCAAATGGGACCAAACCTAGAACAACAAGAAAGACTCTATCCTCAAGGGGAATTAGAGAAAGAAAGACTGGCGATATGCAAAAAACTCATAGAAGTAGCACAGGCGACTCTAGAAACAACTATCCCAATTTTACCTGAAACAAGGATCGCACAGGAACTATATGAAGAGTGCATACAACCTAAGGATAAAGAACCTAGTCGAGAAGATGATCGAAATGAACGAATGAAATCTCAAGAAGAACAGGTATCCATAATACCTGACCTAGAGGAAGATTGGTCCAAAGATTTGTGGAAAAGAATTAGAGAAGAGCAATGGAAAAAGGATGGAATCAGTCCACCTCCTTTTGAGGAAATAATTGGAGCAGAAAGTCACCAAGATCATAACCTAGAGGAAGCATATGAGGAAGTGTCAAGATTTGATAAAGGAAGAGAGGAAACCATGAGCATCTCAACGCTGCCTAACTACATGGGAGAATATGAAAGAGAGTCGATAATAATACGAGCACCCACAGTGCATGGGAAAGAAAAAGGAAACTCAGAAGAGAGTTCACACAATCTAACAGAACTTAAGAAAACAAAGGTGCAATGTAAATTGACGGTGGAAGAGTTGCTTCAACTTAGACCACATCTATGGAGACAGCTAGCAAATCAAATAGAGCCACGGGCAGAGAAAGGAGAAATGAAAGGAAAGGAAAAAGAAAACCACTCCAAAATACGAGTTCCAGTTGATAAAGTAGGAGAATTTAGTGAAGGAGATGAAGGTAATACTTGTTTACCTGTCACCTACAATGGGTACATGACCAAGGCCATCTTAGACACTGGAGCCGGGGTAGGAATTGCAACGAAGGAAATTTGGGAAAAGTGGGGTAAACCAGCCTTACGACCCACTCGCATGAAGCTACAATTAGCAGATGGACATGTAGAGAGACCTTTAGGAATATTGGAAGGAATTAGGTTAACCACGTGTGGGGTAGAGTTTGAACACACATTGGCCATATGTAAGTTTGAAAAAGCAAACAATTATGAAATGATATTAGGACGACCATTCATGCGACAGATGCGAGTAGTACAAGATTGGGGCAGAGATTCATTATATCTCCAACATCAAGGGAACACTACCAAGATAAACCTGCACACATTCGCTTATAGGGATGTCCCTCCATTACAATGGAATCCAGTCCACAAAGAAGAAGATGACCTATCCATTCACAGTGCTGGATCAAGTGACCAATCTTGGATGCATGAGGATGCCCAGTTGTGGATGTGCAAAGAAGCCAAGAGGGAGGAGTGTAAAAAACAAATGTGGCCAATAGGGCACCTTAATTATCGATCGGTAGAAGACCCCGATTATATGCCTCAAATTTTTTCAGATGAACTCTTTGAACCACATGGCTGGATGGAAATCCTAGCCACATTAGATGTTTGCGTGAATGAGGAAGTCTTGACGATGAACGACTGTATAGACGAGGAAGGATATGATGCGAACCTCTACATGGTTGTCCTCCAAGAAGTAGAAGCAGGAGAAATTGTAGAGGAAGAGGAGAAAGAAGAGTACGAAAGCATAGAAATGGAACCAGAGTTCGACTCTGAAGAACAATATTTAGAAACAATGCAAGAAGAATCAAAAGAAAGACCGACAGAAGTCTTAGCAATTGAGACTATCCCAAGAATGCCCGAGCATAGAGAGGACACAAGTAAAGTGGAACTGGAACCAGACCACTTCGAAGTTCCAGAACATTTTAAAAGATATGAAGTGGAAGATAGAAAAATAGCAACTCAAATGCCTATACGAGAAGCACGAGACGGAGAAGCCTATGATAACAAAGAACAAACCAAAAAGGTGGTTGTAACGATAGAAGACGGGGAAGAGAGGTGCACGTATATTGGGAAAGACGTATCAGACGAGGAAGAAGAGGAACTCATCCACCTTATCCGAGAATATCGAGATGTATTTGCTTGGACGTACAAAGACCTTAAGGGTGTAGAACCTAGCATATGCGCTCATCGAATCCCTATGACTGCAGATGCGAAACCTTCTAAACAACGCCCTTACACGTATAACGAAGTTTACGCTGCAAAAATAAAGGAAGAAATTGACAAACTACTAGCGGCAGGATTCATTTATGAGATTGAACACATAGAATGGGTATCACCACTAGTTGTCGTGCCCAAGAAAAACGGAAAACTAAGGGTGTGTATCAACTTGAAAAAAGTAAATGCAGCAACTATACGAGATAGTTTTCCTTTACCCATCACAGACCATCTTTTGGAAAGAGTCGCCGGCAAGGAGGTCTATAACTTCTTGGATGGATTCTCTGGTTATAACCAAGTAGCTATTGCAACTGAGGACCAGCATAAAACCGCATTCGCGACTGAATGGGGAATCTATGCATTTAGAGTGATGCCTTTCGGACTCACTAATGCACCGGCCACCTTCCAACGATTGATGTGTCATGTTTTCAAAGAATTTCTCAGAAAAAGCATGGAAGTGTATGTAGATGATCTTTGCACGTATTCCAATCAAAGACCTGACCACATACCGGAACTGCGGAAAATATTCAACAAATGCAGGCAGTATAGAGTTTGTCTGAACCCAGAAAAATGTGTCTTCATGGTACGACAAGGGAAAATCCTTGGACACATTGTCTCAAGGAACGGAATATCTACAGATGAAGACAAGATTAAGGTAATTCTAGATTTGCCAAGACCTAAGAATGCGAAAGAAGTACAAGCCTTTATGGGACACTGTGGATATTACCGTAGGTTTATTCACATGTATGCCATAATAGCTAAGCCTTTATACGGTCTATTGACTCAGTTCACTTGGACAGACGAGTGTGAGAAAGCCTTCAACGAGCTTAAGAAACGGCTGAGTACTGCCCCAATTCTGAAGTCACCAAATTGGAGCAAGCCTTTTCATATTCATGTTGATGCTTCGAACTATGCCATTGGATGTATCCTTGCTCAACCGGCCGATGAAGGAAAGCTTGATCATCCAATCGCTTACGCAAGTAGACAATTAAACCAAGCAGAGAGAAATTACACGACTACTGAAAGAGAGGGCTTAGGAATGGTCTACGCAGTAAAAAAGTTTAGACATTACCTCTTAGCCAACAAGTTCAAATTCTTCATTGACCATCAAGCCTTGTTGTATCTAGTCAATAAGCCTTGCAACACAGGGAGATTGGTACGATGGTTCTTATTATTGATGGAGTTTGACTTTGAGGTAGTGGTCAAAAAAGGAAACACACATGTGAGAGCAGACCACCTTTCTAGATTAAAACACGGCGAGCCACCTAGCGGAGTGCAGGATGAATTACCAGATACGTATTTGTTTAATCTTGAAGTATGTCCTAAGTGGGCGGAACGATTAATTCCCATACTCACTCATGGCCCTCAGCACCCAATCAACAGGAATAGCAAAAAAGAAATTTTTCAATCAAGGAATTTACACATTGTTGCTGGAAGTATGTATTATAAGGAACCCAACGGTGTCTTATTAAGATGTATCGAGGAGGACGAACAGAAGCAATTAATTCAGCAAGCACACATAAACAAGTGGAAAACCCATCAAGGAATGCACGGAACAATACGAGAATTGAAGAGGTTAGGCGTATATTGGCCTGATATGTCCAAGGACGTTCACGAGCATGTAAGTAATTGTGTGGAATGCAAAGAAATTAGCTCAGAGGATCATGTGTCCTTACCCTTTTCTACCATAGCGCCTAATTGGAGTAAATCATTAGTGCAATTCCTCAAAACCAAAGAGCACGAAATAGGAGCTAGCCTAGCAAGAAAGCGATCCCTAGAAGAATTGAGCAAAGATTATGTGATAATGGGAAAACAGTTGTTCAAAAGAGGACGAGACAATCAACTCAGATTATGTGTTCATGAAGGAGAGTATTTTCCCATCTTAGAAATGGCACACGCAGGAGCGGCGGGAGGACATTTTTCAGCAGATAGAACGGTCAAGATGATTCTCTTTGCAGGCTTGTGGTGGCCAACTCTACATATGGATGCTGAAACATATGTGAGAAGTTGCGAAATATGCCAGAGAGCGAAATATCCCGTTCGAAGAGACGACATGCCTTTAAGACCCATGGTTTGTGCAAGAGCGTTTACCAAGTGGGGAATTGACTTCATAGGACCCATCAATCCACCAGCCAGAGGATCACATGCAGAATACATCATAGTAGCCACCGATTACCTGACTAAATGGGTAGAAGCCAAGGCTACCAGAAAGAATGATGCTCAAACAACTGCAAAATTTCTCTTTGAGCATATTTTCACACGATTTGGACTACCGATCGAGATAGTGAGTGATCGAGGAACTCACTTCCTAAACGAAGTCATTGAATCACTTATGAATGAATTCCTAGTAATCCATAAAAAATCTGCCCCATACCATCCCCAAGCCAATGGTCAGGCAGAGAGTTCCAACAAGGTACTATGTACGGTATTGACAAAGATTGTCAATAATGGAAGGTCAGATTGGGACAAACAATTGCATCATGCAATTTGGGCCTTCCGAGTGGCATATAAAACGGCCATTGGAACTACACCATTCAACCTAGTGTATGGGCAGAATGCGATTTTGCCTATTGACTTCTTAATACCTACATTAAAAGTAGCCCAGCAATATGAGTGGAGCGGTCATGAATTGTCTCAGCAATTAGATCAAATCGAAAAGCTGCATGAGACTAGATTGCAAGCGGTGGCAGGCATCTATGCCGCTAAACGGAGACAAAAGGCATACCATGACTCACATATTAAAGATAAGGGACTCAAAGAAGGTGAATTAGTCTTGGTGTACACCCTAAAACAGCACGCAAAGAAGCTCCAAAGACGCGGATATGGTCCCCTGATCATAAATCGAATCTCCACTAGTGGTGCAGTCAATCTCGCCACACTAGACGGCGACATTCTTCCTAATTACATCAGTGGATGCCGAGTGAAAAGATTCGTGGAGCCTCTGACTGATGAAATGCTGACTAGACTAGTGGGAGCCCAAAGTAGGAAAAGGGAAGAAGAACGAATACGAGAAGAAGAACGACAGGAAGCCCTAGAACGCATTAGAAAACGCAAGGAGTGGATCAGGCAAAGAGACGAACGCTATCTTCAAGGGGAAGAGCCCATCCCTATGGCAAACTACCAGGTCAAAAATGATGATACAACGGGTATCTGTAAAACACAACCTTACTTAAACCTAGGGATTGGTCAGACGGAGTATAAATTGATAGACGCTTTGATCGACTCAGGAGCAAGCCTTAGCTGCATGCGCAAGAGAATAGCAAATGAACTGCAATTGCAATTGAATCCCACGAAAGCCAAACTAATAGGAATTGGAGGTCACACCCTAGATTGTATTGGAACAACTAATGTATCCCTTCACATAGGAAATTCCTCCATGGAACAAAGAGTCCTAGTATGTGAGGATGACGATTTAGTAGAAGACTTCATTCTAGGACAAGACTGGATCATTGAAACCGAAGCATGTATCCATTTAGCTCAAGGATATATTTCAGCCACAATAGGGCATAAAGAGGTTTTCAGCTTGCTTGAAGAGAAACCATGTAACCAAGTCATGTCCATACCACGATCAGAGAAAGTTCAAGAAGCAATGAAAGATAGTAGCAACTGTGATCAACTCTCAGGAAGCCAATGCATAGAAATTGAAACTTTAATCATTCCGACATCCCCTATAGCGTTGAAGCTACCCGAAATAAATGAGGATCAGCCAACGATTGAGGAGACACTCTCTCCCAAACAGGCTCAAGGCCTCCAAAGATCGAACTATTGGAAACCAACAAGCAGATACTCGAACAGACCACCACCCAAATATATATGGGTACGGAAGGATCAGGTACAGAGTCAAAAAAGGTCTACAAGCGCTTCGAAGAAAGAAACGGACATCACCAAATCAGCTACAAAGAACAACAAACGAAGAGAACCAGTACCAGTGTGGATTGCCAAGCCCCTGCTTGAAGCTCAACGATCTCGACATCAGATATGGATTCCCCAAAAGGTCTTAAAAGCAGCTAAACAGAATGTGAAGACCAAGGCGGAAACGCCACAGGAGACGAGGCAAAGGCCAGCACCACCAGAGAATCATCAGAAAAGATCACAAAGCAATGTCAAATTCCATCGGACTATGGATAAGGCAAATGGAACACCAACAACTACGCGAATCAAGAAAACCCAACAACCTCTCTCAGTGTTCTCAAAATGGGTGTGGAAACCAAAGCAACCACAAGGAGCAACTGATCAAGGAGAGAGAGCACCTACTTGCACTCATGAAGTACACAATGCACCTAAAGTATGCATAATAGGGCAACATTACACGACCACGCATTTGGCACAGAATACTCCAAACAAGATTAGTGGTGCACATTCTCCCAATGAGAATAGAACTTAGCCTCATTCTAATAGGAATGGACATAGTAGGTATATAAATAAACGCTTCGGCTACACTAACTTTTATCTTCTTTCAGGAAAATTATAAAAAAGTGGTAAGAGATCTCACTCAGGGACTAGTGGAAGAAAACGGAGTGAAGTGCGACAATAATCATGATATTGCACTACACTGTTGCAAAGTTGCATGTCAAGCTAATGCACTTCTCCTTGTAAGTGCAGATGGCTTCTGAAGACTCTGAAGCTACGATCCAAGAGGAGGTCGAGGAATTTCCTCCTCAATGTCTTACGAAAGCAAAAGGACATTGGTTCAGAGATGAGCAGCCGGTTGAGGAGTATCTCTTCTTGGCCAACATAAAGATCATGGACACAGAGCATCATTTTCCGATCATGTCCCAGGACTTTAAGGTTTTACATGGACTGCCTTCCACGATCGACATCATGAAGAAAGCAGGAATTCATAAGTATTTTGAACTACCTATCTATAAACCGGACTTCCAACGTTGTACACAAGTCATGAACACCCTTCGACCAGCACTACATGATCCATTGGCACCAGAAGCCACTGTGATGGACAAGAATGGAGAATGGGTGGTGATTCAGTTTTCCCATGATTTAATCAAAGAAGCATTTGGATGGGAAAAGGATGGTGTCAACACGGTCAAGGAAGAGAGTCGTGGTGCAAAAACAAGAACCTTCGTAGACATTAATAGGGTGGACATCGAAGAAGAAGTCAGATTGATTCACCAACATTTCTGCTTCCCGAGTATGAACAGATACACGGCACCTCAAAAAATCATTGTGCAATTATTGTCTCATGCCATAAAACAGATCGGCAATCAGGTAAACCTTACACCCTATGTGCAAGAAAGATTGTTCGAGGCGAAGAAGAAATGGGAAAATAAGAAATTCCTCAATGGAACGACGGCCCTAACCATCATGATTTACCATGCATTGGGCATGCGAGAGTACTTACAAGAGATGCCATCTTCGATGGAGTTGGCTCAATTTGTTAAAGCAGCCACTGTACCGAAACAGAAGAAAGGTGCAAAGATCGTAGAAGAAGCAGAAACAAGCTCGCAACCCAGAATGAGAGGCACAAAAAGACTCAGAGAACTCGAGTTACAGGAAGAGGACACACAAATTCGGAAGAGGGTCCATGTTCTTCCTAAGGCCACCATTGAGAAAAGAAAAGAAATAACGGAAAAAGACTTGACAGAAGCTCTCGAAGAGACTCATCAATATACAAAAGGGCAAGTTAATTTGCCAGTGCAAGGTCACCACTATAAGCAATCACAACAAGCAACAGACCAGAAAGCCAAGCTCACAAAAGTCCATAGATATAAAGAAATAGGCTTGGATAATTCTAGTTCGGTCTCGGAGAAACAAGAAGAACCAGACAATTCATTGCTTAATGTCGATATTCAAAGTGAATCAAAAGATGATGGACATTGGGATGAATTAAATGAAGTGGACTATGGCGCAACCCAAGACGGCCACAAAGAACAGGATCAGACAAAAGAGGTAGACACATATGCTACTAAACAGCCGGAAGAAGAAGAAAGGCAACAACCTGTTCTACCAAAAGACGCCTCCGCTACCCATATCAAAGAAGGTAAATCTGATGATGAGGAACAATTAGTGCTATCAGAGGATAAGCCTCAAGAAGAAGGACATGACGAAGAACCCTTCACTCCACTTAGGGTTGTGGCAGAACCATCCCCCCTGGACGTCACATTTCAAGGAAGTGCCACGAAATCTAAGGATCAAGGTAAAAACAACGAAGAATTGAATGTACAACTACAAGTCCGACAACCACATAATGAAACTATTCATGTGGAAAAAGGGAACGATGTACACACAGGAGAAACCCCAAGTATACCACGGACATGGCTAAACCTCGATATAGCTCAGCTCAAGCCTGTGGTGCAGGATATGATTCGAACTGCACTAGACACTCAACAGTTAATGCTTGATGCTGATGAAGATTACGATCAGGCCATGCGTGAAAAGCAGGAGCTTCAAAAAGAAGGTGTGGATCTGGCTAATAGGTTATCAAAAGCCGAAGCTCAAGCCTTAAAGAAACACGAGGAAATAAAGAAGACCAAAACACAATGCCAGATATTAGAAAAGGAAAATGCCCAACTAAAAGAACAAATCTTGGAGCTCACGAAGAAATTAGATATGACAGAAAAAGAGAAGACAAGGATCAATGCTCGTGGTAAAATACTCGAATCACAGCTCAAGGTGAGTATGGAGGAAGCGGAAAATTTAAGGAACAGGAACAAGGAACTCATGACCGCTCTCCTCAATGATCAACCACCAGCAGAAACTAATCATTCAACGGAGGACATAAAAGAACTGGAAGAAAAGATCACCAAGATGGCAGATCAGCTCAAACAGGAGCAAGACACCATTGCTGATTGGGAAAAAAGGTATATGCATGACACTGCAGCTCTACGCAAGAAATGGAAAAAAGCTGAAAATGATTATTTCAGACAGTGCAAAGAAGACACAGATCACATGAATATAGTTGCTCAAGAATTGATCAAACATCAGGAGACGATTGCCAAGGCGGAAGCAGAATTAAAGAATAAAAATGACATCATTAAACAGCTGCAGGAGCAGATCGAGCTAAAAGAGAAACAAGGGACACCAGTAGTTCCTCCAGAAACTACGGCTACTGTGGAGGAAGAGGTACGTCCTCTCTCTCCCCCCTTGTATCATTCTCCAATAAGGGCGGAAAAGGAGGTTCCACTAGAACCTAACACACGCGACATTGCAGAATTGAGCAAACCAGAAAGGGCACTACTGGTGTCCCAGCTCACTGCTGATTTTGAAGATCAGATAATTCAGATAATGAAAGAGGCTCAGATTGAGCATAAACAATTAGATCAAATTTTGAAGCCATTCAACGTACCATACGGCCTATTTAAAGAACAGACGCGGCAGTATATAAAATCTGCAACGAATAAAGATCCGGACCACAACCTTCAATTCAAAAAAGACACTTTCGATTACACTCAAGAGGAGTTCGAGAAAGCAGATCCGATATGGAGACGAAAGCTTTTGGAAAAGAATCCTACATTGCGGGTACAGTGGGAAGCATCTCCATATGCACTTCAAGTCAATCCATCTTTTTGTCCTGTACCCCGCAGACGCTCTTGGACGCAATTTTGGGAAGGACAGCGCCAAGGCAATATTAATAACCAGTGGCTCAATTATCCATTACTACCTAGTCCGCCACATAACTACCTACCGACAGAAGAATATATGGTCAAAACAATGGAATTTTGGATTGCAAGATATGCTACAGTCCCGGACTTAGCTGTTAAGATGACCAACAAAATATTCAGCATGCTTATTACAGTTTTGAAGGTGTTCCAGCATGCTAAGTACACATTTTTAAATTTCATCGGCATTACGCAGGGCTCAGAAGCATTAATTTTTGATTTATCTACTATTCCCAGCCGACTAACTATCATGGCATATTATTCTCGTCTCATGTTTTTGCCATCGACGTATATGCAGACGTTTGAAGAAGCATTCTTCACAGGCTTCTTTGAAATTGATTCAGAAATTTTTGTGAAGATGACTTCAAATTTAAATGCAAGACTGGTGGCCTATGAAACTAGCTTTTTCGCTGATCACAGACAGGCGCCAGAAGACGGAGTGAAGTCAAAGCAATGGAAGGAATTTATGATATGTCATGCAAATCTGCTGAACCAACGAGAGCAAACCGCCATCCAAACATACACGCGTCGCCTCAGAAAGCCTGTCGAGGACGACAGAGTTCAGGAGGAGGGACGTGTAGAGGGACAATCAAGCAAGAAGAAAAGAAGAAGAAGATCAAAGTCCAAACCTATGCATTAAGAAGAGAAAAAGAACATATATCTGCAGGAAGCCCCGCAGGGGCGCAACACCCATCTCTGCACAGAGCCCCGCAGGGGCACGCACCAGGCTACAAAGCTAAACCCCAGGGTCCCGAGTAGTGGACTTTTCAAACATCAAAGTAGGACCAAAAGTTAGAAAGGGGTAGAGGCTGAAAAGTTGAAGAGGGTGACTAAGAACAGCACATTCCTAGTCACTGGTGGCGTGCGTGGCAACCCGAGTCAACAGGCAAGACAACTACATCAGGCTCTCGAGTTGTAGAGCTTGAATCAAGAAGGCCATCGAATCTGCATGTCTGTTTAACTGCAGACAACACTGACCAAGGGGAGCGTGCAGTGGAAAAGCTGAAGTGCCTCTAAAACGTAATGCAAGATCAAGAAGTAGACAACACTACCCACGGGACGCGTTCGCGAAGCAAAGTCTGTCAAGGGACGACAGAGACGAAGAAGGGGAGAGTGTTGCAGAGCTAAAGAGCGCAGAAAGCAGAGAAAAAAGACGGGCCCCAAAATTTTCCGATTTGGACACACAACTTTTGTAACATAACCACCTTGTACATATTTTCCATTGTAAATGCACTAGAGGAGTCCTCTAGATGCCTCCCCTTAGAAGATTAGTGAATTATCCATGTATATTAGTAGGAAGTTAGCAATTTAGTGAATAAAGTGCCGGTCTCTTGTGTGAAAGGACCAAACTTAGGGCACTAGTATATAAGTCAAAAGTGACTCATTGTAAAGGACTTCTTGTCATTGTGAAGAAGAGCACTTCTGAAATTTCGAGTTTGCCTCTTTCTTGCTGATTTTGATCTTCATTTTGCTCATGTATGTGTGTGTGATGCTTGAAATGCAAGTGTAGGACTGTTGTCTACCCCTTCCCCCTTGTTTTGAGTGGCTGTAGTGCGTGCGTAAGCTAGGAGAAGCAAAAACGCGGGTGTTAGTAGTTCCCGTAATTCACTGATTCTGCCATAACTTGCAGCAGAATGGTCAGAATTGAGTGAAACCACCATCGTTGGATTCGTCTCGTCGAGAGCTTCGAAAGGAGTACCCTATTGTCTATGTTCGGAGTTCTGGGCTGGGAGAAAACCTCAAAAAACCAAAACTGCTGAAAAGAGGCTTGCGGCAACACTTCCAGTTTTTTCAGTAGGTGTGGGTAGTATTAGTCTTTTCTCATGCTTGGATAGTTAACTCACTTCATTTTCTATCACGTGTGCAAATGTCTTCATACACTTGGTAAGTCACTCCTTGGATTGATAATTAAATGTGTGCAAAGGACTCCACTATATGCACTTGTATGGCAATCGAGGTTTAGTCTCATTGGTACAAGTCCTTGAGTCATTGCGGCTCAAGTACACAGAGAGTATCAAAACTTTCTTGTTGCTCTTGTTTCCATGCAAATGACACTTTTCCTTGAAGCAAGTTCGTTATAGGTGTTGGTATTGATGAATAAGAAGAGATGAATTTCTTATACAAATAGAAAAGTCATAGAAATGATCGTAAGGTAATTCTCTCATAAATAACTCTTGGGATTTTGAACTTTATCTAAAAGTACTTGAGCATTCCAACTAGAGTTTCCATGACTGCATGAATCCATCACTACACACAATGAACACACAAAATAGAAACTAAATGTACCTACAATCGATATTGAGCAGCTTGGTAGTTGTTACCAATCCTAACTCTTGGAGATCTAGCTCTCCATGGATCCGTAGTGACCTCCCATCGTGCTCAAACTGATACATATGCAAAGCAATATGTATGATTGGTCATTTCCTAGCATGCCACTCTTTACTTAGGATTAAATCAAAACATGGCAGTCTAGCTATCTCAAAATCCAATCTATCCTCATAGAACCATATCTAAATGAAAAAACCTACCACTTGTCGGTCCCATGTATCAGTTCCCTTCCTTTCGACTAACTCTATTGTGTAAGCATACTTTGACTGCACAGTCTCAAAGTGTTGTGTAAGCATACTTTGACTGCACAATCTCAAAGTGTAGCCTCGTGACTAGTTCAGAACTAATAATATTGTGAGTATATCCAGTGTCAAAGAGTACCTTGAGAGGTTGTCTTGCCATGACTTCTCTCATGACAATGAGTTCTGTGTTTGGGAACTCGTATCCTTTTTATGGCACTAGCGAAAGCACAACATCTGGCATTGTAGCAACTTTCTTTGTGACCATCATGGCCACTTTGGGAGATGATATATGAGATGCAGAATCTCCAAAATCCTCATCTCCATTGTTTGGGTTCAGGAACACATAGCTACTTACACACACTACAAACTTCCAAAAATTCAACTATAGCACTGATCTACTCACACAGAGAAAAATACTCACAAATAGACTTCAGATTCAACACTTTTCTGCTGTGATAGAATATTATTCAATAGATTTTTTCTCTAATAGAGAGAGAATTAGACTTGCATTGCGTAGAAAATATAGAATTCTTCATTAAAGTTCTTCAAAATCACCGTGATTAAAAGATAAGCAGGAGTAACACTTCTCTGAACAATGATAATGTTGTTGCACTTGATTTGTATTCAGCCTATGCGAGAAAGTAGGTTCAGAGACTCTCCTTTCATCTTCTTGGATAGATACTCGCTTCTTCCTCTTTCTATTTTCCTTCTACTCTTGAAAGACACTTCTTCTCCCTTTTCATCTCTTGAAAGATGCTTCTTCTTCCCATTACATACTTGCACAACAAAATACAACAGACATAATCACGCGACATTGATGCCCAACTAATTTGTAACTGTTTATTAAAATTCTGAGTCAGCAACATTCGGATTCAACAACATCCGATTCAGCAAAATTTCGAGTCAATAGAATTCCGATTCAACAAAATCCAAGTTAGCAAACTATAAGTTAGCAAACCTTCAGAAATCTGACTCACTGCTTATTCTTCCAATTTCTCTCCCCTTAACACCTAGCACTGCCTAGTGGAGGATTTTTCCTAAAACTCAGACCTAAACTCACAATCCCTTGATCATAGACTATACGACTAAGTTCTTTATTGAAATTTGCTTGATGAACTTCTTTTGCAGCCTTAGCACTTCCTTGAACTTGATGTGCTTCAACCTGCATATCTTCTTGCTCCAGAATCTTTTCTGAAACTACCTTTTCCTGTTGCTAAACCAGATCATCCAACACTTTATCTAGAGTGTGTTGAATAACCTGCCCTTTCAATTCTACTGTAATAATACTTGCTTCTCAGTTTCATGTTGTTCAACCACTTTCATCAACTGACACCCATATACTGATATAAATCCATCTTTCATCTGCTCATGTGGATAACTCATTAAAGCTTGTAATCTCTCTTTAAATCTTGTCCATAGGTCCTGCATTAAGTTTTGCATTTGATGCTTTATGGTCATCATATCCATTTCTGACTTTAACACTACATCCATTTCCACTTCTTCATTCTCTAACATCTTGAGTATTTCCAATGTGTGCTACTTCTGAAACTGGGACAACACTTTTTCATGTTGCTCAGACTTTCTCTACAACTTTTTTTGCAGATCATGCACTTGTGTTTGCTGTGTCTGATATTCTTGAAAATTGATTTTTCATTTAATAGCTTCAGATTAGCACATAAAAACGATTACATTCGCAAGAAGGCACTTAATGTATTCTTGGACCAACAAAACATAAAACATGCTACCACCAAGAAAAATGCTGATAAATCGGCCTTCTTAGTTTTTTGATCACCAATGGTGCTAATCTGATTTTCTGAATTACACATCACTATACTAGATTAGATGACAACCAATCCATATGCGGTGGCTTGCCTTGAAACTTCTTCAAACGAAATCCATTGATCGGTTTTTCCATTCTTGTGCCAAACACATCAGCTAGTAAAAAAGTTCCTTGACCTAAGTGCTGCACAATCTGATATGGATCTTTATCTCTCAATGTAAGTTTTTGGATGAGACCCTAATTTGGATTTGTACACCATCACCCAATCTCCAGCCTTAAATAACTTGAATTTCACATTCATATTGAGCCAAACCTATCTCCTTCTCTGAATAACTTCTATTATGTATGCACTAACTAAGCCATCCTCCTCCAACTAAAGAAGATACTTACTCCTATGTTGGACCGATACTTGAGGAGACATCTTTTTAGCTATTACCCGAAAACTCGGAACCACAAACTCCATTGGTACTACAGCTTCAAGTGCATATACTAATCTGAATGGTGCCATTCCTGTAGTTACCTTAAAAGCTATCCTGAATGACCATAAAGCTGAATCTAAAAGAAAACCTCAATTTTTCTAATTATCATGAACTAGCTTTTTAGCAATATACAGCAAAGTCTTGTTGGTAGTTTCTACCTGACCATTTGATGCTTGACCATTTGCTTGAGGACGATAGGTTGTAGACTTTTATGCAGAATCAAGTGTGTTCTTGTTAAATCTTAAATGACTTCATTGAGAAAATGAGCACCTTAACCACTTAGCAACTCAATTGGATAACCAAACCTGTTCATAATGTTGTGGTAGAGGAACTTTGCCATGCTTGCCACCTTGTTGTTGTTGAGTGCTATTTCTTCCACCCACTTATGTGCAATAATCCATAGCTACTAAAATATATCTATTACCACGCTGAGTAATAGGCTTGATAGGCCCAACAAAATCCATGCCCCACTTTTGAAATGGATCCAATGGTAAAACAAGATGATCAGACATCCGATCTGAATTATTTATTTGGCCTATTTTTGACAAATCACACATCTTTTAGCAAACTCATGAGCATCCTTTAATACTATAGGCCACCACAAACCTACTTGCAAAACCTTTTTCCTTGTAATATCTCTTGAAAAATGTCCTCCTGTTGAACCTAAATGTGCTTCCTGCAAAAGAGTTGGTTGTTCAAAATCTGGTACACCTCCTAATGACCTGATCCACTCCCTTCTTATATAATGCACCAGCTATAACCAAATATGGTCTACTTTTGAGAGCAAACTTCCTCCTTTGATGATGTGTAAAATGTGAAGGTAATGCTCCATCTGTCAAAAACACTAATAATTGGCATACCAAGAGTCAGATTCATCAATTTGTGCATTGAATAACTCCGTTTATAGAAACTCATCACGAACTCCTCTTGATGCCTCCCCGGACTCTAATATACTGAAGTAATATGCCATTGCATGTTTTTTTCCTTGAGTATGAATAATAACAAAATCAAATTCTTGCAATAGAAGCATCCACCTAGCCAACCTTCCTCTCAATAAAGGCTTCTTGATCAAGTACACCAAAGCCTGATGATCAACATGAAAAATCACTTTATTACCCAAAAAATAATACTGGCATAATATACTTGCCTATACCATCCTCCTTCCTTGTGCCACCTCTGATCCTTAGAGCATATGCCTCTATGACCATCCTCATAAACGAAAGCCAGCTCCATGGCCTATGCCAAGGATTGAAACATCTCCTTCCTCATTAAAGTTCTAATCATTTCTCTAAGTCCCAAGAAGAACTTGTACACCTAGAGAAACTATGGGATAGTATCAAGTACTATGAGAAGTACCTCTCTTTACTTATCTGAGTACTCCTGAACGGTTTGATTTTTTTGATTGATGAAAGAAAAGTGTCTAACACTCTAGACCTCTCATCAAGTGGTACAAAGTTATTGTAAAACAAGACTTTAAATTTTTCCCAAGTCATGGGATCTTTCTTGTCTCGTTCTATCTTACGCCACCACCTCTGAGCGACATCCATGAGATTATATGTGACCTACCGAATTTTATGCCTATCATCTATGATATGGAATAAACGAAAGAACTACTTCCACTTACTCACCCACTAATAAATAGCATCAACAACCAAATTTTATGCCTGTCATCTATGATATGGAATAAACGAAAGAACTACTTCCACTTACTCACCCACTACTAAATAGCATCAAACTATGATATCTAGGCAGTTTAAGGTCCTTAAGCTACCATAAAACCTCTCTGACTAGTATGCTCTTTCTAGGGATCTCTAGAGTCTAATGCTTGCTTTGAGCATCTACCTCCATCCCTAGAAAATGGGTCTCAAGTGTCACTTCATGTTTCTTGAAGCCACACACATGCTCCAAGGTGTTGTGAAGTGTGCTCTCTAAGCGTCATATCCTAGCACTCATAGTCTCTATAGGGTCTGAGGTGCACTGAGCCATGAGTGTATCAGTCCTTACTCGTGAAGAGGATCCTAATTTCATACTAGGATAAGGTGTAAGTCTCTTTTTATGATTTTATGTTTTTTATGTTTTTTTTTTTAAGTTTATGTGCTTTATGTACACCTAAGATCAAAGTGGCAATGTATATAGACTAATCACAAGCCTTTGCATAAAAACAATAATATAAAAAGAAACTTTTAGTATGCATTTCTTACTTTTTATGCATATGCATGCTAAATCTTAAAACTTTCACCAGCATTTTTGCACGAAAATGGAAATCCAAAAAAAGTAAAACTAAGTGCACTACACACACTTCTCAAAGAAAACGGTGCCAATAGGCACAATATATGTACAAAGAAACCAAAGGGCACATCATGCCCTTGTAGAAATCCTCCTAGTTGTGGCATGGTAAAAACAATAAGAATGCTTCAAGTTCTTATATTCTCTTGGCTATATCTACAAAATCAAGCATTAACATACTATCTCCATGCAAAACACAAATCTGAGAAAGCTTCTAATTAACCATACACCACATATGCTATGCATGATGCTTATCCTATGTGCACAATGATGCATTACAAGAGCAAGAACGCATCAAAATTGACTAGAAAACGTATCTTGGAGTCAAAAGCTTTGATGTGCAGGTGTGTCAAGGTGCTTAAGATGATCAACACACACTCTTCTTGAGTCTCCAAGAGTATCTCGATGACTATCCCATTGAAAAGGTGCTCCAATAAGGGTGCTCATTGTGGAACAGACCAATGTGAAGCTTTGTAGAGGTCTAAAGATAAGTTCACATGGTGGATTTCAGCTAATCAATGGACAATTCTCTTAGTAAGCAATCCATAGCAAGTTAAATCACTCAATTTGGACATCAAACAAGTGAAATATGGTCAAAATAGTGAAGAAGGGTAGTCAAATTGTAGCCTTGAGAAGGGGTTTAGCTATGGAATCAATGAAATTCAAATTTTTTCCTCCTTTGTAGTTCAGAAAAACATGTGAGCATAGTGCATTATCACATATGGAGAGTTGAAGGAACAAAAATTGGATATTTAAAGCCCTCTACCTCCTTGTTGTTTCCAACTTGAGAACAGAAGAAGAACTTCTTCTTCTTCTTCTTCTTCTTCTTCTTCTTCTTCTTCTTCTTCTTGTTCTTCTTCTTCTTCTTCTTCTTCTTCTTCTTTGTCTTCTTCTTCTTCTTCTTCTTCTTCTTCTTCTTCTTCTTCTCTCTCTCTCTCTATCTGTCTCTCTCTCTCTCTCTCTCTCTCTCTCTCTCTCTCTCTCTCTCTCTCTCTCTCTCTCTCTCTCTCTCTCTCTCTCTCTCTCTCTCGAGCTGAGCACAATGCGATGTGGAAGGGTGTGAATGGAGACCAATGGGCTGAACAGAATTGAGTTCGCTATGGCCTGACTATGTGACTACACCTGGGGTATTTTTTAGCGTAATTTAGGATGTAAGATGTGATTTAGTATTGTGAGAAGTGTTTATCTATGGTCTAATGGCCTAAGTTATGAAATGTCTAAGATCAACCTATTTAACTAATGACCATATGGTTGTGGAGCTTGATACCTAGATAGATCATACTCATAGGATTATGAGACTAAGGTTTCACTAGTAATGCAATCTTTGATGAAATCTTCTTCTTGTAATTCTATATTAGCTACGTTTTGCTTAGATTGAGTGATAGTATTTATCGGTGGAGGCAACAAAAACTCAAAAATGAAAGATGTAGAAATGGTATTTTCATTCGTAGATTCATTACTCACAGACTCATTTGTAGAATTATTGCTCACAGACATCAGAAACAAAATATAGAACAATATAAATTGCCAATTGATCAATCAATAATTCTAAAACTGTTTTCTTGATAATTTTAATGAATGGAAACTATGTCCATAACCTTATAGAACTATTGTTGGAGGAGATGGTGGATAATCACAAGAGATGAGATGGTGTAGCTAAATCCTACTTCACACTTGCTATAATTTATGTCTGAAGAGCCTTGTGGGCTTCTTTAGATAGCTAATAAGCATAAATGATCATATATGTTACTTGGAAGATGATGCACAAATGATAGAATCAAAACAGATAGGTTGGCATATGATCCAATGCACAAAACTTACTATTTTGATTGAGACACTTGCTCAATGTTTCACTTAATTATCTATGTAGAATAGGAATTAGCAAAATGCGTTTTAAGGATCTTTAATTAGCTTAATAAGCTACCATTCATGAGTGGTATCATCTAAAATGATAAACTATATGCTGAGAAGTATGCTTATCAAGTTAAGCAACACCCCCGACTTTTAAAGGCTTACATAGTCACAAACCAATGAGCATTAGTCGATTGATATCAAATGATTGAGAGAACCAAATTCAATGAAACTTCATAGGATCATAGTAGATAGTATGCTGAATATTTCATGCTTTGAATCATGCAAAATGATCCACTACAGAGTGAGATACAGCTACGACAAAGTCATTGTTCTCATAGAGTGTGACAGAGATATGAGAGTAGCAAGTAATGAACATGTATTGACTAAATCATTCAAAATTACAGAGTCATTGTCAATAAGACATTGCTCAATGAATGTAGAGTGAGTGAGCTATGGTATGAGCTCCTCTTCACAATGAAGGTACAAAGAAATGATCTCAAAACCTCAAGATACATGTGGGATCTTTGTCTTCATGTTTTATAGCTTTTTGTTGGAGCTAAGCATTTGAATTTGAATTCAAATATCCACCTAAAAGTTATCCTAAATTATAGGATTGATTCTCTCTTGACTTCAGCTACCAAATGGATATGAGATAGATAATTCCTAACTCCTTGTGGGTCTACGTCACTTTTACTATGAGTAATTACACTCAAAGTTACAAGAGGTAATACATATGAAGCTTCTTCAAGTGACATGCCAATACATCAAGCTAATGTGTATACATCAAGTATGTAGGGTTGGGCTTAATTGCACCAATAGATCCCCCTCAAGCCTAACATGCTTGATCTTCATTTCTTGTTGATCTCTTGAAGTCCAATCATCAATTTGAACCTGTTCAACTTTCTTCCATCCAATGCTTTAGTAAGTAAATCTACACATTGAAAATGCGTTGGTACATATGCTAACTAAATGTCTTTGCTTAGCAATTTCTCTCTAACATAATGATAATGCACTTCAATGTGCTTAGTCGTGGCATGGTACACAAGATTAGCAGCTAAATGAAGTGAAGTATTATCTCCAAAGATAGTTGGAGTGTAGGAAAGTATCTCTAAATCTGCATACAATTGCTTAAGCCACATAGCTTCCTGAGTTGCATTAGCCAAACCTCTATACTCTGCTTCTGTGGAAGATAAGGCCACAGTTGGTTGCTACTTCAATGACCATGATATGAGCTTTGAGCTTGCAAAAGATAGGTACCCTAAAGTGCTCCTCCTATCATCCTTGGAGCGAGCCCAATCTGCATCAGAATATAACTTTATATCTATGTCAAAAGTGAAGGGATAGAATAATCCCTCATTCATTGTACCCTTTAGGTACTTAAGCACCCTCTTTGTAGCTTCCATGTGTGGCTTCCTTGGTACATGCATGAATTGTCTCAATGTACTCATAGCATATGCAATATCCACTCTTGTCAAAGTAGCATAATTAAGACTACCCACAAGTTGTTGATACCCTGTAATATCATCAAGTGGTTCAGCTTCATGTGAACTTAGCTTATGATTGATTTACATGGTAATATTTGCATCTTTAGTGTTCTCCATTTTAAATTTCACCAACATATCATTTATGTACTTACTTTGTGTGATGAATATACTTGAATCTGTATACACAAGTTCTAAGCCAAGGAAATAGGTTAGAAACCCTAAATCACTTATTTGGAATTCCTTCGTCAATTGAGCCTTCACCAACTTGATACCATCAGAATCATTACCTCTAAGAATTATGTCATCTATATAGGCACACAAGTAGATGATCTCTCATTTATTCTTCTTCACAAACAAAGACGAATCTGCCTTGCTTGCTACAAAGCCTTGATCCTGCAAATAGGTAACAAGTCTATGGTTCCAAGCTCTAGGAGCTTTCTTGAGACCATAGAGTGCTTTTCTAAGCTTGCATACATATCCTACTATTTCTTCATCTTCAGAAACTGGTGGTTGTGCCATATATACATCTTCTGATATCCAACCATTCAAGAATGCATTCTTGACATCTAACTGATATAAATTCCAATTTTTGGATGCAAGAAGACTTATCAATACCCTGATTGTTGGCATCTTTGCCACAGGTGAAAATGTTTCTTCATAATCTAATCCATGTGTTTGGGAAAATCCTTTTGCCACTAGTCTTGCCTTGTACCTGTCCATAGAACCATCAGAGTTCTTTTTAACTTTATATATTTTCCTTGAACTAATTACCTTCATATCTGGTTTCTTGGGAACTAGGTCTCAAGTATGATTCTCCTGCAATGCTTCCACTTCTTCCTGCATGGCATCTCTGTTGGAACATCAAGCTTACACTATGCTTGAGGTGGATTTGATCTACATCAAAGGCTATCGCGTCAAAAGAATATCCGTTGGAGAGTTCTTTTTAATATGCTCATTTATTGTATTTTTTTGAGAAATTTTTGATGGCTCATTTACCGTTGTAAAAGCCTTGAGCTTTACACATGTAAAGGTACAAATATAGAGCCCAAATCCCACGAATTTTTGGTGGTTGAAGTTGCATTCAATCAAGCAATCAATCACCTAAAAGTAGATCAATCAAGATCTTCACTTTTCCTAGGTGTAGGAAAGTGAATTGATTCCCTCCAACAACCATTCCCACCTTCATTTGAATTCAAATTCAAGTTGTAAAAGTTGTGGAACACTCCTAGAGGCTATATAAGGAGTTGAAATCACTTGTATTATACATGGAAGCAATATACATACACTTGTGACCATCATTGTCTTGATCCTTCAATTTTCTGCATCATCTTCTTCGCCAACAGTAATCTTGCAGAGGCTTCTGCTCTCTCCTCAGAGCTCCAAATTGAGTGCAAGAGGACTCATTGGAAAGTTATTAGTGTCTAGTTTGTGCCTGTAAAGTTTCAAAGCATTTGGTTTTGCAGATTTGGAGAAACCTTAGTTTTTCTACCTCGGGCTCAATCTCTGCATATTCCTGAAAAATAGGAAGTACCACCGGTGAATGTCGCACTCATTCCTATAGCATATTTTACTTATTCCTTATATTTTTGTGCATTCCATACACTCAACCCTATGTGTATCACTCCCATAAAAGGATTTTTTCTAATTGTAATCACGCTGGTCGCTATGGGCATTTGAAGTTCATTGTCTCTTCCATAGATAGTGAGTTTTTTGAGCTAGTCGACCCGCGAACCTATCTGTTTTGTATCGACTCATTCTCCTTGATGCTCCAAGGTACATAGTGTGTTTCTTTGCACTTATAGCATGCCTATAAGGTCTATTTGAGTCTCCAAAAGCTCAAGGGCTGGTCTTGTGCCGGTTGTCTTGACCAAACTTCATCGCTTCGAAACGCACTTTTCTACCTTCGACAAGCTTCTCCAAGTTTCTTTCAGTGGTATGAGAGCTAGATCAAGATGGGTGACGGCTTTCCCTCAATGATCGAGAAGCTTGATTGACACAACTACGCGGCTTGGAAAATCAGAATGGAGGCCTATTTGCAAGGTAGAAATCTTTATGGATTTGTAGCAGGTGATGAAGCTATGCCTATTCCAAGATCCAAAGGAGGACCTACACAAGAGGAGACAGATAAGCTCACACTTTGGTGCGCAACGGATGCTCAAGCAAGGTCGTACATACTAAACTCTATCTCTGACTTTCTATTACCACGTATTAGAGGATGCAAGACATCTCAAGAGACTTGGGATGCTCTGGAGACTTTCTTTTCTGCTAGTACCAAAGCAAGAAAGAATCATCTTTGGAACGAGTTCAACCAAATGAAGAAGACACCTAAGCAAACCATCACAGAGTTTGTTACCAAGGTCAAGGAGGTTGCGGATGAGTTAGCATCCATTGGAGAGCTGATTGAAGAAGAGGTCATCATGAGGCAAATTCTCAACGGCATTCGAAGTGATAAGCAATGGCAATCCTTCACGACGGCTTATGATCTCATCATGGATGTGCAGACTCCAGACTTCAACATCTTTCTTGGACAACTCTTCAATCAAGAAGCCAACAATAGCATAAAGGAAGGTAACTCTTATCATGGTAGTTCAACTAGTGCTCTATATGCAGATAAGAATGATAAGAAGCAGAAAGGCAAGAAGAAGGAAGAAGATGAAGAAGAGACTTCCCAAGCCAACTTCGCAAGCAAGAGCAAGTGGAAAGGGAAGAAGAAAGGATCAAAGCAAGACAAAGCCAAAGGTCAGAATGTTCAACCTTGTGCCATATGCGATAAGACCAACCACACCACTCAGAATTGCTGGTTCAATGGGAAGACCCAGAAAGGAAGTGGAAGAGGTGGATATGGCAGCAATAGACGCAGAGGTGGACACAACTTCAACAACAACAATAGAAGCTATAATCGAAGGGACTACAACAATTATTCAGAAGATCAACCACATGAAGACTCATTACTTCTCATGAATCTAAGCCACAAAGAAGGTAAAGAAGATGATCATTTGTTCTACATAGATTCAGGATGTTCGAATCATATTGCAGGCAACATTTCTCTTCTATCTGATTTGGAAAGTCCAAAGCATAGACATGAAGTGCAAACAGGGGATGACACAAAGCACAATGTGGAGAAGATTGGTAATGTCAAAGCTTCCAATTGCAGGACAAACATTGTAAGTAAGGTTCTCTATGTACCCACTATCACTAAAAACCTAATAAGTGTAGGCCAAATAGTTGAAAAAGGCTTGCAAGTTAGGTTCACCCAACATGGAGCTTTTGTGGAAGATCCATGTCAAGGCTTCAAGAAGATAGCCCGAGGTGAGAAGCATGGTAGGCTCTTTACTTTTGAAGTAGGAGATACCAGGAACATAGCTCTATTCAACTTTGGGTCTCAAACCCTAAGTGAGCTTGAAGTGTGGCATAAGAGACTTGCTCATGTGAATGAAAGAACCTTGAAGGATATATGCAGGGGTCAAAGTGTTCTAGGACTGCCGAACATATCAAAGCAACACATGATCAACATGTGTGATGCATGTCAGATTGGGAAGGCACAAAGACAACCATTCAACCACAAAGGCTACATCCACAAAAACTTATTGGACTTAGTACATACAGATGTATGGGGACCAAGTCAAGAACCTTCATTGGCAGGATCAAGGTATTATGTCTCATTTATTGACGACCATAGTAGATGGATTGTTCTATACTTTATCAAGAGTAAGAATGAAGTATTTGATTGCTTCAAGAAGTATCTTGCACATGTGGAGAATCATACAGGTAGATCACTAAAGAAGCTCAGATCTGATGGAGGGGGAGAATACTTCTCCTTAGAGTTTGATGACTTCTTGCAGGAAAAAGGTATCAAAAGGGAAGTGACTACCAGGTACTCTCCTCAACTAAATGGAATTGCTGAGAGGAGAAACAAGACATTGGTTGGATCAGCCCGAACAATGCTTGAAGAGAAGAAGTTGCCACATTATCTATGGGCAGGAGCTATTTCAACTGCAGTGTACCTTGTCAATCGACTACCATCCAAATCACTTCAAGGTATGATTCCTTATGAAGCATGGCATGGAAGAAAACCTAGTCTTGGACATTGCAAGGTTTTCGGTTGTTTAGCTTATGTTCATGTACCATCACAAATAAGAGGTAAGCTAGATGAAAGGGCAACAAAGGCAGTGTTTATTGGATATGATTCAACTCAGATGGGTTACAGGTTCTTCAATCCTTCAACCAAGCAATTCACTACAAGTAGAGATGTTGTGTTTGAAGAACACAGGTCTTGGTATGATGAAGATAAACAAAAGGTAACACTACCATATGATCTTGATTCTCACTCTCATCAATTAGGAAGCAAGCATGATACACAGGTCCAGGATCCAAGAAGTGATACAAACGATGACCAAGATGAAAGAGAAAGGGATTACAAGCTATGGAAGTCAAGAGGAAAAGCAAAGATGCAAGAGGTTGGAGAATGCTCCAAACAAGCACCTAGAAGATCAGCAAGAGAGAAGAAACAACCAGAAAGGTATGGATATGATTCCACATTTGTTACAAAGCATTCAATCTACTTGGCAAAAGACTCTATTTCAGAGGAACCCTCAACCTATGAAGAGGCAAAGGGAAACCCTAATTGGGAAAAGGCCATGAACGAAGAGATAGATGCATTGAAGGAGATGGACACTTGGGATTTGGTTCCAATGTCACCGAATCAAAAGGTAATTGGTTGCCGATGGGTATATAAAGTTAAAAGAAATTCAGATGGATCAGTTTGCAGGTACAAGGCAAGATTAGCTGCCAAAGGATGGTCACAAACTCATGGTATAGACTATGAGAAAACATTCTCACCAGTTGCAAAGATGACTACGATCAGGACATTGATAAGTGTAGCTGCTGCAAGGAATTGGAGACTCCTCCAACTTGATGTGAAAAATGCATTCTTAAATGGTTGGATAAGTGAAGAGGTATACATGTCACAACCACCAGGTTTTGAAAACCCTAATCATCCATCTTATGTTTGCAGACTTAAGAAAGCATTGTATGGATTGAAACAAGCTCCAAGAGCTTGGAATTATAGGTGGGTTACATATCTTCAAGATCAAGGGTTCAAAGCTAGCAGCTCAGATCCTTATCTATTCATCAAAAGGGATCACAATGAGGTTATCTATCTATGTGTATATGTAGATGATATTATTGTGACAGGTGATGATCTAAATGGCATTCAAAGGATCAAGAGACACATGCAAGAGGAGTTCAAAATCAGTGACCTAGGTGAGCTCACATATTTCCTAGGTATGCAGGTGATATACACAGATGAAGGAATGTATTTGACTCCAAGAAGATACATTCAGGATCTTCTTCTCAAGTTCAAAATGGAGAACACTAAACCTGCAGGTACACCTTTGGAGATGAATCATAAACTTAGTGTTTATGAAGGTGAGAAAATTGAAGACATAAAAGAGTATCAAAGTTTGGTAGGTAGCTTGATATATGCTACTCATACAAGGGCAGACATCTCATATAGTGTGGGAGTGCTTAGTCAGTTCATGCACTCACCGAGAAGACCACACATGGATGCGGCTAAGAGAGTACTTAAGTATCTCAAAGGTACAATCAACGAAGGTATATTCTATCCTTACTCTTCAGATTTGGATATCAAAATCTACTCAGATGCAGATTGGGCAAGAGCTAAGGATGATAGAAAAAGTACATCCGGTTACTTAGCATTTGCAGGTTCCAAGCTAGTGTCATGGAGTTCCAAGAAGCAACCAACAGTTGCTATATCTTCAACTGAAGCAGAGTATAGAGGCTTGACCATAGCAACTCAAGAGGCAATATGGTTAAAAGCATTGTATACAGATTTGGGACTTGTGAGTTCCAAACCTCACATATTTGGAGACAACGTAAGTTCCATGCATCTAGCCGAAAATCCTATTTTCCATGCGAGAACCAAGCACATAGAAGTCCATTACCACTTCATCAGGGAGAAGCTCATGACAAAGGAGATTGACATTTCTTTTGTTCCTACTGAAAAGCAAGTAGCAGATATGATGACGAAGGCACTTGATGGAATAAAGCTTTGTAGATTCAAAGCTATGGCAGGTATTCAACCTATCAGAGAATGAAGACTCAAGCATACTTTAGCTTTAGGGGGAGTTGTTGGAACATCAAGCTTACACTATGCTTGAGGTGGATTTGATCTACATCAAAGGCTATCGCGTCAAAAGAATATATGTTGGAGAGTTCTTTTTCATATGCTCATTTATTGTATTTTTTTGAGAAATTTTTGATGGCTCATTTACCGTTGTAAAAGCCTTGAGCTTTACACATGTAAAGGTACAAATATAGAGCCCAAATCCCACAAATTTTTGGTGGTAAGAGGACTCATTGGAAAGTTATTAGTGTCTAGTTTATGTCTGTAAATTTGCAAAGCATTTGGTTCAGCAGATTTGGAGAAACCTTAGTTTTTCTGCCTCGGGGTCAATCTCTGCGTATTCCTAAAAAATAGGAAGTACCACCGGTGAATGTTGCACTCATTCCTATAGCATATTTTGCTTATTCCTTATATTTTTATGCATTCCATACACTCAACCCTATGTGTATCACTCCCATAAAAGGATTTTTTCTAATTGTAATCACGCTGGTCGCTATGGGCATTTGAAGTTCATTGTCTCTTCCATAGATAGTAAGTTTTTTGAGCTAGTCGACCCGCGAACCTATCTGTTTTGTATCGACTCATTCTCCTTGATGCTCCAAGGTACATAGTGTGTTTCTTTGCACTTATAGCATGCCTATAAGGTCTATTTGAGTCTCCAAAAGCTCAAGGGCTGGTCTTGTGTCGGTTGTCTTGACCAAACTTCATCGCTTCGAAACGCACTTTTCTACCTTCGACAAGCTTCTCTAAGTTTCTTTCAATCTCTCCATAAAATGAAGAAGGATCCTCTGTTATTGAATCTTTGGTGATGTACACAGAGTGCTTTCTGACTAAGGATGTATCATAGCTATACCTTATGGGCTTCTTACTTTCTCTTTGTGACCTCCTTAAAGCTTGATTGGAAGACTTAGGTAGATCCTCTAATTGCTTGTGTTTGCACTTACCTCTTGACTTCCAAGCTTTGAATTCAACATGCTCCTCATCTTTTGAGTTGATTTCCTCTGCTTGGTGTTGGTCTTCTTCAGTTAGGGTTGGAAAATCATTTTCCAAATCATATGGTAATTTGACTTTCCTGCAATCATCTTCAAACCAAGAGTTATTCTCATCAAAGACAACATCCCTACTAATTATGAATGCCTTGTTAGTGGGATTATAAATTCTATACCCCTTTTGGTTCTGATCATACCCAATGAATATGCACTTCTCAGCCTTAGGGTCAAGTTTCCCTCTGATTTGTGATGGGATGTGTGCATAGGTAATGCACCCAAATATCTTGCAATGATCGAATGAGGGTCTCCTGCCATTCCAAGTTTCATATGGTTTCATGCCATCCAATGACTTGGATGAAGCCTGTTAACCAAATAGGTAGGTGTAGAAACAGCCTTTTCCCATATAGAATTAGGTAAATTTTTCTCATTTAACATAGACATAGCTGCCTCAACAATTAACTTGTTCCTTCTCTATACCACTACATTCAATTCAGGAGTATACCTTGTTGTTACTTCCCTCTTTATGCCTCTTTCCTGTAAAAATACATTAAACTCATGTGAAAAGTACTCACCATCTCCATTAGACCTGATTCTTTTCAGGCTTCTTCCTATTTGGTTTTCCATTAATGCCAAGTATTTCTTAAAACATGTAAACACCTCATCCTTATGCTTCATAAAATAGATAATTGTCCACCTAATGTAATCATCAATAAAAGAGACATAGTACCTTGATCCTGAGATGGATGGATCTTTGCTAGGACCCCACACATCAGTGTGTACAAGCTCCATATAATCCTCATGAATGTATCCTTTCCTGTTAAATGGTTTCATATGAGCTTTGCTGAATTGGGAAGCTCCACATTTGTAGATCATATGCTACTTGGTCACATGAGGAATCCCAAGCACACTTTGATCCTGCAAATTTGCTTCAGAGTTCTCTCTCCTATGTTTCCTAGCCTCTTGTGCCATATTTCCAACTCAGACAGGGTTCGGTCTCTACAACTAAATAGTGTTATGTTCCTTGTGTCTTCAATTTCAAAAGTAAAGAATCTACCTTACTTCTAACCTTTGGCTATCCTCTTGAATCCTTGTTGGGGGTTTTCCACATATGCTCCATGCTTTGTGAACCTGACTTGTAGACCTTTCTCTACTATTTGCCCAACACTAATTAAATTTTTGGTTATGGTAGGCACATACAGAAATTTGCTCAAAAGGTTCAAACTACCATCTAATGTCTTAACATTTCCAATTTCCTTGACTAAGTGCTTGGTGTCATCACCTGCTTGTACCTCATGCTTTCCCTTTGGTTCTTCTAGATCAGACAAGAGTGCTACATTCCCTGCCACATGATTTGAACAGCTTGAGTCGATGTAAAAGAGATGTGCATCATCTTTACCTTTCTTGGATGTCATGTTCATAATGAGCAGAGAATCCTCTTGATCTTCAGTGTAGTTATTGAAATGCCCTCTCCCTCTAAAGCCTCCTTGATAGTTTTTGTTATTGTAGCCTTGATTGTAGTTGTGGTTGTAGTTGCCTCCACCATTGTTGTACCTGCATCTTGTTTGTCCATAGCCTCCTCTATAGAAGTGTCTTCCCCTTTGGTTCCTTGTATTTTTGTAGCATTCTTCAGTAGTGTGGTTGTTGAGACCACATATGTTGCATGGTGAGTTGTTGTAGGGTCTCCCCCTACCTTGCTTACCTCCTCTACCCCTACCTCTAGCACCTCTTCCTATTCGTGCATAATTGGCTTGAGAGGTATTAGACTCTTCATCTTGTTTCTTACTTTTACCTTTATCCTTAGATTTATTCTTATATGTATAAAGTGTATAAGATTGGTTACATCTTGAGCTGTCACCATT
>CM035431.1:108129456-108156956 GCA_020310875.1 Ceratopteris richardii
GAAATTCATTTGTGTTCGTATTAAGTGAAAGAACTTGAAAACTCTTTACCTTAAGTTGTTCGATGTAGAAGCTTTTACGTGCACAGTGATATTTGTTTTTCTTTACAAACACTTTTTAAAAATAAATCCTACATACAAAACTATAAGTCATCGTGCAATGATGATCTTCTTATATGTCGATGGGCGGGGTGGGGGGGGGAGGTGGGAGAAGTGTCGTGGCTTGTTCTTCTTGAATGCCCCTCTTCCCATGGAGTGCTCAGTTTCTTAACAAAGAGCCCTCAACAACTAGGGAAAAGGGTATGTGCCAGCAAGCTCTTGACTTGTCTTTGCGGTCCTATGGAAAATCTGGCGGGAAAGATGTGCTTTCAACTTCGGTGACAACCCCAAGGAGTGGTCAATTGAGAAATCGCTGTTCCTCCTTGGCAAAAGGATTGTCAACTGTAAAAAATCACCCCCCTTTAGGCATCATCAAGTACTCCTTTTGATTGATAACAAGCTTAAACCTAAGTGGGCCCCACATGAGGGTGATGAGAGGGTAATTAACCTTCTTTGTAATGTCATCTAAGCTCTGTAAAAGCTTCCCCTGCTTTGTGGGATTTGGGGGGTCCCGTGGGCACTAGTCCCTTTCTCTTGTACTTTTCTTTCTTTATTTAATTCAAGTCCGGGAGAGTAGGCTTATGCCGAACTTCCTTTATATTAAAAAAAAAATCTAGAAATAAATAAAGACAAGATGCAAGAAACTAAAGAAAAACCACATGTGGAAATTTTACACAATAGGAATAGGAGATCAAAATAAGAATTTCTGGAATCAAAGTTGACAACAAACAATTATAATTAGACAAACAAAAAGAAACTCAAGGAGCAGAAGCTAATATTAGCATAACAGAATTTTACAAAGGAGTCCTTGTAGAGATTCAAAAGAGGTCTAACTATGAAGACATATGGTTTGATGTAGACGATGTCATATCTATTATAGAAATGCACACTTGTATTAGAGAAACTTCTTTATGTCTACCTAATGTATGTATTCCAGCGCTTCTTGCTATCCTCTTTTCCTTGGATTTATTTATATTTATCTTTACCCATTATGCAATTTCTCTTTCAACTTGATAAAGCACTCGCACATGAGCAACTAAAGTGTCAAGATAAATATAGATAAACTCAGGATCTTTCTTCTCATTAGAAAATCGTCAATGAAATTTAAAAGTTCACAACTTCCCAGAGTTTTAAAATCCAAAGGAAGTCATAATTATGGTCGGCTCATATATATACAACTTACACTAGAGTCTAACATTAATCGATATCAAAACATAATTTCTCTACCTATTGATCTCAGTTTCTACTATGCATTGTGAGATGGAAATGCATGAATATTCTTCACTTCTTTATTTTGATATGTTTTTAGAAATTGTAGGTTAATATGATCAAATTTATGTACATTTAGAATAGAAGTTGTTTTTCAAATGCATAAAGAGATTATTTATTGTGATTGGAATGATACCTGGATGAAGATCACCTTGTGATATGATTGTTATGGATGAAGATCACCTTGCAATATGATTGTTATTCTTGTGGCTCGTATGTATTGATACACTATAAATATATGCTCACAAAGTATTATTGGCACCTCAAAACTATCTAAGATACGCTTTTCAGCTAGATGCAAGAAATTTACACCCATGAGCACAATCATGCATCTTATATCACATTACATTTCACATGATGATATTGTATTTACATACTTAAGGAGGGATCTAGAGAGTTATAGAGAGAAATATGTAGATTCTTTTAGGAGAGACTCCATATTTAACATCATTAATTTCTCTTAAGACCAACTAGAGGAAGAAAATGACCATAAAAAGGAGATACATGATGAGAAAAATGTAGAAAATGGAAGGCAAGACCAAGAACAGACAAGGCACACTACACACAATGGTCAAAAATATACCTTCATCACCTAGTGGAAGATAGTTGAGGGTATCTTGCATTAGTAATTTGAAACTTCTTTCTTGTACATGTCCTAGTTACCCATTTCTTTGGATAAGTAGAAACTTATCATTTTGGACATCAACATCTCTTGAACTCGTGACCTTTCTCTACGGAAGAGCCCATGAAAGTTTTTTTGCACCCATACCTCAAGGAGTTCCTCCTATTCATTTGGTAGCATTTTAATGTGGGCAGATGTTCCTACATGACCTAATAAGAATTTAAACCCCATTGAAATGATTTTCAAATCAATTTCTATCTTTGAATCATTCTTTTGCTTTGTCTACTCACAAGAAATGTGCAAAGAAAGCCCAAAACAAGAAGAACTTTGGGGTCTACTTGAATACAAAGCCTTTCAACATTCTAGACCAAGATTTTGACCATAGTAACATCCTAATTATTGATGATAGTCATGATGGTAGTATATTTGACCAACCAAATACATATATATGCCACACAAAGCACAATGGTAGTTGCGAAGGTGACTTTCTTAAAAATAATCCTATATCATATTTCACTAGGCTATATGAATCCAAGCAATTTGTAACAGAAATCGTTGAAGCAAATAAACTTTGTTGACCTAGATTTTGTTGAGTTGCACAAGCTTATGTTAAATTGCTGAGATCACTTTCTAATTTTTTAAGTGTGAGAGAATTGTTAATTGTTTGACTGCGAGGGACTTGTTACTATGTCTTGTCTATTAAGATAGAAAAAATATTTTTTTTTTATTGTATATTTATGAGGCCTTATTTTATTTTTATGTACAAAAACTAATTTTGTAAGTGAGAATGGGTTGATTTTGTGAAGCAGGAAGGCTATATTTTGTGAGTCTCTTTAGTAGATACTATGATTGTGGTTTTCTTGGGTTTCTTCTTTAGTCTATTAAACTATATTAGTGAAGTTCATCTACATTTATTATCTTTTGTTTTGAATATTATATTCCATAAATGGCCTACCATGACTATATCTTCACAAGTCAAGGATTGTGTTGGGTCAATAACTTGAGCTTAGGAAGCCAATGCTTTCGCATGGGAAAATGAGGTCATTCCATCCTCTCAGCTTGGATGAATTAGGGGTCTATGAGTGCTAAAGATGGTTATTGAGGCACAAGAGATTAGGTGTAGAATGGTCGATGGTCGATAGGGATCTTCCATTTGATGTCAAAGGATCTAGGGAGAGTTCTTAGGCGAGGAAGAAGAGGAAAGCTATGGAGCTTGCATGTAAAGACTATTGTGTAGGGATTCTATAAACCATATAGAGATAACCAATTCTAGATGAAACTTGAACCATGGCCAATTACATAGAAGCATAATGTGAAACTTGCTATGTTGTGATGAATGCATAACAATGTTGAAGTTTGGATCACATGTTCCCAAATGGAAGATGGATCATTGATTCTAGAATGTGATTTTTCGCTTCTACTCCATCATTTATTCTCACCCTATAGGATTAACTAAAGTTCCTCTAGGATCGCTATTTTTCTTTGGTATGGCAGCATCAATAGTAAAAAAATATGTTTCCTCGTTTTTTCATGCTACTTTGACCAAAATTTGTGATTATAGTCTTGAGTATATCACCTCTACCCTACAAGAGAATGAGTCTTTGTATTCTATTGTTACAAAGTATCCCCCCTCTAGATGGAGAGAGTCTCTCTTGAGCCTTTATTCCCCATATAGAGTGCATGTTCGTCGCTTTAAAGTCATCATATGGATCATACTACATCATCTCCTCATTAATAAAGATTTACTTTCCTTGTTTTCTTCCGAATATAAAGAATCAAGAGCTTGAAATGATTAAATAGTTTCTACACAAATTTTCTACATGTGTATTAAGCGAATGAATTTTACATCTTGGATAAGGGTGGTGTGTTGCCATTAAAAATGAATTTCACCATAAAATGCATGTATGAAATAGGAAGACCATGTATATACATTTTTATGTACATGTATAGGTTAGGTACTAGAACAGAAGCAAGTGGCGTAGACACAATTTCTGGTCCTCTTCTCAAACTCATCAGATAAGCTAGACAAAGCGATTACATTTGCTACTTCATCTCTATTGAATAATGATTTAACAAAATAAAAGCTTTTGGACCTTGTTTGTTTGAGATTGAAGAGGGTAGAGGAACCTAGAACACTGTGGAATTGCATCACCTCCATAATGGTGGTGGTCTTCTCTTTTTTAAGGAGGTGCATCAAAGGAGCATCTAAGACTATTTCTAGGTTATGGATTTCCATTGGCTTAGGGAGAGAAACTCTACATGAGTTATCTTCTATCTCCATCAGCATAGCATATGAACTCCCTAAAGAACTTCGTGCAAATGAATTGGGGGAACTATCTCATTTACTAGTCTCCATGAGCATCCAAATCAACTTAATAAATGAAATAATGTGTGAATACTATGACATCCCCACTAACATCGTCACTGCCCCCTAACTAAGAACGAATGCATGCTCACATGCACACTCCAAAATGAACAAAGACACCATCAATTTCCTAAGAAGATCTACAAATGGATTTCACTTTTAAAAGTGATGCACAACCTCAACCATAGTACAATGGATTTTAGAAAAGTGTAAAATGGTTACATAAGTCTTCATTTACAAATATTTTGAGAGAAGTAAAAGATTAAAATATATTACACACAAAAAATTACAAGAGCCACTAGTTCAGAAGAGTCATATTAGAATAAAGATTTAAATGAGGACCCAAGAAAAACAGTAAGAAATAAATTGTACCATCTAAAACATGAAAGAATTACAAACGTTTGATAGAAAACTTTTGATTTTGAAGGTAGGTGAGCTATGTCTCTGTGTACTTTATTTCCTTCAGGAGATCCTTGCACTTTATTTGTATCTCTCTCCTCTTCATCAAGTGTTTTCTTTTGTGCACAAAGAAGAAGTTTATTGGTAATCCACATGATGAATCTTCATGCATGTCCAATCAAAGTTGATGGTATATTTCCTTGTTGTATAACGATGATCATTTTTAGAGAGCTTGCCTTATCCAACATCTCAAGGTTCATAACTCTATGGACGCCTAGTCCATGGCTACAAGGAAATCACCAACATAGCATTTTCTACCATAGCAACATGAGGTTCTAAAGGTATCTCATACTATAGTGTACTTCATGATGAGTGTATCCAAAACATTTTGGTAGTGGAATCAATCAACCTTTTTGTCATATCCGTAATTATAAGATAGATTTTTTGACAAATCACTATCCATATTCTGAAAAGCAAGAATCATCTTTTCCGTTATAGACATATAAACAAATGAGGGGAACCCCTAAAGAAGGAAAAAATTGCCTCGGTGATCCTAAGTATGTCCACATACAACTACCAAAATATATCAAAAACTCCCCCTAGGAATGATGCACTTAACAAGGAGATGGCACTCATTTATAAGGAAGTGCCAAGCTATGTGGAAAGAGATCAATCCACAAAAGAAAGTAAGCCCAAAGCTTTGCATAAAGCTTCAAACTTCTCCCGAGGCAAAGAATTTGTGAAAAGACCTCGAATGTTATCCTATGTGGGCACATATGCCAAACTAATCTCTTGAGCAGAGAACCTCTCACTAATATAATTGTAATGCACCTCAATCGGAGCATGGAACACAACTGTCAATGCGCTCTAATTGTGGAAGAAGCGATGGTGCCAAAAGATTGACCAACACCTAAATCAACCACAAGGCATCTGAGCCACACACACTCAACAATTGCTATGAAAGCTACTCTATACTTAGCCTCACAACTAGAAGTGGCCATAGTAGGTCTCTTCCTACTCAACCACGATATGCATGAGCTATTAAGAATGAAGCAAAAACAACTAGTGGACACACGAGTGTCATAACAACCAACCTAGTCAGAGTTAGCAAAAGCATGTAAATCTAGTAGTAGTGATCCCCATTGGGATAAAACAATCCAAGTATCTGGGTACCACTCAAGTAGCAAAAGATACACTTAACCCCTTGGTAATGCTTGACACCCTGACAATGCATAAACTTGCTCACCTGAGAGAAAACAAACTAAATGTCAGACCAAGTTATGCATAAGTAAATCAAGCATCCAACAACCTGATGATAGAGAACACATCAAGTGAATCTCGATCATCATGAAGACTCAGTTGTAAACCTGTTTCTATAGGAGTGGCAATAGTTTTGCAATCTTTAGGGCCAAAACACGAAATAATATGTCAATATGGTTTTTTGACATAGAGTTATTCCACCATCAACTTACATAAATTGAATGCCCAAATAATGATGCAAATGCCCCAAATCTGACATCTCAAAAGAGGCATGCAAATTAGCCTTAAAATCAACAATATGCTTCTCATTAGGACCATTGAGTAGCATCACATCAAAATAGTCAACAATGATTAGAAGCTCATGACTTGCACGCTTAACATATAAGGTACTCTCAGTTGGACTTTTCTCAAAACCGTGTGCAATCAAATAGGCATGTATCTTTTCATACTACAAGAGAATGAAAATTACAACCACCACCACGAAGATGACTCTCCTCCCAGCCATATGCCTCTATGTATAGCTCTCTCAAGGGTACTTCCTTCTTGGGAACGTGGATTCTAGCCATACATGTGTTAGCCATGTAATTGCATGTGCACCAAGTGTCCAAGTTAACTTGAGTTAACTCAAGTGGATGCTTCTAGAAGGATCTAGATCTCCTTGGACAAAATACTCTACCCATGTACCCCATGGAAATTGAGCCCAAGATCTCCTCCTTCACACTCTTGAGACCTAGCCACTAAGCTAAGTGGATCACTTGTTTATAAGAGCACATGACCTACTACGTACGCTAGTCTTGATATCTTTGATCATACACACGAGTGGCCAAACAGTGTCTCATTTTAGATCTGTCTAAACCGGTCAAAATCACACATGTTTGGGGGTATTATTGAGTAGGTGGACATCCATCCACTTTTAAAAGAATGCTAAGACTCCATCCTTATTTTGATCCTTCTCTTCACCTGATAAGTAAGGAGGACATAGATCTTTCCCTGAAGAAAGATCCGATAGATGGCTTACATCTACTCATTGCCCTGAAGTGTTCACAAAATGCAGAGTGGTACGAGTCATCAAACTGAGATGACTCAAACTATCACTTAAGGGAAGCAAGTCCATTTGGGAAATGGATGGATTCTTATCCTTTTCCAACAAAATAGACATAGGTGAGGTCGCTATCATATCAGTTTGGCTACCAAGTATAGCCCTATCTGTTGGAATCCATGTCCAATAATTCTTCGTCCATACGAACCTGAAACTTCATAGTGTGAAACCATCTTTTACAAAGTTAAAAGATAACAAAGTCAAAAGCATAAAACTTACGTTTTTGTTTATGATCGCATATAGAAAGCGAAGGAGCTTTACGTTTTTGTTTTTTCATGGATTACGATATGGATTACGATCGTAGCTTTTTATAAAGCTTTTCAAATAGTTACAACTACTATATAAGGAGGCCCTTGGCTCCTTGTATAATCACTCACTCAAAGATCTAGAGCTTGGAGATCTTCTTGAAGACAGAGTGTTCTCACACTCTTGAAGGAGGTGAAGTTGTGGTGAAGGAGAGGCTACTCTCATTGCAGCAGGAAGTCTTCTACGAGGTGGTGGTAACTATCTTTTGTGAGTTAACCTTGTGGTTGATTTACAATTTCGTTACACTATTTTGTTAGCTTCGTTGCTTCATTCTCTTCACACACACTTAGATTATTTCGACATAATCTAAATCTTGTATCATCATCTTCTTATTCCTCCATTAGTGAGTGCACCACTTTATATGGTTGAGTAGTTCTCCCATGTAATTTGGACATCTATTATTTTAGTGAAGTAAGCATCCAGCTTACGTTCCCTATCCTTGTCTCAAGATCTCTTTCTTTCTCTATCTCACTTATCATCTTGTCAATTAAGTTGTGTATGCTCAAAAGGTTTTAGTATTGGAACGATCCTGGGGCCCCAAATTCCAACACTTGGTATCAGAGCTACATAATTGACATACACACTTAAGATAAGATGAGTGAGATTAGAATTGAGATTGAAGACAAGTTGGATGGATCTTCTAATTATCCCATGTGGAGTTTCATGATGATGAACTTGTTAGTGACAAAGGATTTATGGAGTATCGTCAATGGATCCTTAACAAGACCAAGACGAGAAGGCGAAGGAGGGTCTACAGCAGCTTCAACAGGTACTGGAATTGCTATTACAGAACCAACAGAAGAAGAGGTAACCACTTCGACATCCAGAGTCACTGCTAGGTCTTTACCTAGAGTTCCTCCTACTGAAGATCAGGCAAGATGGGATGCTAGAGATGCTTTAGCACTTTCATTCATAGCAATAAGTGTCAAAAAGCATATTCTACCACAGATCAGATCTTGCAAAAGTTCAAATCAAGCTTGGTTAAAGCTCGAGAATCTTTGTCAGAGCAGAAATCCTGCTAGAAAAGCTCACTTGAGGAGACAACTAGCAAATACAAGGATGAAAGCTGGTAAGTCAATTCAAACCCACATTACGAGACTCGTTGACTTGAGAGATCAACTTCTAAATGTAGGAGTTGAGATATCAGATGAAGAAATGGTAAATATGCTGATTAATTCACTTCCTATTTCATATCGATCTTTCATAACCACTCTTACCCTTACCACAAGAGATAGAGAGGTTACATTTGAAGAGCTAGAGTTCTTGTTGCTTCAAGATGAAGATCAGTTGAAGGGAATGGAAGAGAATGAAGAAGCACTTTCATCTTCATCAAAGGGTAAGAAGAAGAAGGAACAAAAATCCAAGAAGGAAAGTAGGTCCCTCTCACCTTCTACTTAAGATTCTGTATCTACGACATCTAAAGAGAATTCTTCTAAGAAGAAGGTAAAAATATGTTCTTTTTGCAAGAAACGTGGACATATTCAGTCAGAATGTTATAAAAGGATTGAAGCAGAAAAGAAAAAGGCATCACGTAATGTTGCAGAAGATGATAAAAAAGGGAAATCTCAAGGTGATTCTTATGCCTGTATCACTATTGAGGAAGTAGCTTTTGATCAAGCAGCTTTACAAGTTCTTTCAGCAAGTCCTTGGATATTCGACTCAGGTGCTACAAAGCATATGACAGGTTGTAGAGATGTATTTTCTTCTCTTTCCTATTCTTCAGGTAGAAGAGTTACTATTGCAGATGGCAATGATTTGGATGTTGTGGGAATAGGTACAGTAACCCTAAAGTCAAGAGAAGGTGGTGTTTTTCAAATTTCAGATGTCCTTTATGTACCTGAAATGAAGAAGAATCTGCTATCTATATCTGCATTTTTAAGTGATGGTTTTGAAGTTGTATTTGAGAAAGATCTTTGTAAGATCTTATCACATAAAGAAGACAAATGTCTTTTGCAAGGTACGCATAAAGGAGGGGTCTTTGTTTTGTGAAAAATCAGTCAAGCATATGCAGTCAAATCTTCGTCACCGGTGGAAGATATGAAGCTATGGCATGAAAGATTTGGACATATCAGTTTTGGAGCTCTCAAGAATATCAAAGACAGAGGTATGGTTGAGAGTTTACCCTCATTCAAGCTACCTGATGATTCAGATATATGTGAAGGTTGTCTTGAAGGTAATATGCATAAACTACCTTTCAAGAAACATGGTCATATTACAGCTACCAGGAAATTGCAGATTATTCATTCAGATGTGAATGGACCTATGAGAGCAAACTCTATTCAGGGTTTCAGGTATTTTGTCCTATTTGTGGATGCTTTTACAAGATACTCATGGATCTATGGTCTTAAGTCGAAGTCAGAAGTCTTTCCTATGTTCAAGAAGTTTGTAGCTATGGTTGAAAATGAAAGTCAGGAAACTGTCCAGATTCTAAGAAGTGATAGAGGTGGAGAATACTTGTCAGATGAGTTCCAAACATTTCTCGATGAGAAAGGTATTACTCGACACCTTACTATTGCTTATACTCCTCAGCAAAATGGTGTTGCAGAAAGAAAGAATAGAGTGCTTGTTGAAATGATGCGGAGCATGATGGCGTTCAAGAGGCTTTCACCAAAATTCTGGTTTGATGCAGTACATACAGCTAATCACATTTTAAACAGGTCATCTACAAAAGGTAATCACACCGTAGGAAGCTTATTATGGTAGAAAACCTAATGTGAGTTACTTCAAAGTGTTTGGATCACTTTCTTATGTACATGTTGAGAAAAAGGACCGAGGCAAACTAGATATAAAGGCAAAGAAAGCTGTTTTTATTGGATATCCTGTTGAAAGCAAAGGATACAGGTTTTATGTTCCAGAGACAAGTGAAGTTATTCTTTCACGTAATGCTTATATTGCTGAAGATAAGGTTTATGATAAAGAAGCAGAAATTCCGGAGTTCATTAGTGAAAATGACTATGGAATTTTTAGAAAGATTCTGGATGTACATGTTCAGCCATATCAGGAGGGAGTTAAACCTCAAATTCCTAGTATTCAAGAGAAAATTGAAGAAAGAGGAATTTCACAACCTTCTACAGAGTTAGTTCCACAAGAGACTTTGGTTCCAGAAATGGAAGAAGTTAAAGTTCCAGAAAGTCCTAGTACAGCGACAGGACAAGTTCCAGAACTTGTGGAAGTTGAAAGTTCAAAAAGAGTTTCACCACTATTCAAGGATACACCTACGTGGTTATATCAGACTTGGAAAGATAGTGGTATAAAAACTTTTACTGGAAGAACAAGGAGTCAGACTAGACAACAACAACAAGATCATGTAAGAACAAGAAGTCAAACTAGACAGCAAAAAGATCATGTAAGTTTTGCTGAAGACTTTGAGATTCATGATATTTTGGCACTTACGACTGTTGAAGATGAACCTGCGTGTGTTAAAGATGCACTTAAAATTCCTATTTGGAGAAAAGCTATGCAAGAAGAGATTGATTCTATTCATAAGAATCAAACTTGGCAGCTATGTGAGTTACCAGAAGGAAAGAAGGCTATAGGTGTAAAATGGATCTTTAAAATCAAAAGGAAAGCAGATGGTACTATTGATAGATACAAGGCCAGGTTGGTTGTCAAAGGATATGCACAACAAAAAGGTATTGATTATGATGAGACATTTGCTCCTACATCTAGGATGACTATTATTAGGTCAGTACTTGCTCTAGCAGCACATTTTGGTTGGCATATATATCAACTTGACATTAAGACTGCTTTTCTAAATGGTGATTTACACGAAGATGTGTATATTCAGCAGCCAGAAGGTTTTGAAGAGACAGATAAAGAACACTTAGTGTGTAAGCTTATAAAAGCTTTGTATGGTTTAAAACAGGCACCTAGAGCATGGTATGAAAAGATACATACATATCTTTTATCCATTGGTTTCCATAACTCAGATGCAGCTCCAACTCTTTATGTCAAAGCTGAAACAAGTACGATGATTATAGCAATCATTTATGTGGATGATATTATAGTCACAGGTCCCAGAGATGAAGATTTGCAGATGTTCAAAGAAGAATTGAAGCAAACATTTGATGTGAATGATTTAGGCATTCTACATTATTATCTTGGGATTCAGTTTCTGTTTCAAGATGAGTGTATCTACATGACACAACAGAAGTACATTGAGAACCTTTTGGAAAGGTTTCAGATGGGTGATTCTAAACCTATGCAAAAACCTATGGATCAGAACACGTCTTTACAAATGGTAGCACATGCAGAGCCATTTGATGCTACTCTATATAGTCAAGCAGTAGGTTGCTTGATATATCTTTGTAATACACGTCCTGATATACAGTTTGCAGTTTCTCAAGTATCAAGGTTCATGCAGAATCCAACAGTGTTACATTGGAAAGCAATAAAGCGGATCTTTCGTTATTTGAAGGGAACTTCAAATTATGCTATGGTATTTTCGAAATCTACACATTTGTTACTAAAAGGATTTTCAGATTCTGATTGGGCAGGTGATAGAGACACAAGAAGAAGTACTAGTGGATTTTGTTTTTATCTTGGAGATTGTCTTATCTCATGGTTTTCAAAAAGACAACCCACTATTGCCACTTCATCGTGTGAAGCTGAATATCGTGCAGCATTTACAACTACTCTAGAGTCAGTATGGTTGCAGAAGATTTTCAGTTATCTTGATGTAAGAGTACATCAACCCATTCAGATATTTTCAGATAGCCAGAGTGCTATAGCTATAGCTAAAAATCCAGTGCATCATGCAAGGACAAAGCATATAGAGGTACACTACCACTATATACAAGAGCAGATAGCTAAGAAGCACATTGAGCTGGTTTATGTTCCTACTAGTGAGAATGTTGCAGATATTTTTACCAAAGCATTGACTAGAGATAGTCATGAGAAGATTTGCAGGTTACTGAAGCTTATATCATTTTGAAGGAGGGATTGTTGGAATCCATGTCCAATAATTCTTTGTCCATACGAACCTGAAACTTCATAGTGTGAAACCATTTTTTACAAAGTTAAAAGATAACAAAGTCAAAAGCATAAAACTTACGTTTTTGTTTATGATCGCATATAGAAAGCGAAGGAGCTTTACATTTTTGTTTTTTCATGGATTAAGATATGGATTACGATGGTAGCTTTTTATAAAGCTTTTCAAATAGTTACAACTACTATATAAGGAGGCCCTTGGCTCCTTGTATAATCACTCACTCAAAGATCTAGAGCTTGGAGATCTTCTTGAAGATAGAGTGTTCTCACACTCTTGAAGGAGGTGAAGTTGTGGTGAAGGAGAGGCTACTCTCATTGCAGCAGGAAGTCTTCTACGAGGTGGTGGTAACTATCTTTTGTGAGTTAACCTTGTGGTTGATTTACAATTTCGTTACACTATTTTGTTAGCTTCGTTGCTTCATTCTCTTCACACACACTTAGATTATTTCGACATAATCTAAATCTTGTATCATCATCTTCTTATTCCTCCATTAGTGAGTGCACCACTTTATATGGTTGAGTAGTTCTCCCATGTTGTAAATTGGACATCTATTATTTTAGTGAAGTAAGCATCCAGCTTATGTTCCCTATCCTTGTCTCAAGATCTCTTTCTTTCTCTATCTCACTTATCATCTTGTCAATTAAGTTGTGTATGCTCAAAAGGTTTTAGTATTGGAACGATCCTGGGGCCCCAAATTCCAACACTTGGTATCAGAGCTACATAATTGACATACACACTTAAGATAAGATGAGTGAGATTAGAATTGAGATTGAAGACAAGTTGGATGGATCTTCTAATTATCCCATGTGGAGTTTCATGATGATGAACTTGTTAGTGACAAAGGATTTATGGAGTATCGTCAATGGATCCTTAACAAGACCAAGACGAGAAGGCGAAGGAGGGTCTACAGCAGCTTCAACAGGTACTGGAATTGCTATTACAGAACCAACAGAAGAAGAGGTAACCACTTCGACATCCAGAGTCACTGCTAGGTCTTTACCTAGAGTTCCTCCTACTGAAGATCAGGCAAGATGGGATGCTAGAGATGCTTTAGCACTTTCATTCATAGCAATAAGTGTCAAAAAGCATATTCTACCACAGATCAGATCTTGCAAAAGTCCTAATCAAGCTTGGTTAAAGCTCGAGAATCTTTTTCAGAGCAGAATCCCTGCTAGAAAAGCTCACTTGAGGAGACAACTAGCAAATACAAGGATGAAAGCTGGTGAGTCAATTCAAACCCACATTACGAGACTCGTTGACTTGAGAGATCAACTTCTAAATGTAGGAGTTGAGATATCAGATGAAGAAATGGTAAATACGCTGATTAATTCACTTCCTATTTCATATCGATCTTTCATAACCACTCTTACGCTTACCACAAGAGATAGAGAGGTTACATTTGAAGAGTTAGAGTTCTTGTTGCTTCAAGATGAAGATCAGTTGAAGGGAATGGAAGAGAATGAAGAAGCACTTTCATCTTCATCAAAGGGTAAGAAGAAGAAGGAACAAAAATCCAAGAAGGAAAGTAGGTCCCTCTCACCTTCTACTTCAGATTCTGTATCTACGACATCTAAAGAGAATTCTTCTAAGAAGAAGGTAAAAATATGTTCTTTTTGCAAGAAACGTGGACATATTCAGTCAGAATGTTATAAAAAGATTGCAGCAGAAAAGGAAAAGGCATCACGTAATGTTGCAGAAGATGATAAAAAAGGGAAATCTCAAGGTGATTCTTATGCCTGTATCACTATTGAGGAAGTAGCTTTTGATCAAGCAGCTTTACAAGTTCTTTCAGCAAGTCTTTGGATATTCGACTCAGCTGCTACAAAGCATATGACAGGTTGTAGAGATGTATTTTCTTCTCTTTCCTATTCTTCAGGTAGAAGAGTTACTATTGCAGATGGCAATGATTTTTGGATGTTGTGGGAATAGGTAGAGTAACCCTAAAGTCAAGAGAAGGTGGTGTTTTTCAAATTTCAGATGTCCTTTATGTACCTGAAATGAAGAAGAATCTGCTATCTATATCTGCATTTTTAAGTGATGGTTTTAAAGTTCTATTTGAGAAAGATCTTTGTAAGATCTTATCACATAAAGAAGACAAGTGTCTTTTGCAAGGTACGCATAAAGGAGGGGTCTTTGTTTTGTCAAAAATCAGTCAAGCATATGCAGTCAAATCTTCGTCACCGGTGGAAGATATGAAGCTATGGCATGAAAGATTTGGACATATCAGTTTTGGAGCTCTCAAGAATATCAAAGACAGAGGTATGGTTGAGAGTTTACCCTCATTCAAGCTACCTGATGATTCAGATATATGTGAAGGTTGTCTTGAAGGTAAGATGCATAAACTACCTTTCAAGAAACATGGTCATATTACAGCTACCAAGAAATTGCAGATTATTCATTCAGATGTGAATGGACCTATGAGAGCAAACTCTATTCAGGGTTTCAAGTATTTTTTTCTATTTGTGGATGATTTTACAAGATACTCATGGATCTATGGTCTTAAGTCGAAGTCAGAAGTCTTTCCTATGTTCAAGAAGTTTGTAGCTATGGTTGAAAATGAAAGTCAGGAAACTGTCCAGATTCTAAGAAGTGATAGAGGTGGAGAATACTTGTCAAATGAGTTCCAGACATTTCTCGATGAGAAAGGTATTACTCGACACCTTACTATTGCTTATACTCCTCAGCAAAATGGTGTTGCAGAAAGAAAGAATAGAGTGCTTGTTGAAATGATGCGGAGCATGATGGCGTTCAAGAGGCTTTCACCAAAATTCTGGTTTGATGCAGTACATACAGCTAATCACATTTTAAACAGGTCATCTACAAAAGCTTTAAAGGTAATCACACCGTATGAAGCTTATTATGGTAGAAAACCTAATGTGAGTTACTTCAAAGTGTTTGGATCACTTTCTTATGTACATGTTGAGAAAAAGGACCGAGGCAAACTAGATATAAAGGCAAAGAAAGCTGTTTTTATTGGATATCCTGTTGAAAGCAAAGGATATAGGTTTTATGTTCCAGAGACAGGTGAAGTTATTCTTTCACGTAATGCTTATATTGCTGAAGATAAGGTTTATGATAAAGAAGCAGAAATTCCAGAGTTCATTAGTGAAAATGACTATGGAATTTTTAGAAAGATTCTGGATGTACATGTTCAGCCATATCAGGAGGGAGTTAAACCTCAAATTCCTAGTATTCAAGAGAAAATTGAAGAAAGAGGAATTTCACAACCTTCTACAGAGTCAGTTCCACAAGAGACTTTGGTTCCAGAAATGGAAGAAGTTAAAGTTCCAGAAAGTCCTAGTACAGCGACAGGACAAGTTCTGTGGAAGTTGAAAGTTCAAAAAGAGTTTCACCACTATTCAAGGATACACCTACGTGGTTATATCAGACTTGGAAAGATAGTGGTATAAAAACTTTTACTGGAAGAACAAGGAGTCAGACTAGACAACAACAACAAGATCATGTAAGAACAAGAAGTCAAACTAGACAGCAAAAAGATCATGTAAGTTTTGCTGAAGACTTTGAGATTCATGATATTTTGGCACTTACTACTGTTGAAGATGAACCTGCGTGTATTAAAGATGCACTTAAAATTCCTATTTGGAGAAAAGCTATGCAAGAAGAGATTGATTCTATTCATAAGAATCAAACTTGGCAGCTATGTGAGTTACCAGAAGGAAAGAAGGCTATAGGTGTAAAATGGATCTTTAAAATCAAAAGGAAAGCAGATGGTACTATTGATAGATACAAGGCCAGGTTGGTTGTCAAAGGATATGCACAACAAAAAGGTATTGATTATGATGAGACATTTGCTCCTACATCTAGGATGACTATTATTAGGTCAGTACTTGCTCTAGCAGCACATTTTGGTTGGCATATATATCAACTTGACATTAAGACTGCTTTTCTAAATGGTGATTTACACGAAGATGTGTATATTCAACAGCCAGAAGGTTGTGAAGAGACAGGTAAAGAACACTTAGTGTGTAAGCTTATAAAAGCTTTGTATGGTTTAAAACAGGCACCTAGAGCATGGTATGAAAAGATACATACATATCTTTTATCCATTGGTTTCCATAACTCAGATGCAGCTCCAACTCTTTATGTCAAAGCTGAAACAGGTACGATGATTATAGCAATCATTTATGTGGATGATATTATAGTCACAGGTCCCAGAGATGAAGATTTACAGATGTTCAAAGAAGAATTGAAGCAAACATTTGATGTGAATGATTTAGGCATTCTACATTATTATCTTGGGATTCAGTTTCTGTTTCAAGATGAGTGTATCTACATGACACAACAGAAGTACATTGAGAAACTTTTGGAAAGGTTTCAGATGGGTGATTCTAAACCTATGCAAACACCTATGGATCAGAACACGTCTTTACAAATGGTAGCAGATGCAGAGCCATTTGATGCTACTCTATATAGTCAAGCAGTAGGTTGCTTGATATATCTTTGTAATACACGTCCTGATATACAGTTTGCAGTTTCTCAAGTATTAAGGTTCATGCAGAATCCAACAGTGTTACATTGGAAAGCAATAAAGCGGATCTTTTGTTATTTGAAGGGAACTTCAAATTATGCTATGGTATTTTCGAAATCTACACATTTGTTACTAAAAGGATTTTCAGATTCTGATTGGCAGGTGATAGAGACACAAGAAGAAGTACTAGTGGATTTTGTTTTTATCTTGGAGATTGTCTTATCTCATGGTTTTCAAAAAGACAACCCACTATTGCCACTTCATCGTGTGAAGCTGAATATCGTGCAGCATTTACAGCTACTCTAGAGTTAGTATGGTTGCAGAAGATTTTCAGTTATCTTGATGTAAGAGTACATCAACCCATTCAGATATTTTCAAATAGCCAGAGTGCTATAGCTATAGCTAAAAATCCAGTGCATCATGCAAGGACAAAGCATATAGAGGTACACTACCACTATATATGAGAGCAGATAGCTAAGAAGCACATTGAGCTGGTTTATGTTCCTACTAGTGAGAATGTTGCAGATATTTTTACCAAAGCATTGACTAGAGATAGTCATGAGAAGATTTGCAGGTTACTGAAGCTTATATCATTGTGACATTGAAGGAGGGATTGTTGGAATCCATGTCCAATAATTCTTCGTCCATACGAACCTGAAACTTCATAGTGTGAAACCATCTTTTACAAAGTTAAAAGATAACAAAGTCAAAAGCATAAAACTTACGTTTTTGTTTATGATCGCATATAGAAAGCGAAGGAGCTTTACGTTTTTGTTTTTTCATGGATTACGATATGGATTACGATCGTAGCTTTTTATAAAGCTTTTCAAATAGTTACAACTACTATATAAGGAGGCCCTTGGCTCCTTGTATAATCACTCACTCAAAGATCTAGAGCTTGGAGATCTTCTTGAAGACAGAGTGTTCTCACACTCTTGAAGGAGGTGAAGTTGTGGTGAAGGAGAGGCTACTCTCATTGCAGCAGGAAGTCTTCTACGAGGTGGTGGTAACTATCTTTTGTGAGTTAACCTTGTGGTTGAGTTACAATTTCGTTACACTATTTTGTTAGCTTCATTGCTTCATTCTCTTCACACACACTTAGATTATTTCGACATAATCTAAATCTTGTATCATCATCTTCTTATTCCTCCATTAGTGAGTGCACCACTTTATATGGTTGAGTAGTTCTCCCATGTTGTAATTTGGACATCTATTATTTTAGTGAAGTAAGCATCCAGCTTACGTTCCCTATCCTTGTCTCAAGATCTCTTTCTTTCTCTATCTCACTTATCATCTTGTCAATTAAGTTGTGTATGCTCTAAAGGTTTTAGTATTGGAACGATCCTGGGGCCCCAAATTCCAACACTATCTACATTTTTGGACTTTTGAAGTAAGTCCAAAATATCCCAAAGGTGATTTTGAGCCCCATCAAAGGATTGATGAAGCTTTGCAACCTTAGCATGTACATTGGACAAATGTCCTAGGCCTTGCTCTACTTTCAAAAACTTATCTTTGAATTTATTCCTCTCTTTGGAAAAAGTGTTGGTTTCCCCTTCTTGCATGGTACCCTCAACATTTAAAGCTAGAGTTTTGGATTCTACATTCAATGCATCAGTTGCATGAGTTGGAATTGAAAGCATTCTTGTTGATGCATGCAATACATATAATGTTATAGGTGGGCTAAACATGAATGAAGATACTGATAAAAATGGTACCAAAACATCCATAGGTATGCTTATACTACTTGTAAGCATGACATGGCTTGAAGTAACCTTCATTGCACAGATTCCATTATTAACTTTTTGTATAGTTCCTAACACAAGTGGTGCATGATAAAATCAAAATAACGATGCATAATTCCACAAGATTACTTCCCAATTTAATTTTGCTTCAATGTAGACTCAATTCTAGCAAAGGGTGCTAGAATTACAACGTGGCAAAACCTCCAAGAATAGATGAAATCCAAACCTTCACTTTCATATCCTGAACACTTCTTGGTACTCTGTGGATACCTTGATTTGAAGTAAAGAAGATGTTGTCCTTTGTCTTTGGGTAATAAGTGAACATTGCTTCACTTTTTCCTTCTCAGAGTCAAGACGATGATGTGAAATCAGCTCACAATTGGCTTCAAATGTGTTCAGATCTGGGTTCATATGGATATTATAGTGTAACACTTAAGAAGATGCAAGAAATATCTTCAGAGGCTGGGGTTTGCAATAAAACATGTGTGCAATCAACAAACATATAATATTTTAGCACATAATTGGTTGGTTGGTTTGCATCTAATTTATGATGTTGGAAGCTCAAATCCCACTTTGTGCACCTTGAAATTTGCCTTGTATTTTTTATTTTGGAGTAGAGGAGATAAGCATGAAAGCATCAAACACTAAGGTCGTAAGTGCGGGAATGGAATCGATGATCTTCCCTGCTTTTATATGAGTAACAACTCCAAACTTACATCTATAAAAGGTTCAAGGAAGTTGTTGAGGAACTTTTCTCTAATGGTATGGAGTATTATATTCCTTTTGTGGCATCACAGGTTCAGTATCTTGATGCTACAACTCTCAACCAAATAAATTTCTGAATAAATTTTTTTGTTTGTCTTCGAGCTCCTCCTTGTGGGCACAACAACATAATGTAGGTAGCTCTATTCGAGCACAGGCAAAGTGGGCAGCACCAATACATTCTTTACATAGATGGCTACAAAGTTGAGCACATAATAAAAAGAAAGTGTAGCAAATCTAAATTGTTGAGCGAAATGGAGCTTGTGGCTTAAAAGAAACATGTATCTCAATGGTGTTGTGAGTTCAAACCATAGATGTGAAAACTTGATAAATAACTCCTATTTTTTTATTATTCACTATTGGAGCTTGGATCTATGCTGACAACACCATTAAGACTCTATTATAGTGTACTAGACTCTAGAAATTCGTTAGACTTATGCTAGAGAACTGGAAGCAAACTCAAATGAATAACTCAATCTAGGACTTATCATCTTTTGAAGATTTAAAGAGTTCTTGTATAGAACATCTATACGAGATTTTTAATTTAGTTATTTGGTTCTAACAGACTAACCTTGAACTTTTGTAAAAAAAATTAGGTACCGTATGTGACTCAAATCCAAAAGATTCGAAAAGTAGAAAGAAACAACTAATGCTTTCTACAACCAATTCAAACTTTGAAGATACCTATACTTGTGAGAAGTCAATTTCTAGATGACTCAAGACTTTAACTACATAAAGATTTGCTTCAACAAGGTATTGAAGAATTTTTTTTCTAGCTTGAAGTGAAATAAACTAGATTCTCAAAAAGATTTATAGAGTAAATCTAAAAAGTCAACCAATCACAAGAAACTAGTGTGGTATCCAACATCAGTGTGTTGACCCATTGAGGTTCTATTGGTTAGTGTTTTACTCAAATAATGATTCAGGTGAGACTAAGTTCATTTCCATATGTAATCTTTATGACTACTTACTGGGAATGCAACCCCTGTGCATTGCTTTGAGTCAAAGGATAGAATTTACCAAGTTACACTAGGAACTTGGTACTTAACTTACTCAATTTATTCCTTAGTTGAAAGATCATTGTAATGTCAAAGTCCTACTTCTTGAAAAATTTATCAAATATTTTTGAGTAAAGAACATTTTATCTTCAAGTGTTCCATAAAATAGGAATAAACAGTACTTTATCTTAAAGTATTCCCTAGTTAAAAAAGAAGACCTTGGAAGTTACCTACCTCATATCTTCTTACTTGAACTTGAAGTATCTTGAGATCATGCCCATATCCTCCTTGAATTTAAACTTCTACTTTGAAGTTTTAATTCTGTTGAGGATCAAGTCTAACTTCAAGGTTCATTCTAGGACTACCATATCATCTTTCCTACATCAATCTGAGTATAGAAACTGGTGTCCTATACCACCCTATTTTATATTCACATTGATGTGTGTGTGATACTTATCCTAAATTCTAAACATATCTTGATAGAGTTCCTTCTCACTTCAATTATTTGAGAGAATTTTGAAGTTTTAGGGATTACCTCTAGCTTGATATTCTAGGTTTTTGTTCCTTTACACAACCATTTCATGATCTTGTGCTTTGCCTTGGTGGATGAAATATCCATCCTTCTTTGCTAGGGTTTTCAAAACAAAACAAGCTATAATTCTAAGTACTTCAATTTTACAAATTCAAGTCCAATTTGTTATACTTGACCAATTTGTAGCAACGAGAGCTATTTAATTCTTATCTTTAGATTCCTTTCTAAGTAAAGCTTTAAGTAGTTACCTCGATGATTTTTTAGGAATCTCTCTACTACTTAAGTCTAAGCATTCACTCATGCTTCTTGGATTTTATCACAATGCTTCTAAGGATAGGTAAACTTCATGTTGTACCTTCTAGAGACTTATTTATTGTTATCATGGTTGCAGACTACATACTTAAAATTTATTACTCTGTTAAAACTTTGAATAAGTTACTTTTTTCACACTTTGCCATTGGATAAATGGAAGTTGAGTGAAAAGAATTCCCAAAAGGAATTTGATTGCAAATACTTGGGCAAACTTTGTAGTAGTTCCAATTGCAATCCTGGATAAACCTTGCCAAGATTGATCAAGTCTTGTTGACCTCATGAAAAGAATAAAAGCGTAGTCTTTATCGTTAATATCTCTTGAACTATCGAAAGTGTTTTCTCATACCTATGGGATTGGTATGAGACCAGCTGACGTGCTACATAAGTCTAGACTTCAGATCTTTGGTCATACACATAGATAGCCAAACGGTCTCTGATTTCAGATTTCTTTGAACCGGAAGGACCCTTAGATCATAGAATTACTTTATTACACATATTGAGCATGTGCTGCTTTCTTCAAACCATATAATTCCATTTTTTATTTGCACACTTTATTTTCATGCCCTCTTTGCACAAAACCATGGGGCTGAAATACATGTATGAATTTGCACCCTTGGATTAGCTTCAAATCAAATGGCTAACATTCAAGCAATCATGAGGAATGTGCCTTTTGTCGTTAGCCATTCGATGAGCTATGAAATCAAAGGGTGAATGTTGAATTCTTTAAAGTTTGGGCACTTGAAGCACTCACCATTGGATATATCCAAGAACAAATGCATGTAATTGCTCCTACAAGAGAGAAAGGCACCTTCTAAATGTGGCCATTAGATGCTCCATATGATCGAACAACTCATAATCACCTATGCAAAATCACCAGGTTCAAATGATCCTTACCATCAAATCCTTCACGATCTAATGGCTTATCTTTTTGCGAAGACTGTGCAGACACTTGTCCCCAATCCCATGGATTCTAACGCCTTCTCTCTCTACTCTCACATGATTCTATCTATCTATCTATCTATCTATCTATCTATCTATCTATCATCTATCTATCTATCTATCTATCTATCTATCTATCTATCTATCTATCTATCTATCTATCTATCTATCTATCTATCTATCTATCTATCAATCAATCTATCTATCTATTATCTATATATCTATCTATCTTTCTATCCATCTATATATATATCTATCTATCTATCTATCTATCTATCTATCTATCTATCTATCTATCTATCTATCTATCTATCTATCTATCTATCTATCTATCTATCTATCTATCTATCTATCTATCTATCTATCTATCTATCTATCTATCTATCTATCTATCTATCTATCTATCCAGCTATCTATGGATCCATCAGCCAATCTATCTATCTATCTATCTATCTATCTATCTATCTATCTATCTATCTATCTATCTATCTATCTATCTATCTATCTATCTATCTATCTATCTATCTATCTATCTATCTATCTATCTATCTATCTATCTATCTATCTATCTATCTATCTATCTATCTATCTATCGATCTGTCTGTCTGTCTAAATATCTATCTATCTATCTATCTATCTATCTATCTATCTATCTATCTATCTATCTATCTATCTATCTATCTATCTATCTATCTATCTATCTATATATCTATCTATCTATCTATCTATCTATCTATAATATATATATATATATATATATATATATATATATATATATATATATATATATATATATATATATATATATATATATATATATATATATATATATATATATATATATATATATATATATATATATGTGTGTGTATATATCTATCTGTTGGGAGAGATGGTTGGATGCACTCAGAAGATTGAGTTGGTACTGCTAATCCTGCTTTGTACCAGCCCTCTTTGATCCTTTTCTCTGATTCTATTCCTTGATAATGCGACGAAAAACTGAGTCTTGCGGAAACATATGCTCTAACTTTACTGGAAAGATTTCACCGAAATTTCACCGGACTGCCACTGGACTGACACCGTAATCGTACCGGAATTGTACCGGAATGAACTTCAATTCTGTTTATAATTATTTCAAGTGAACATACATGAAGTAAGGAAGTGACGTGTGAACTTTCTTAACTTACTGAACTCTATCTGAAGTTTAGAAAAAAACTCCTCTAGTTCAGACAGCCTCTTTTCGGTCAGACTTTGTACTGTGTGTAGATATCTTTTTCACCGGAAAGAATGATCAACTAAAAGTAGAGATGTCTAGCTATAGAGTGAGCTATCTCTCATACAAAGCTTTGCATTACTCTACGAGATCTACTTCGTTCTTCTACCGGAAATTACTCGTTTACTGTAAGAACTGCAACAGTGAGCACTTCGGCCACAATTTCTTGAAATTGGCTGAATCAAATTGCTTCAAACTTTGTATGCTTGTGGTATGCTTTGAGCTGAATCTATCAAGCTTTGAATTACTTGATTTGGTTCAGTAGGCACTGAGATATTTCTCTTTGAAGTTGGCAGTAGTTGAAGTGGTACACTCAGGGAATAACAGAGATGATAAATGTAAATATTTGTATTAGATCATGTAATTGTACATTCCCATTGGCATGATAAACATAGCTCAATGGTACTCAGAGGTGTAGGCTATAGAGTAGACCTCACACACTCAATGATTGATACAGTAATGCCTCGGGATGAGTGAAGAACCCCCGCGACATTTTCCTTGTAGCTTTTATAGGAATTGAGTGATGACTTGAATTAGAATTCAAATCAATCTCCTAAAATCTTTCACCTGAAAAATTGATTGAGATATTCTCTCAATCAATCAACAACCTTTTCCGCGACTTTCAATCAATTAGGCGTGATTACATAATGCGCCAAGTCATATAGACTTTTACAATAGATAAAAAGGTAATAACTCATAAGCTAGTGTTCCTATGCTCCTTGCTTCATGTAGAGTCTTCAAAGTAGATGTCCAAGCCAAATGTGAAGGCTTGACTTGTACCAACAGCTCCCCCTCAAGCCAAACACTTTGGCTTAAGTCTTCTCTTTCAATCTTCAATTACATCCTGCAATCCAATCATAGATTTGAATCTGCATAGCTTGTTTCCATCCAATGCCTTTGTAAGTAAATCTGCACATTTCATATCAGTAGACACATATGTCAATTGAATGTCTTTACTAAGCAACTTCTCTCTCACATAGTGGTAATGAACCTCTATGTGCTTTGTTCTAGCATGATATATTGGATTAGCTGCAAGGTGAAGAGAACTTGTATTATCTCCAAAGATAATTGGTGATCTTGTATATAAGCCTAACTCTGTATATAAAAGCTTCAACCAGATAGCTTCTTGAGTAGCATTTGCTAGCCCTCTATACTCTGCTTCAGTAGATGACAATGCTACTGTAGGTTGCTTCTTGGCTGACCAAGAAATTGGTTTATCACCTGCAAAACATATGTATCCTGATGTGCTTCTCCTATCATCCTTGCATCCTGCCCAATCTGCATCTGAATAAACTTTAATGTCAATATCTGATGTATAAGGAAAGTACAAACCATGATTCTGAGTTCCCTTCAAGTACTTCAAGATCTTCTTTGCTGCCTCTAGGTGAGGTACCCTTGGTTTGTGCATGAATTGGCTTAGCACACTAACTCCATATGCTATGTCAATTCTTGTTAAGGTAGCATAGTTCAAACTTCCTACCATGCTTTGATATCCTGTGATGTCTTGGACTTCTTCCCCTTCATGAGCACTTAGCTTTAGGTTGACCTCCATAGGAGTAGTTGAGACTTTAGCATCCTGCAAGCCAAACTTCTTGACCATATCCTGTACATACTTCTTTTGAGTGATATATATACCTGAGTTGGTGTAGACTAACTCAAGACCTAAGAAGTACTTCAATAATCCAAGATCATTGATCTTGAACTCCTTCATCATCTGTCCTTTGATGTGTCTAATCCCATTGACATCATTGCCTGTAATGATGATGTCATCAACATAAACACACAAGTAGATTACCTCTGTACTACTTCTTTTTATGAACAGAGAAGTATCAGCTTTGCTCATCACAAATCCTTGATCTTGGAGGTAGGTTGTCAACCTGTAATTCCATGCTCTAGGTGCCTGCTTCAATCCATATAGAGCCTTCTTCAATTTACAAACATAATTTACCTTCTTGGGATCTTCATAGCCAGGTGGTTGTGACATGTAGACTTCTTCAGATATCCATCCATTCAAGAAAGCATTCTTGACATCTAATTGGTACATGTTCCAATTTTTGGATGCAGCTACACTCACCAATATTCTGATAGTTGGCATCTTAGCCACAGGAGAAAATGTCTCCTCATAATCAATGCCTTGGGTTTGTGCAAAACCCTTGGCTACCAACCTAGCTTTGTACCTGTTTATTGTTCCATCTGAATTTCTCTTTAGCTTATAGATCCATCTGGATCCTATCACCTTCATAGAGTCCTTCTTGGGTACCAAGTCCCAAGTGTCACTCTCCTTGAGAGCTTCTATTTCTTCATCCATAGCTTCTTTCCATTCTGCTTTGGTGATTGCCTCCTCATATGAACCTGGTTCTTCATTTAACAAGTCCTTTGCAAGATATACAGAATGCTTAGTTACAAGAGAAGTGTCATACCCATATCTGATAGGCTTCTTACTTTCTCTCTGAGATCTCCTCATTGCTTGAGTTGAGGATTCTGGTATATTCTCTAGCTTCTTCATCTTCATCTTTCCTTTGGACTTCCATGCCTTGAATTCCTCGAGGTTGATTGTGTCATCATCATCTGAACTTGAGTCTTCTTTCTGGATTGGTTCCTCCTTGGTAAGCTTTGGGAAGTCTTCTTCTATATCATAAGGTAGACTAACCTTTCTGCATTCATTTTCATACCATGAGTCATTCTCATCAAAGATGACATCTCTGCTTACCTTGAAACCTTTGTTTGAGGGGTTGTAGAATCTGTATCCCTTTTGGTTCAAATCATAACCAATGAAAATACACTTTTCAGCTTTAGGATCTAGCTTTCCCCTTACCTGTGAGGGAATATGCACATATGCTACACAACCAAAGATTTTGCAATGATCCAAAGAAGTTCTCTTACCATGCCAAGCTTCATATGGTGTCATGCCATCAAGTGATTTGGATGGCAACCTGTTTATGAGATAGGTGGCAGTGGATACACTCTCTGCCCAAAGATAATTTGGCAACTTCTTTTCATTAAGAATAGACCTAGTTGTTTCTACAATGAGTCTATTCCTTCTTTCAGCTACCCCATTTTGTTCAGGTGAGTACCTTGTAGTAATCTCCCTTTTGATGCCTCTTTCCTGCAAGAAGTCTTCAAACTCATTGGAGAAGTACTCTCCTCCACCATCTGACCTTAGCCTCTTCAAACTTCTTCCTGTTTGATTTTCAACCAGTGCAAGATACCTCTTGAAACAATTAAACACTTCATCTTTATGCTTCATAAAGTATAAGATGGTCCATCTTCTATAGTCATCAATGAAGGACACATAATACCTTGAACCTGAAATGGAAGGATCCTTGCTAGGTCCCCAAACATCTGTGTGTACCAAGTCAAGGTAGTCTCTATGCATAAAACCTTTCTTTGAATAGGGCAACCTGTGAGACTTACCAAACTGACATGCTCCACACTTGTAAATCATGTGTTGCTTGGATACATTAGGTATCGCAAGCACACATTGATCCCTGCACATTTGCTTTAGGGTTCTTTCACCTATGTGACCTAACCTCTTGTGCCATATCTCTAACTCTGAAAGTGTTTGATCCTTGTAATTATACAAAGCAATGTTCTTAGTGTCTTCTAGCTCAAAAGTAAACAATCTACCTGATTTTTCTCCCTTGGCTATCCTTTTGAATCCATGTCTTGGGTCCTCCACATATGCTCCATGTTGAGTGAATCTGACCTGCAAACCTTTCTCCACAATCTGACCAACACTCATTAGATTCTTGGTGATGGTTGGTACATAGAGTACCGTGCTCAATAGATTCTGGTTATCATCACATGTCTTCACATTTCCAATCTTTACAACAGAATGTTTAGTATCATCACCTGTCTGTACCTGATGTTTGCCCTTGGGTTCTTCCAAATCAGAAAGTAGTGCCACATTACCAGCTACATGGTTAGAACATCTTGAGTCAATATAAAATAAATGATCATCATTTGTACCTGCCTTGGAGGTCATATTCATGATCAATAGGGAGTCATCTTGATCCTCTATGTAGTTGTTGTAATCCCTTCTATTTT
>CM035431.1:108166956-108176956 GCA_020310875.1 Ceratopteris richardii
ATCGCCAAGTTACAGGATTTCCTGTCTGTCTCATTCAATAGAGAGAGCGCTTATCAGATTATCAGGTATCTGCAAGTCATGTGTACATGTAAGAAAAACTCTTCTTGTTAAACTGTTACTTTATCGTAGTAACCTCTTAATAAAGTCAAGTCCTTTCAGTTGGGATATTTTTCTTCTCAATGAGAACACTTGCCATTCAATCAGATATTTGAAAGTGGTGTGCATCCGTATACGGAGAACTCTCCGAATCCATCCATGGATTGTCCATTACTTAAGAGCAATGTAGGAAGCAGGAGACCGTCCATTACTTAAGAGCAATGCATGAAAAATTAATGCGATCAATACATTTGACATCAGAATAATCTACTTCAAATCACATCAATCTTCTCGAGATTAGCTACAGGAAAGGTTAACCTTCAACTGCCTTAACACAAAGACCGTGAAAATCCTTTTCATGTGCTGTTTACGAACCTTCATTATAGAAAATAATAGGAAGGAATTTCTGTCATTGTGATTGGAAGGGCAATCCCGATAATATTCTTCTGGCCAACAATATTACTTCTCTAATCCGAGTGACTGTTCGATTGTACATGGCTAATATATACTCAGAATATGGTTAAACGCGATGTCATTCAAAGCATGCATTCTTCAATCTAGTGACAGTTTAATTTGTGAAGATTACTGAATGTATGCGCACGAGACTGATTTCCGTAATCAGAAATAGAAACCTGGGATTATAGATTGAACTGTTTTTTGTATGGATGGAAACGTTAGCATTCTGTGTGTCAGCTTGCATTCCTACAATGATGAAATAATTGAATTTGTTTCAGAGAAGGAAAAAGATATGAGAGAGAGTGTGTGTGTGCGGATGGATGCATGCGAGTGTGTGTGTGCTATATCTATGAGCATATGTGTGTATAAGAGAGTGTGAGAGTGGACAAGGAAAAGTGAAAGAGAGCTAGTGAGAAAAGAAGAGGAAGAAGGGGTGAGGAAGTGCACAAGTATGGGTATGTGAGGAAAAGGAGGAACTGCGAGCGGGATGCTTATGAAGCTAGGGCATAGGCCAATGGAGTGTCAATCCATTTTGAGATAATCATGGCCTCTAAGTAATCCAGTTGGACCGATTCCGAGGGATTTGAACAAAATAAAGTCTCGTAAAACCACTTTTTCCTGCGGCATTAAGCCGTGATCATTTGGTGCGTCTGCCGGGAATTTTGCTTGGTACGTCTCTATAAGAGAGTGCCATAGGTTCGCCTAGCGCCACAGGTTGGCCGAGCTTGCGGACCCCGCGATCTAGTACATGAGCGAGGGGAGCTCATCATCAGTAGCAACACAAACTCAAAGAGAGGAACGCGCTCAGAGAAGGGCCCTTGAAAGAGAAAGGAGAAAGTGGGAACCGCCAGGTGAGTGGACCTCGATTGCCTCGAAGAAATCAGTCAAAAACGTGTACTCCCGTAAGAGAGTCGCGAGTCAAGTACGGAAGTTTGAAGGAGGGATCCTGAAGCCACGTGTGCTAAATTTCTGGGATCGAAGTGATATTGACATCACACCTCTGTTCGAAATGGCTCAGCGGATTTCAGTTCACTTGGGGGACTTCACCAAGTTTTCGGGTACTTGGGACGAAGGTCCGGATAGCTTTATCCAGTTGTTTGAGGTCACCTGTGAGGCCAATGATGTAGTTGACCAGGATCAAAGGTTGAGAATTTTTCCGGCTATTCTCCGTGATGAGGCAGCCAATTGGTATGGAAATCTGACGCCACAAGAACATGGAACTTATCAGATGCTTAAGGAAGCCTTCTTAGCAAAGTTTCGACGACAAGGCTTCCAAGATAGATTGGCCCAACAAATGGATTATTTGCGACAAGGAGTCAATGAGAGCATCGACAACTATATTCAGAGAATGGAGACTTTGGTAAGAAAAATGGGCGTGAATGCCCCGAATGATGAGACATTGAAACGTAGATTCATTTCAGGATTGCGAGATCCTACGGCACAGCAGCACATCAGCCTGACAAGACCTGCGACCTTAATGGATGCTAAGGAACAAGCGAGGCTTTGGGAGGAAGTACAATTATGCCAACAAAGGAAGATGGAACTCTTATACGAGCCTATAGGAGGCCCAGGAAACATACCAATGAAAGATCCTAGTCAAGGAAGTCCCGCATTGACGACCCCAGCTTTTGTAGCTGCCACTAGCACGCCAGGCGAGGTAAAGCCTGCGCTAACCGAAGAAAGAATATTAGAATTGGTCACGCAAGCTATAAAAGCTGCCACGATAACTCAAGAGACGTACACAGTAAAACCAGAGGTCACAACAAACCCGAATCAAGTGTTTCGATCAAATACATGGTGTGGGAAGTGCCACGGTTACGGCCATTTGGCTTCAGAATGCCCCACAGTCTCGAGAGTATTCACAGATAGATCGCCACCTAGGATGCGTTGTACTTTTTGTGGAAGAACAAATCACACAGAGGACCGATGTTACAACAAGAGAGCCTATGAAGAAAGGACTATGAAATCCGGGGATACGAGAGAAAGACCTTACACGGGATTGCCCGCTCAAAGTGTACCACCCACATCTCGTTGGGAAAACAGACCGACTTATGGATATGGTGCTCACGGTCAAGGAGGAGACTATCCAAGAGGAGCCGCGCGTGATCAAAGAAGAGACGGTCCAATCCAGTGCTGGAGATGTCATGGCTTTGGCCATACTCAATCTAGATGTCCAAACGAAAAGAAGCCAATTGATTATACTCCATTATGTAGGTACTGTAGTGGGGAGGGCCACTTTGATGAAGATTGCCCAAAACGAAGAGCTGCCGCAGGCAAGGAAAAAGGACCAGTAGGGTCCTCGAACTATGTTGATACTCAAATGCATCCCACATCGAGAGCTCAAGAGCACGTTCCTACGATCGGAGTAGTGTTCAAGACACCGAACCCTCAAGAAGGCTCTAGCTCGTCAATGCACTTTGTGGATGCTTATGAGGCCAAGAAACTACACAAGGATCCAACTGTAGCAGTAGTCACTAGGACGCAAGAGTATTCGAAGAAGAATCCAGGAGGCGAAGGTGAAGAAGGGAGTCAAGAGAGGATAGCGGAACACGAAGAGGTAGAAAACCAAGTTAGAGGACTTGTTGAGCGGCAAGAGTTTGAGGATGGGGAAGAAATTGAGATCCTTCCACCAGTAACCAAGGAGTTTGTGCCGGGCATAGCACCATTCCCTGAAAGATTGAAAGCTCTTAAGATTAGAAAGGAAAGACAAAGTTCGGAAGAAGTGGATATTGTAAAGTTACTTGCTGACACTGAAGTCACGCTGGACATTGGCACATTGCTAAAATGCTCGCCTGTTTATAGGAAACAATTCTATAACGAATATATAAAGAAGCCAAGGAAAGCTCGAGATAAAAAGAGACAAGACAAGGATGTCCAAGGAATCATTCAAAGCATCACGACGCAAATTGATTCAAATGCTCCAGCTGTGACGGTCGAGATTAAAGGATATGCAGTCCCTGGTGCTCAGTTAGATAGTGGAGCTGCAGTCAACCTGATGACCGAATTCATGATGAAAGCTTTGGGCCTTAACCACATGGAAGAAACGCCGATGTCCTTGAGAATGGCGGATCAAACACAAGTGAAGCCTGCGGGTCTTTTGAAGAATGTAAGTACAGTTGTGGGTGGTCTAGAGTTTAAGGTTGATTATCTGATAGTAAGACCAAGGACCTCAGAGGCTACCTTCTCGATCCTACTTGGACGGCCATGGTTGGTGCAAGCCGAATGTGTGCATGACTGGCGCACAGGTTTTATTTCAATAGGGCCAAAGTCGGATCGAATTCAAATACAAGTATCCCCACCCTCGAGCAACAAGAAGAAGACAATAATAGTCGATGAGATGGAAAGGAAAGAGAAGGAGAAAGCAAGGCGCGAGAGTGCACGAGCTAGATTTTCTTTGAACACGGACACCTACAAGAATCTGCTTCAAGACGGGTTCAACTTGCAGCTCTTTAAGAATCAAGACACGAAGATGGGAGAGTATAAAAATCCATTACTCTATAACGACGATTCGGATCAGGAGCTGCTAGGATGGTTGACGCACACAAGTGAATTTGATTGTTACATGTTGAGTATAGATTCAAGTAAAAACAAAGCTACTCAATCCCTGGAGAAGGGAACTTCAAAAGAAGAATCGAAACGAGAGTTAGCTCCGGCGATGGAAGTGCAACAGTTGCGAGACAGAGTTAGAATGCTAGAAGCAGAAATTCTGAAGAGAAGTCGAGAATCGGAAAAAGAAGCGAAGAGTAAGACTAAATTGTCGGAAGCCATTGCAAAAGCTGAATTGAAGAAACTAGGTTCAATCGGAAGAGAACAAGACAATGATTTGCTGACCAACCATGCACGCGTGATCGGAGAGCACATTCCAATCACAGTGTCATCGAGAAATAAAGATTATTCGCGAGAAGCTCAGTTGGAAAAATGGGAAGTCTTTCCAGAAAAGTTCTTGAGTGTAGGGTCAGAGCTACCAGATGGAGTACGAGGCTGCATTAAAACGACACTCAAAAATTTTAGCGAGGCCTTTGCATGGTCGTACAGTGATCTGAGAGGAATTGATCCCCAAATCTGTCAACATTATATAGACTTGGAAGAAGGCACACGACCGATATGTCAACGACTCAGGCGAACGAATCCAGTCTATTCGGAATTGATCAAGCTGGAATTGACCAAATTATTGGAGGCAGGATTCATATACCCCATTGCCTCTAGCGAGTGGGTATCGCCAATTGTAGTGGTTCCAAAGAAAAATAAGAAAATCCGTATTTGCATCGATTATCGAAAGTTGAACGAGCGCACGAAGAAGGATCACTTTCCCTTGCCATTTACTGATCAAATCTTGGATAGAGTGGCTGGCCATAAACTGTACTCATTCTTGGACGGTTTCAGTGGGTACAACCAAATCCAAATTCATGAAGAGGATCAATCCAAAACTACTTTCACGACAGAATGGGGTACGTATGCATATCGGGTGATGCCATTTGGATTATGCAATGCACCGGCCACATTCCAGAGAGCAATGATAGCTGCATATCAAGACTACCTCAAGGATTGGATGGAGATATTTCTTGATGACTTTGCAATCAGAGGCGACGATGAAAATATGATGGAGAGGATCGAAGCAATTTTAAGAAGAAGCATCGAAAAAGGCATCGCATTGAATCCTGAAAAGTGTACATTTGGAGTACGAAGAGGATTACTTTTGGGTCACGTCATTTCCGAAAAAGGGATTGCGGTTGACGAGGACAAAGTGGAGAAAATTGGACAACTTCCACCACCACAAAACTTGCGACAACTCAGAGGATTTTCGGGCCATGCAAACTATTATCGACGATTTATATTAAATTTTGCATCTATAGCGGCACCACTGACAACTCTCTTAAGGAAGGATCAACAATACCAATGGACGGGAGAGTGTCAAGTCGCATTCGACTCGATCAAAGAGAGGTTAATAAATGCACCGATTTTGGTAGCACCTGATTGGACGAAGGAATTTCATGTACATACCGACGCTTCTCATACTGCAGTTGGAGCAGTACTATGCCAAGCCGACGAAAAGAAGATGGATCATCCTATTTACTATGCAAGTTGCAATTTGAATAGCACTGAGAGGAACTACACGACTACGGAGAAGGAATGTCTATTGATGATCTTTGCGGTGAACAAGTATCGGCACTACTTGATGGGAAAGCATTTTACTTTTTACGTGGATCACGAAGCCCTTAAGTATATCATTAATAAACCAGAGTTATCAGGACGACTGATGAGGTGGATGCTACTTCTTCAAGAATTTCAGTTTACAGTGGTAACCAGACCAGGCAAAGCACATATATTGGCCGACCATTTATCTCGAATTGTTAATGAGGAGCCAATCTCTGGTGTGCCCGACGATGCTCCTGATGGGCATCTATTCCAGGTTGATGCGAAAATACCTTGGTATGCCAATTTGGTGAATTTCTTATGCACTACTAAATATCCGCCAGGAGCAAGCAAGAGGGAGAAACAAAAGCTGTTAGCATTGGCAAAGCATCATAGCATCATTGGGGGGCAACTCTATCGATATTTTGTTCATGAGAGCATTTATCGGAGGTGTCTCGAGGAAGAAGAGGCAAATCTAGTGTTGCGGGCTTTGCATGACGAACCTTGCGGTGGACATTTTGCTGGTGAATTGACAGCAAGAAAGATTTTATTAGAAGGGTATTGGTGGCCAACATTGTTCAAGGACTCTCATACATATTGTAAGAAGTGTGACAAATGCCAACGAATGGGCAAACCCACATTATCACATGCTTCTCCTCTTACGCCGGTGTTGGCTCTTAAGCCGTTTGAGAAATGGGGAATTGACTTTGTGGGGCCTATTGATCCTCCCTCACGACGAAGATCCAATAGGTATATCTTGGTCTGTACTGATTATGTTACCAAGTGGGTGGAAGCCAAAGCTCTGAAGACTGACCGGGCTGTTGATGTAGCGAAATTTCTATATGAGCAAATTATCACTCGATTTGGATGCCCATTGGAAATAGTGAGTGATAGAGGGACACATTTTGTCAATGAATTGATCGAAGAATTGATGGAACTCTACAAAATCAAACATAGAAAGAGCACTCCATATTATCCAAGGGCAAATGGACAAGTGGAAGTCACCAACAAAATCCTTGAGCAGATTCTGACAAAAACAGTAGCGGTGCATAGGAGAGACTGGGATGACAGACTTCTGGAAGCTTTGTGGGCATATCGAACATCCTACCGAGTGACAACTAAGAGTACCCCGTTCTCTCTAGTATATGGCGAGGAAGCCATTTTCCCTATCGAAAAAGAAGTGCCGACATTAAGAGTGGCCATCGAAGCCAGATTGGGCGAGGAAGAGTCATTGAAGGAAAGGTACATACAACTGGTGAAGCTGGAAGAAAAGAGACTCATCGCACAACAAAGCTTGGAAGCTATTCAGAAGAGACGTAAGGAAAGACATGACAAAAATCTCAAAACCTATGTGATTCAAGAAGGGGATTTGGTACTAGTCTATGATAGCAAGTATTATAAATTCCCAGGAAAGTTGCAGACAAGATGGGTAGGACTGTTTAAGGTGGTGGAACTCAATCCCAATGGTTCCATGCAAATTCAGGATTTAGGAGAAGAATATGCTCCCGTGAAGGTTAACGCGCTTCGAGTTAAAACATATTTCAAGTGATGTTAGGATGAGAGAAGCCAGACAGGACCCAAACGAAGTGACGAAGTAAACTCCTTGTACATACATGTATAGTATTATATATATATGCGCATATGTAAGCTATGATTTGTGTGTCAAAAATAATCTCCCTTGCTAGCTCAAGCATTTGGACTTCTAATATTTTTTGTGTTATGCAGAGACTGTTAGAGCCTAAGTAACAAAATGGCAGACCAAATTATGCAACTCTACTTGTACGAGCTAAGGATATATTTCTCGGACCAAACGTTCGCTCGCATGGATATAGATGTCGACGACTTTGAGACGGAATACGATGTTGAGGAAGCGCATTGGCTGGTATGCTTTATAAACCAGGATTTGGGTGTTGCATTTTATATTGAGTGTTTTGAGGAATACCTAGATCGACATGTAGGATGGGCGGGAGATCGATACTATTATTTTGATCCTTCTAGGGAAATGCCTAACGAGGAAAATGATATCACATGGGCTTGGGCAGATGTGCTGACGTTAGGAAGTGATGACGGAGCTCCTGAAGTCGAGCCTGACTCGCCTTAGAGAAGTTGTCGGGATTCGAGTACGATGTGAGACTGCATGAGACATTCCGGGGACTCACATTCTAGGACACCTAGGGATAGGTATACGAGGGACTAAGGCATAGCTGGTTGTAGTTACCAAGTGAAAAGTTGAATCGATGAATACGTATGTAGTGTCTGTAATTGAAAGAATGGAGTGAAGAGGTGGTTGATCTGTCAAAGGCTGGAGTGTATATGTTTGCATGTATGTGTGGGAACGGTGGGTAAAGTCCCTTTCTTCCTCTCCCTAATTCTCAGGACCTGGGTGAACTAATTTACTATGAAAAGGAAAATGAAAAAAAAGGAAAAGAAAAAGAAAATGTGTTGTGTGATCGTACCAATGCGCTATGGTGGGCTAGTAGGTGGGTGGATTTATCCTCGCCGGGTGGTTAGGACCACGAGCCGCAGCTAGTTTCGCCATAGGCTTGGAATGTATATGTCTGTGTCTTAGCTACGCGCCATAACGGGTTGGTAGGTGGGTGGAGCCATCGTGGCTGGGTAGTCACGACCACGAGCCGCATCCAGCTTCGTTATGGGCTAGCTGGTATATGTTATGTGTTATCATTGTGTGTTTGTGTGTTGTGCGCTGCATTGCGTTGGTAGATGGGTGGAATCAACCTGATCGGGTGGTCAGGACCACGAATCGCATCCAGTGTCAATGTAGGCCAACGTGTGATTGAAATAAAATTTTCATATGAAGTTATTCCCCACTCCTGAGGGGGAGAGAAAGAGAGGAGAGGGCGATGATCGCCTGGAAGGGAATGTTAGTTGCTTGTGTGATTGGTATGTATTGGCTTGCAACAGATCAGCCCACTTTGGATCAACGTTCTTGAAGGCACAGAGACTGTATATGTACTTATGGATGAGGCTCTAGCGAGGTAATGCTACGGTAGTGCTTTATAACTTGTGTGCTCTATCTGAAGGTTTTTCTAGTATGTGTGACACTCCAGGGTTCTGATGTATGTCTTGACTTGCACTCGAGTTTCGATGATTTTTGTAGGACGAAGATGGCGATTTTTCGAGAACGTCTAGTCATGGAATAGTTGTACATAGCGAATAGTAGGTCAATAAAAAGGGTTATGCATTTTGGGTATTTTTGCATCTCCGATTGTGTTCATTTCAGTTGTCGTTGTTCATTTCAGTTGTTGTTATTTTCTTTTCTGTTTGCCGCAATAGTAGTTGCATATCTAAAACATGGAAAGTGTGCATGTGTTATTTTGGTTGAGATCATTGTCATAATGGAATGTATGAGCAAATTGATGCATGGCTGAAATGGATTGCGTGTATGTGCATGTTCTCGGATCATTTTGGAAGTGACTGATTTGAATGTATTTACGAGTGATTTTTGAGCACTAATAGCTTCGATGAGTGCAGGTTCAGTGGAAATGGCGGCTCAATGAAAAAGTATGTGAACTAATGGGAAATTGGCATGTTCATAATTGTTTGGATTGTATTGCAGCATGAACGGCTTGTCGAGGATGACTTCGCAAATAAGAAGAGGGAAGTATGTTAGCCCCAAAAATGGTGAATTTTTATGCACTAATGTGGTTCTATTTGGCAGGAAAATACGTTTGATTTCAGGTACTTGCAGAGTAGATTTGGTGATTGATGAGAAACATGTGGAGATATCGATTGCAGGGATGTGGAGAAAAGGGATTGAGCATGGAGGTGCCTCGCCTGTCGGTCCTACATCTTCTCGAAATGATTTAGGAGCATTACACAGGCACTAGATTGCCTGAAAGGAGTGCGCAACGAAGGCATAGCTCCAGATGCTGCTACATTTTCATTTGCTTTGAAAGCATGTGTTGGTATTGAGCAGATTGATCATGAACATGTGAGGAAGGGTGGACCTGAAGAAAATATGCTCGTTGTGAAGATTGGTGGAGCAGCGTATAGGATCGGAATGGGTGGTAGATCTTACATCTTGGAATTCAACACGAACGAAAAGGGAGAGGGCTATAGGCCAAGAGTGGACTTGGTGCCAGATTTTTTTTTTTGTTGATGAGAACCAGGAGAAGGCTCTTTGTGGTCATGCAGAAAAGCTGGCTATAGCTTTTGGGCAGAACATTGTGGTGAAGGATGCATATTGTGTGCACTTATTTCAAAAGGGTCTCTGTTTGTGTGAAATACGAATCATGTCAGAATATATGGGACAATATAAGCAGATAGCTCGAGTGATAAGTATTTCCGCTTTAAG
>CM035431.1:108216877-108374377 GCA_020310875.1 Ceratopteris richardii
AGGAAGATGCAAGAATAATAAAAATGGAGTCAGAGATTGCTGGATTTGTGGTAAGACGAATCACTTAGCTAATGATCGTTGGCATAATACTCAGAGTAATGGTGGATATAATCAGAACTTTAATTCAAGAGGAAGAGGTGGCAGAAATCAAAGAGGTAACTTCAGAGGAGGAGGTAGTAGGGGTTACTTTGGAAGAAATGCAGGTAGAGGATTCCAAAGTCAACAATACAATAATACCTACTACAATTATGCTTCAAATCAGAAGGAGGATTCAACATTGATAATGAATGCAACTTGTGAAAGGCAAAGTGAAGACCAAAGAGTCTTCTACATTGACTCAAGGTGTAGCAATCACCTGAGTGGTAACATAGCATTGATGACTGATTTGGAAAATAAGGTATCTAATCATGTTGTTCAAACAGGTGACAATACAAAGCATAATGTGAAGTCAATTGGATCAGTGAAGGCCAAGGATGGAAGTACTCTCTTGAGTAAGGTCTTGTATGTTCCTACAATTCCTAAGAATCTGATAAGTGTAGGACAAATTGTCGAAAAAGGTTATGAAGTTAGATTCACTAATGAAGGAGTGTATGTGGAAGACCCTAGCAATGGGTATAAACAAATTGTTTTAGGGAAGAAAGAAGGAAGGTTGTTCACATTGAATATTCAAGGTAATGTTGATCATGCCTTGTTCACTTATGGAGGACATAAGATCTCTGAGTTAGATCTTTGGCACAAGAGGCTTGGACACTTCAATGAAAGAGGTATCAAAGATATGATTAACAATGGTTCAATGCTTGGATTGCCTAATGTTGCAGGTCAACATATGACATACAGATGTGAGGCATTTCAATTAGGTAAGGCTCATAAGCAATCTTACTCCAAGCATGGTTTCATGTATGTAGAGACGCTTGAGTTGGTACACACAAATGTGTGGGGACCATCAAAGGATTTCAGTATCAATGGTTCAAGGTACTATGGCTTCTGTGCTTGATCATTTCAAGAATCCTTTTGTAGATGTCTAAGTCCATAGTTAATGAGTCTATGGTTAAAGTTTGAGAGCCTAATTGTAAACAGCCTGTGAGAATTATGAGTAGGAACATTCATATGTAAAAGAGTGTTCACAGTTTTCTGAAACAGGCGCATTTTCGATGGTCAATGATTTGATCATTTCTCACTGCACAGATTAAAGTTTTGCATGAGTGAGGACTCAAAATCTAAGTTGAGAGGTAAGCCATCTATGGTTAAAAGCATTTGCTTAAACGGGTTCTAGTTTTGGAGAACCATGTCTTAGAAGTTGCAGGTGTCAAAGTCGACTATACAGAGAGAGAGTTTCAGACATAGGTAGATTGTTTGAATCATTTCTCATAATCTACTCAAGCTTTTGAAGTGTTTTAACTTGGAGGAGGTGCGCAATCACTAGGCAAAACATTCTACAAAGTTTTATCAAAAACTTTGCACGAATGATTAGTCAATGAGTGATTAAGGTGCAGCAGACTTTTCTGAGAAATGACTTTCTTCACAGTTAGCTAATTTCTTGATAATTTGGTGCTTGTCTTCCAAAATTGGTTGGAGTTTAAAGTTATTCTTGATATAGAGGTGTTCCAACTAGACAAACTTTTGAGCTCTTCTTGCTTCGCAATAATTGCATCTCTTCTAAGAGAGACTAAGGGAGGTTCAACACCCTCGGGGGCCTCATGAGCAATGCAAGATCCCCCCTCCAAAATAGGTGCCAGTTTACCAATCTCCCCCTGGGTTGGGGCTAGGTTGCTTATCACGAGGGAGGGGGCCATCGAAGCCAAGACAGGGCCCTCGAAACACGCACATGGGAAAAACTTTGGTCAATGATAACCCCATATTGAACAAGAAATTCTCCCACCAAGAGTTTTTTTCTTTTTTGAGACAATAGGAAAAGAGAGTAAATTAATGGAAAAAATTACAATGTGTACAAGGGAGCAGTGATCCCAACAACCACAAGGGTTACATATTGCAGTCCATTACAAGGAGAACCCATCAGCCACAAGGGTTACAAATTGCAAACCATTAAAAACCTATCACTAGAGTAACATTCTAACAGGGATTCTCTCCATCTACAAGGAGGAAGGGTCCTAATAGTAATAGTGAGATCCTGGGGGACATTTTTAATGGACTACAGACTATGCATACCAGAAAGATACAAGGTTTTTCTAAGGGAACTCAGAAAATTCCCTTTGCCACTATTAAAAAGGGTTCGATTTCTACTAATCCAGATATGCCATAAGATGTGACCCCTCCACAAATTCCACAGCACCAGATCAAGCTTATTGCAGTAGCCAAGGATTATCTCTCTGATGCGAAGTTGAGGGAGCTTCTTGACAACCAGAATGGGGTCCAACAACTTCCAAAATTGTCTGGCATGCTAGCAATTAATAAAAAGATGGGTTAAATCCTCTTCCCTGCTACACAGAGAACAATTTCCATTATTGGGGTTTACTCTCTTAGCCCTGTTGCCTGTCCACAGACCATTATGCAGAATCAGCCATTCCAAGTAGGAATGTTTGATGTTGAACGGGAAAGCCCAAATGACTTTGAACCTATATCTCCATTGATTGGCTGACCAATTGCATCCCCATCTGAGATTGAGCTTTCTATTCACACAGAGAAGTGAGCCCCTGTTGTACTTGAAACTTTGCCACATATCTTTAGCAACATCCACAATGTGGATGTTACTCCTGCATTCCTCCATCTTCAACTTCAGGAGGGACTTCATTTCCAACAGGATCTGCAAACAGCCAGAGGAACAGTGAGTCAGTCCAAGGATATATTCATCAGAAACCAACTCACCTGAGTTGAAGAACCAAGCCCAATTTCTTATTCCAAGTTTGAAGCATTTATGCTCTCTAATCTCTAAACTTTTATTATTCCACAGGGAAATCCATCCCAGCCAAGGAGATTCCTGAAGAAAAAAGTTAAGGTTAGTAGTGTACTTAAGGTTTGGGGAAAAGAAAGCCTTGACCTTCATCCATACAGACCAGAACCTGCAGGAGAGGATACTACCAAGAGGGGAAAAGGTGGATGGGGAAATCACAATGTCCCACAAATGATTGTTAGTCCAAGCTTTGTAATTCTTGACATGAAACTTATGAATGTTTCTTTTAAGAAGGACAACCTAGATGTCTAAAGAGTTTAAAGCCCTGTAGATCCATTTAGCAGCCAGGTTTTTAGCCATTTTTATAGGGCAGATGATACCTAACCCACCTTCATGTTTAGGCAGACAGCATATCTTCCAAGAAACCTTAGGAACTTTATTAGTCTGTTCATTTCCTCCCCATAAAAACCTTCTAGCAAGGGCAATGGCCTGATTTAACTGCTTTTTTAAAGGGCTCCAACAAGCCAGGAAATAAACCAGGGAAGGGAGCAGGTAATGCTTCAAAATGAAGCATCTGTGAGAGAGAGAAGCATAAACATTATACCACCTGAGCATTTTTCCTTTAAATTTGTGAAGCACCCAATCCCACCTTTGCTGCATAGTGACATTGAAACCCATGGGGATACCCAATAACCTAAAGATGACTTGATCCTACAGGACAATACAACCGGAATTAGTAATGTAGTTGGGAGTCAGATGATTGGAAGATCTGAAGCCAGTTTTGGAGTGATTGATATGAGAACCACTAGCTAGACAAAAAGTATTCAGACAAGCGAGAAAATTTTCATTATAGACCGGATCAGCAAGAGTACACATATTTGTATCATCTGCAAACATTTGAAGACCAAGTTGGTGATTGGAATTGGGAATGGGGATGCCTTTGATCTTTTCTCTGGACATTTCATGATTCACCAACCACCCAAGAGCATCACTGGATATGGAAAAAAGAAGGGGGGCCAAGGGGCACCCTTGTCTAATGGATCTGGCAATTTTAAGAGGGGGGAAAGTTGACCATTCAAAGAGACTCTGGACCAAGCATTCCCAAAAAGGGTACTAACATACTTAATAAACGTTTTCCCAATACCAATATCCTAGAGAGACTGAAGGATAAAGTCCCATTCAATTCTCTCATAAGCCTTGTCAAATTCAATTTTGAAAAAGTAGAAGTCAAGATCTCTTTCAGCAGCATAATCAAAACCTTCCCAAAGAGAGATGATGGCATCAAGAATATATCTACCTTTGATAAAACCTTTTTGCATAGGTAAAATGATAGTGTTCATGATGGGACTAAGCCTTCTAGCAAGGGCAGAAGCAAAAAATTTGTAAACAGAATTGAGGCAAGTAATGGGTCTCCAGTTATTGAGATCTTCTTTAGGGCCCTTCTTGTGGATGAGTCTAATAACCCCCATGTTCATATCAGAGGACAAGGAACCTTTCCTAGTGGCCTCTCTCCATATCTCCAGAAGGTAAGGGGTAATGAAATCCTTAAGTTCCTTAAAAAGCTCATTAGAAATTCCATCAATGCTAGGAGATTTACACGGTTTCAATTTATCAATGGTTTCTTTAACCTCACCAGCAGAGAGGGGCAAGTCCAGAAGAGTAGCCAGTCCCTGAGGGAGAGTTTTCACCCTGACAGAAGCAATATGGGCCCTGGCTCTCTGGATGTCCTCCCCCCTCTTGGGAGGACTAGAGAAAACATTCATAAAGAAACTAGAGGCTTCTTGTAAGCACTCTTCCATGTTGGCAGCAGTACCACCATTTCTTTTAGAAAGTAAAGGAATGAAGTCCTTGTTTTTCTTTTGCTTGAGCAGATCATACATATGTTTATTGGGTCTATCCATGTTCCTCTCCCAGAACCTTCTGGAGTTGGCGAGAGACTAGCTAGCTTCCCGATACTCCTCACATCTCAATTTATGGTTCAACTCAATGGAATCCACACAAGGGTTATTAGGATCATACATCTTAAGGGCTTCCAAGATTTTCTCTTTTCTGAGAGACCTAGCTTTATACACTTTGTTTTTATAGAAGGTAAATATCTTCTGGATATCCTTCTCAGCATACTCCCAGCTTTTGAGAGCAGAGGTGTTATGGGAGAAGTGCCAGCTAATGGACTCCTTAATTTGCTTAATAATCAAGGGGAACTTGAGCAGTCTAGCATCAAGGTGGGGCCATTCTGCTCTAAAAGGCTTAAAATTCCTCTTAAAAGACAGACATAGGGGAAAATGATCAGACAACAACAGGGATTGGTTAGTCACAGCACAAATCTCCTAGAAATATTTACCAAAAGTAGAATTAATGTAGCACCTATCAAGTCTAGCACCCAGGGCATTCTCATTTGACTGTCTATTGTGCCAGGTGATACCAGTATGCTCAGAGTGATCAATCAAATCATGAAAGTGACAGAGAGAGTACGAGAAGGTCTTTTCCACACCATAAATGCAGGACCCCTTTTTATTAAGTCTATCGTTAATGTTAGTAACCATGTTGAAGTCTCCGATAATACATATATTACCTTGAAGGTTTTTTAATTCCTCCCAGCATTTGCTTCTCATGTTTCTACAATTAGAGGCATAAAGACTGACTATACTTACATCCATAGGGGAGTCGAAAGAAACAGCAACCCATTGATTAGACGGACTTTTAATCACCCCTTTAATGAGGTGCCCCAACTTTGGGTTAACACCAATGGCTGCACCTCCTTTCCCTTGATCATGAATAGTAAATGGGTGTCAAGCTTATGACCACCAATCTTCAGCTCTTGAAGACGTAAGACATCAGGGGACTTGGAAAGGTTCCTTTTCCAATTGTTAATGATTTTGGCCCTGACTGGATCAGTCAGACCTTTACTGTTAAAGGAAACAATATTCAGGTAATCCATAAACACAGAAATAGGGAAGGAAAACAACCATGAGGCATGCCATGGAAGAGCCCCCTCAAGAGTAGGATCCTAAGCCATGAAATTGGGAGGAAAAAAGAAGATCACAAGAAGAAAAAAGATCGGGTCCCTCCCCTCAAAGAGGGCAACCATCAATACTGAAATTCACATCACTAAACGTTAGGGGTTTGTCTGACCCGTCAAGAGCGGCGATTCTTGGCCAGTGGTTCAAAGACAAGTGCCTCAACCCCGACTTTATCTGCTTACAAGGGATTAAAATCGACGGAGAGGATCTCCAAAAACGGCTTAAATGCATTTCTCCGAACCACCTGTGGTTCTCCACTTCTCACCCTAGGGGGGCAGGGGGTGCTGCGATCAATATTAGTCACTCCTTGTCTGGAAGTGTGACCTCGACTTTTGAAGGTCGAAATCATCGTTGGATTGCTGCCTCTATCGGGTTCCCTTTTCAGTTCATTGTGGTCTCAATTTATACCCCTAATGGAGAAGCGGATAGAATTGATACTTGGGCGTCTCTCGACTCCCTCTCACATAATGTTCTGATTTGTGGGGACTTCAACATGGTTGAGTTTCCTGAAGACCGATGGAATAACAAGGGAAAAATTATTGACGGACAAGAGAAAGAGATATGGGATAAAATCAAGCTCCACCTCGACCTGGTAGAGGTTAAAGACATGAAGCGGTTCTCCTGGTCAAATCTCCAATGGGGGGACTCTTTGAGGAAAGCAAGACTTGATAGATGTTACATTGATCAAAACACCATCCTCCAGTGGGGCAGTCCTTTGATTTCCCAACACATGGATCTGACTATCTTGGACCACTACTCGATTACTCTATCTTTCAAACCGATTCCCATGCTCCAGAAAGCCCCTTGGTTTCATGCTTGTCAGATATGGTTTTCCCTCCCCTCTGTCCACCAAGAAATTTCTGTAGTGTGGGCGGAATCCTTTGCCTATTGTAATGAACCGGCTAAGTGTTGGAGAAGTGCGGTGGAAAGGACTCGAAAAATTCTGATCAGGACTCAAAAGGCTATAAGAGATATCCAGGAAAAAAGAAGAGAAACGGTGTACCGAAGGCTCTCACGGCTTGAAGAAGAGGTGAAAAAAGGTAACTTACAATGCCAACAAGGTCTTTTGAAAATCAGGGGAAGACTAAAATTAGAGGAGGAGGTTCAAAGGAAAAATCTTCAAATATTCTTCAAAGATTGGTGGGCGAGGAAGGCCGACAAACCATCAAAAGAGATGTGTAACATCCTCAAGAGGAAACAAGCTAGGGAATCCATCCCCTTATTGGTCGATAACAATGGAACCGAATGTAGCACGGAAGTTGAGAATAGATCTATCATCGTCGAGCACTTCACCCATCTTCTTGGGGTCTCAAATCCTCTTTCCCCGCATAAGCGTGACTCCATGGCAACCATCTCAAGGGTTGCTCAATCTAGAATCCCACAGAACATGATTTCTCTGTTGGATGCTAACATTTTCGAGAATGAAATTATTGTGGTTATTGATGCTCTTCCCAATGGGAAAAATCCCGGGTCCTGATGGCCTCACCAATGAGTTTTCCAAGTCCTTCAAACATGAGGTGGCCACCCCACTGCGTCTGGTGTGGCAAGAGGCTCTCTCCTTCGGTGCCCTCCCTGAGTGTCTTAATAATGGCATCATCAAGTTAATCCACAAAAGGGGAGATAAGAACAAAATTGAAAATTGGCGATTGATTACCATACTCCAAACAGGATACAAGATAATTGCAAAAGTCATCGCCAACAAAATCTCTTGTCATCTAAAGTCATGGCTTTGTGAGGACCAGAAAGGTTTTATCAAAGGTAGATCTATACTTGAAGCAATTGTCGATATTGGGAAGGCCTTGCGTTTGCTGAGGAGTCTGCACAAGATCTGGTATTCAGTAAAATTGACTTCGACAAAGCGTATGATAGATTGGAATGGGACTTTATTCTTCAATCATTGAAAGACCTTGGATGCAGCCAAAAGTTCACGAAGATGGTTTCCACCCTTCTTGGAAACGCTTCAACCAAAATAAATATCAATGGTAAGCTGTCTGAGCCCATTCGTTTAAAAAGATCAATTAGGCAAGGCTGCCCTTTGGCTCCATTACTCTTCACCATTGCCTCGAATGGACTTAGTCACCTATTCAAGCATCACATGGATGCTGGCAATCTCAAGGGTCTTGCCCTACCTCTAAATCACGGCCAAATGATTGCGAGACTTTTTGCCGATGACGTGAATGCCTTTGTACATAACGATATAAATAGCATCGAGGTGTTTTGGTGGTGCCTCGACATCTTTTGTGTGGCGTCAGGTTCAAAAATAAACCATGCTAAAACTGCTTTTAGAGCAATCAGCGGACCTACACCCCAAGTGTTGTTAGATCAGGGGTGTCAAGTTATCCCTAGAGTTCAAGTCTTTTGTCTCCTTGGCATTCCAATGGGATTTGACATCTCAATGGACCAACGATGGAACTGGGTGCTATCCAAGCTGGATAGCAAACTAAATCATTGGAAAGATATGCAAGTCAACATGGCAGGTGTGCTATGGTTGTTAACACATTTATGTTGTCTACAACTATTTACTTTATCTCATGTTGGAGACCTAAGGAGAAAGACTTGGCCAAAATGGAAAGAATCTACAGAAACTTCCTTTGGACTAGGGACCCCAACAGGAGGAGGATTCCCAAAATCAAATGGGAAACTTGCATCATCCCAAAAGACTCAGGGGGCTTGGGAATTTTGGATACCGTTGGATTGGCTAACAAGCTGGTGGCAAAGTGGCTTATCAAGGCTTGGAGCAATAGTGAGTCCTCTTGGGCTAAATTGATCTTCAAAAATATGGAAGACCTTACCTTAGTGGGCCATCCCATTTGGAAGGACATAGGGATTCTCATGCTTTTGTTCTCCCCCCACCCGATGTGCCCTAAAGGCTCTAGCCTCGTGTGTTCTTTATGGAACAGTTGGAACAAGGCCAAACAATTCATCCGAATCAGTGATGAGTGGAAGTAGGCGGCTGGGATAAGACAAAATGACTCTATCTGGTTCCCAATCGGCAACATTAGGGGGGTGGAGTCTTGGAACCTCCAAACTGGAAAGCGGTTATGGAACAAAGGGTTCAAACAGTGGAAACAACTCTGGAAGCAAGAGACCAGCCAGTGGATTAGGTTCGAAGACTTGGATCCGAGACTTAGAGTTACCCTAGAGGAATGGACTCTTCTTCAAGGCAGGTGTTTGGCATGGGACCGCTCAACTACTCGCCTGCTCTACGATCAAGATCTTCCTTGCCTGGAGGGCCTCAAATGGAGCAATGGAAAGAAACTATACAAAATCCCCAACTTCAAAGAGAACTTAGATGTTCATTACACTCTTAACAAGAGATGGTGCCTTTCTTGGAACAAACTTCGATGGGAACTAAAATTCATGTCTATTTGGCACCCCCTAATTGAGATCAAAAAGTCCATTCTCATGTGACAGATCTTGCATAAAGGTATTTGGTCCAATGCAAGGGCTAACAAAATTTGTGGAGTGCCACTATGGTGCAAGCATTGCCATCGATGCATCGAAGATTTAGCTCACCTGTTCTTCGATTGCCCCAAGTCCCGTGTTATTTGGTGTCACGTGACCTGGGTATTGAGACTCACGAACCAAATAAATTGGCAACAGGTGTTGTTGGGTGAGGTGGTCGACTGCTCATGGAAGCTGTGGAATGCCATCAGGGGTGATACTCTTTCGAAGATTTGGAGGGAGCGATGTGCTGTCAATTTTGGCCAAACTCCTAAGGAATGGTCAATCAAGAAATCCTTGTTTCTTATAGGTAAAAGAATCTCCTGAGATAAGAGATCTCCACCATTTAGGCATCACTGTATTTATCTTCTTGAAAACAGCAAGTTAAAACCCAAATGGGTCCCACATGAGGGTGATGATAGATTTATCCGCCTCATTTGTAATGCCCTCTAGCTTGCCATACTCCTCCCCTGCATTGTGGGATTTGGGGGGTCCCATGGGCACTAATCCCATTCACTTGTAACTTTTCTTCTTTATTTTAATTAAAGTCCGGGACAATAGGCTAAGGCCGAACTTCCTTTTATTAAAAAAAAACATTCTAACATTTATTGCAATTTGCATTGAGTGTTTTCCTTTCAGATATAAGGAGTCATGTTCATGCTTCCACGTTTTCCAAGAGTACGCTAGGTGAAAGCTCTAGGTTCATTGAAGGATTTGGTTTGAATCCAAGAGTGTCCTTCATTTTTGAGCCCTGAAAAGATGGATAAGGGAGTTGATGGGTCTGCTTGAACAAGTTCAAATTTTTTTTTTTGAGAGAACAGAAATTTAAAATTGATCCAAGTCAAGGTAAAAATACAAAGGACCTTCTAAGAGGAAGGGCAAGATCTTCGGGCCTTTACATCTTATAACCTTCAATATGCAGCTTGATAAAGCTGGACATAATGACTCTAGATGAAGAATGGGCTTGGAGCATTTTGGATCTCCACAGGTTACAAGGGTACTTTTTTACAATCAGAAAGGGGTTAACATCAATTGAGGGGGCATAGCAGGAAGATTGTAAACAATGATCAAGAAGTCTTACAATGCCCATCATACAAGGGAAAAAATTATCTTTACAATACTTGTCATAGATTTTGATATTCCTATCTTTCCAGATAGCCCACAGAATGTGGGCCCTCAGCATTTGCCAGAGAACTATGTCCATCTTGTTGGCTTCACCAATAAGAAGAACTCTGAAGTCTGGAGTCCTTACTCCATTAGCTTGGCAGTATAGAGAAAAGACTCTCCAGTATCTGGAAGAGTTCTTACACTTGAAAAACAGATGTTCCAAATCTTCATCCATTCCACAAAAGTGACATTGACCTGCATCAATTTTAAATTTTGTGGCCTTGCTGCCAGTCCAAATACCTCTATGCAGAATCAGCCAAAGTAAGTAGGAGTGCTTAATGGCAACAGGGAAGGACGAGGTGCATTGAAATCTATATCTCCATTGTTGAGTAGACCATGAGAGATTCCATTTTCTGTTAAGCCTTCCAACAATCATTCTGATGCTGCAGAAAGATCTTTTGAAGTTATTGTATATGTCTTGAGCAACATCCTAGAGACTGACATGCTTCTGCCAAAGGTTGTGATCCAAGATTTCCAGCAGCTTGAGCTTCTTTTCCCTGAGAATCTGCTTGCAAGCAATAGACAAGGAATCAATATTCATTATATGCCTGTCATCAAGCACATTACCATTATTAATCATATCATGCCAATTGTTAAAGCCATTCCTTCTACATTTGTTCCATCTAATGGGTAGAGGGGTGATAAAATCTTGAGCATGCCATCCAAACCACAAGGAATCCTGTAACAAAAAAGAGTAATTATACTGAAACCAGACAGGTAATTTGTACTCCCTTTTTATAGTCATCCAAGCTTTCAAGAAGTTGCACACCAGGACACTTCCTTTGGGCACAAACATATCAGGAAAAACTACAACATCCCAAATATAAAAGTTAGTCCAACTCTTGTTATTTTTAATCCAAAATTCTGATATATTCCTTTTGATCAAGCAGGCCCAAAAATCCTCAGAAGAGACAGGCCTAAGGATCCATTTAGCAGCCATCTGAGTAGCCATCCTGGTAGGACAAATCAAGCCCTACCCACCTTCATATTTCTTCATACAATAGGTTTTCCAAGCCACCTTGGGGATTTTGCTTCCTCCCCATAAAAATCTTCTGGCTAGAGAGATGGCCTGAGATAGCTGTTTCTTAGTAGGATGCGAGCAAGACAAAAAGTAAGTCAGGAAAGGAAGAATATAGTGCTTTAAGACAAAGGATCTTTGAGAAATATTAGACTGAAAGTCAATCCATTTAAAAACTTTATCTCTCAACTTGTATAAAACCCAACTCCGCCTTTGATCATTGGTGACTTCAAAGCCCATGGGGATGCCCAGTAATCTCAAAACAGAACCTTTTTTTATCACCTAACAGTCTGCATTCTTAACACAATCTAGAATCAAGTTATTAGTGGAATAAAAATCGGTCTTAGAATGATTAACAACCGAGCCATTGGCTAAACAAAAAATATTAAGACAATTGAGAAAAGCAGCAGCAGAAGAGTCATCAGCTTTCATAAGCAGGTTAGTATCATCAACAAACATTTGAAGACAAAGTTGGGACTGGGCTTGAGGGATCACTATACCCTTGATAGAGCTTTGATTGATAGAGTCTTTAAACAGTCACCCTAAAGCATCTGAAGTGATAGCAAAGAGGAGAGGAGCCAAAGGACAACCCTGAAGAATTGATCTACAAATCTTGAAGGGGGAGGACAAATGACCATTTATAGCAACTTTAGACTAAGCATTACCAAACAAGATGCTAGTAAACTTAATAAAGCTTTTACCCAAACCAATATCATGCAAAGATTGAAGAATAAAATCCCATTCAATCCTATCAGAGGCCTTGTCAAAATCAATTTTGAAGAAGAAGGTATCAATATTCAACTCTTTGGTATACTCATACCCTTCCCAAATGGAAATAATAGCATCAAGAATGAATCTACCTTTAATAAAACCTTTTTGTTCAGGAAGGATGATACTATCCATCAAGGGACTCAACCTTCTAGCCAAGGAGGAGGCAAAAATTTTACATAAAGAAGTTAGACAAGAGATAGGTCTCCACTTGTTAAGATCTTCTTTAGATCCTCTTTTGTGTATCAATTTAATGACACCAGTATTAATGAAGGTAGAAAGGGAACCTCTTCTCATGGCTTCTTGCCAAATCCAGAGAATAATAGGCACCAAAACTTCTTTAAATTCTTGAAAAAATTCATTAGGGATACCACCATGACCAGGAGACTTGTCGGGTTTCAATTTACTAATGGTTTCTCTAACCTCACCAGCAGAAAGGGGGAGATCAAGGAGGGAGACCAAGCCAGGAGGAATCATTTTCTTCCTTTTCTGGGCAATGGGATCTCTTGCACTCCAGATGTGGTCCCCTCTCTTGGGAGGCATAGAGAAAACATTGGTAAAGAAACCAACAGCCTCCTGAAGGTTCTCTTCCATACAAGAAGCAAACTCACCATTACTTTTTTTAACCAGGGGGATGAAGTCCCTAGTTTTTTTCTTCCTCATGATCTCAAACATATGCTTGTTAGCTTTATCAATTTTTCCAGCCCAAAATTCTCTAGACGTCGGAGAAGAGATTACTTCTTAGGGTTCTTGAGGGGCTTGATTGCCGAGGTAGAGATTCTCACAACATCTTTCCTTTTTGTTTTTATCTTCTCCTTGGCAATGGGGCTATCAGTAGCCATAGACACATCAATCATGTTAGCAAATTCTATTTCTGCCTGCATAATTTCCTCATCACTTTTGTTAAGTTGTTCAATAAATATTTCATCACTAGTTTTTGTATTGTTGACCTTATCGAAATCCAAGACAGGAGAAAGAGGAATATTACCAGAGGGCTTATGACTACCCTTCTTACCAACAGTAGTCCACCCTAATCCTTCACCAGGATTGGACTCCTGCACATAAGGATTGAGTCCATTGCTATTTTGATGAGGGCTTGTACTACCTGCTCCTATATCACCATCTTTAAAATGATCTTCAAGAATTTGGAAAGGGTTGCTAATTTCTTTGACGAACACCTCAGATTTCAGCCCCATATTAAAGGTCTTTCTTCTATTCTTGAGGGGAGCCTTCTTGTTCCATTGTTCTGCATGAGGAGACTCTTCTTTACCATTAATAAGGACCGGCTTCTTGTTATCCTCTTCTTTGTTTTCTTTGGTTTTGGTACTCACCAAGCTTGGACAGTCTCTGATCAGATGTCCCTGTTTGTAGCAATGAAGACAGGCATTAGGGAGGTTCTTATACAAAACCTTTTGCTCATGAAGCTTGAACCCTCTAGAATTTTTGAAACCAGTTTTACTATGATTGACTTTGGAACCACTATCAACACAAAACATATCCAAGCATTGAAGAAAAACCTTGAAAGAATCATTGTCAGCTTTAAGAACAACATTAGTATCATCAGCAAACATTTGCAAGCATAGGGGGGAGGGGGAGTTAGGAATTCCAATGCCTTTAATAAGACCTCTATCCATAGCATCCTTGACCAGCCAACCTAAGAAGTCACTTGCAATAGCAAACAGGAGGGGGGCTAGGGGGCATCCCTGTCTTATAGATCTCGAAAGCTTGAAGGGGTCAGAAAGCTCTCCATTGATAGCCACCCTAGAAAAGGCATCACCAAAAAGAGTGCTCACAAATTTTATGAACCTCCTTCCAAGCCCCAAATCATGCAGAGATTGAGCAAATGTTATTAGATATAACAGTTTTCATTAGAACAAATAAACATCTTCTCGCACAAAGATTTTATCAGACATGAACATCTTCTCGCACAAAGATTTTATCGTTCTTGATTTCGGAAACTAATTACTATGGAAGTTGCATCAACTAGAATTAGAAAGCGAAAAGAAATCGTTAAGGTCCTATCCTTCATGAATCTTTTAACTCTGTTCATTTTAACGCGATGCTAATTCTACTGTTGCTTGTGTGAGATTGAGAGTTTCCCATGGCTATTACGCCTTTCATTCTAGACACTTCCTGAAAAATGTACATCATAAGGTCGAACTTTCCTTTTAAGAAAAGAAAAAAAAACAGAAGAACAAGAGTTTGAACATCACCGTATCATGCTTTGCCAAAGTTGCTCGTTCTACACGAAAAAGCTAGGTGATATGTTTCTCAAAAGTGATGGGTTGCATCGAGCAGGCGTGGTTTAGCAGATGTGCCTTGTACTCCTAAGCAGATGGTCAGAGTTCAAGTCCGGCCATTGTTTATAACACTTGTAACAATGGTTAGGTAGTTTTCTATAAAGAATCTTTTGCTCATATAACTTTTTACCATCACAATCCTTGATCGACAGAATGGTTCATATAGGTTTTAAACATGATCCAATATACCATTTAAACCATGGTATATGTATATTCTTAATTATCCAATGGCCCTCCTAGATAACATGAAATGCACTATTAGCATCATGAAGGAAAAAAATAAAATAGTTATTTGGAAGGACCATGACATAGACCTATTACCACCCTTTCTATCAGTTCATTTTTCGATGAGTCAAGATTTTTCTCCCTCTTCTATCTTCTCTCTAGAGGCATCTTCTCTAAGATACAATGCAACTCACTTGCCTATACACAAATCCTTTAACGAAACTGAAAGAAGAATTACAAATTTTTCATATTTCAATCAAGATTCTATACGATATTTTTTTATGTTCAACCAAGATGGACACACCAAAAAAATGTCATCTTAAAGGTTGGGAGAGAAAAATACTACAAAAAAAATGAGATCTAAATCCTCAGAACCAGAATATCCTATTAAGGTGGTTTTATATGATATATTCAATAAGAAGATTTTAGAGTAAAATTGTAGATAACTATTGAAAAAAACGAGTACTCACTCTATGAATGGGAAGTTTATGAAATTTCACATGCTTCTAAAAATTGGATCCCAATCAACTTTTGTAATCGATGTTGGTACTTGTTGTGTTAATTTTAAATGTCAACAAACATAATTATATAATGTTTATTGGATAAAGCATGTACTTTTGTGACTAAGCAAAAATTGTAGGTTAGAATAATATTAAAAACATATGTATGTTAGTGATTTTTTAGATCTATTTTCTTCTATCTTTCTTCTAGTAATATGCAAAACAAGGATATTAAAAAAATATGTATGTTAGTGATTTTTTAGATCTATTTTCTTCTATCTTTCCATCATCCACGTAATTTAAGTCACACCAAAAGAAGGAAGCTTGTTATGGAAGAGCATGGGTACCTCCCCTTCACTAATATTAGGTAAGTTTCACTTGAAGACATAGTAGGTGCACATATATCCTTCTCATTAAATTGTAATGTGTACCTTACTACTGGTAGCTATTACAAAGAAAAAAAATGTCCAAGGAAGAAAACTAAGCCATGGAGCTTGAAACATTTTATCATTTTATTCGTTCCTATCAATGAATTCACCATCATTGGCACTATTGTTTTAATTTAAGGGATGACTTATTTGTGAAGGATCACTAAGGAAATACATCTTATAAGAGTGTCCACCATACTAGCATGATCTTCAACACACATCATGCCAATAGTAGTTTTCATATATATTACATAAATTTTCAATTCCCTACAAGATAACGAGCAAAAACCATAGAGAATTGTGCAAGAATATGCTACCGCCTTTAAAACACATTTACAAAATATCCTCGATGATAATACCTTGGTAGAAAGCGTGAACAATTAGTGGTTCATCAACAGATTGCTACTTACATTATGACAAATAAGCATTTACTGATGAATTTAGATTATGTGATTGATATAGCCTTAGAATTGGAAAATAAGATAGGAGAATTCATAGAAGATCAAGAATGGTTAGAATTGAAGAAACTATCCAAGCCTTTCATAGAGGAACCACTAAAGCACATCTATTGTACTAAATGCCGTAATTCATGCCATAACTCAATAAACTATGTGATTAACCATATATATTGTGCTATCCATAACAATACTAATCACTTCCTTACTAGTTGCATATATAACACCAAGGTGAAACAAAATTGAATCTCTATAAATATTATGATCCAATAGTTAGTGATCCATCATCCAATTATGTTCCTCCCCATCAAATCCCCCGACCATACTCCAATTTTCCAAAACCACATTATAATAATTATCCATAGTATTGAAATTTTGGGTATCATTGGTGCAATAGTAATAACAACAATAAATAATACTAATAATAATAATATGATGATGATTTTATTTTTGTGGAGAATATGGCCACATTAGATATAATTCTAAGGAAATCTAGGAGTATGATAGGGAAAAGAAAGGAAAACAGGGTACTCTGATCAATGTAGTTATCATTATCGTACATGACTCACAAACTACTACCCTACAACTAGATTCGGGAAAATAGTAAAACAAAATGTGTCCATATTTCAATGTGGATTCAAGGAGCAGTAGCAGTTGCTACCGAGGCAACCACTTGGGTCAAGGATGCTCACCCAATCTTCCCTTCAGCACCACCTATGATCGAGGGAAGGCCAACATATCTATCACCTTGAGAATCATAAGAACAAAAGCTGGTTAGTGATTCAAAAGCTTGCGAGTCAAACAGACATGGTCACACATGGTAGTTGCAATATTTTGATACTATAGGCCCAGAACACTCAATGCACTAGAATTTATTAGACCTAGCATCAATCACCCTCCCATGAGGCCAATTTTTGGCTTTGGTATCTACATTCTGACAAAGTATAAAGTGTTTTTTTGAAGGAATCAATGACTTATGGTACATAGGGTTCAACCGAAGTGTATCTAGAGATAGACACCATGGTGGATCATGCAATACCTTTAATTATGCTTTGGTATAAGAATAGGTGAATCCCTAAAGTTATAATTTATGGAGCTTTCTGTGGTAACATCGCTACACATGCATGATGTAAGAAAATGTGTTGGACACGTATGAAATTTGTTCAATTATTTGTGTGCATGATTGATCAATCATTGATTTACCTAGTGGGCTTGATTAGAGAGTTGCTTTTGTGGTCTTGGAGTTCCTTGATTCAATTACATATTATAATCTATTGTTCAGCATGCCATGGCTGAAGCAAGCTAAAGTAAAATAAGACTGGTCTTAAGTATATAGAATTGCAATATACAATTTCACTCGATGAAATGGCCCCATGTGATTGTCGTACTATTGCTCATGTAGTTGGACCTGTGCACATGTTTGAAGCATTAACTAAAGATCAAGAATATGCTTTCTTGGAAACAAACAAGGGTCTCCTATCACTAGGGATTATTGATTTTCAACCCTAGTTAGAGTAGATGAGGTATGGCTCGACCAATGCTTGTTCAATCACTCCAACAATGGAAGATGATATACGAGCTAAGGACTCTCTTCTCCCACCGAGAAGGATCATCATTATGTACTTGAAGATATAACTATTTCATGTAATATCAAAATAGCATGGACACCACGTTTTGTGAGGATTTGTGGTGCATTGACCACCAAGTTTTAGGAAGATCTACGAGATCTTCCTAATGAATTTTCTAATGTTTTTTCATGGGATTTGTAGGTTTGGATCCCAAAACTTATCACGATAGAATCTTTTTGAACCTACATGTATTATGATTGAAGAAATTGATTTATCAAATGAATCAAAATTATGAGAAGCAGGTTAAAGAAGAATTGGATTGTTTGTTGATCATTGGGTTTAGTGTACCTATTGATCATGCTAAGTGGGTACCTCCAGTTGTGATTGACGCTAAGAAAAATAAGCACTTCTGGATTTGTGTGGATTTCCAAAATCTGAATGTTACCATAATACCTAATCCTTTTTTGCTTCCCTTTTAAGATAGTATGATAGATGTTGTTGTGGGTCGTGATATTTACTCCTTCCTATATGGATATAATTACTAGGTGAGAATGTCGAAGAAAGATTTGCCTAAGAGTGTGTTCATTATGAATTGTGAATTATAGAGAGTGACGTGGTTTGGACTATGGAATGCACCCAGTACCTTTCAATGTTGTATTCTGTGCCTAAGAGTGTGTTCATTATGAATTGTGAATTATAGAGAGTGACGTGGTTTTCTTTGTATTTAACTACATTTATGAGAGTATTGTATTTTTGGATAATTTTTTTGTTTCTATGGTATTTGAGTGATCATTTAGATCATCTAAGACACATTTAGACCATCTAAGATTGTATTTTAGAAAATGCCAACAATTTCATCTCTCCTTGAATTCGGCCAAATTTGTTTTCATAGTTTCTTGTGGAACGTCATTGGGCCATATCATATCTTAGAATGGTATTCAAGTGGACATTGATAAGCTTCATGTCATACTAGAGCCCACCCTTAAAGAAGTTTTAAGATTCTTGGGCCAATTTTGATGGCATGGTCAACATCTATGACTACTGGCTCATCTAGGCCTAAAGAAGTTTTAAGGTTCTTGGGCAAAGTTTGATGGCATGGTTGACATGTGCAACTAGTGGCTCATCTATTCATTTCGATCAACAAACTAGCAATTGTGCCACCCAGAGAGTTTAGTTGTACAAATTAATGTTAGTTGTCGTTTAATCAATTGAAAACCCTACTTGCATAGGCACCCATTTTGCAAGCACTCAATTGGTCTCAAACATTTCATTGCTTCACGGAGTCCTTAAATCGGGCCATTGGTAGTGTTTTAACACAACAAATAAGTAAATGGTTTTGCTTGCTATATTATGCAAAATCACAAATCGCACCTACTAAGCATAATTATTTAGTAACTTGGTGAAAATGTTTGGGTCTCACATACTCTGTCAAGAAATTTCAACATTACTTAATGAGATGCAAACTTACATTTCATGTGGATCTCTTGGTGTTGTTGTACTTAGTAAAATAGCAGAATTTAGTGGGGTACCTCACTTGTTGGGTTATTCCTCATGAAATCCTTGCATTAGTACATATGGCCCTTATCCATTCAATGGGAGATCATCTATCAAAAGACCTTATTGTGTAAAAAGTTATTTAATCGGACTCTAATGGCCTACTTTGCACAAAGATTGTGAGTAGTATGATAGCACTTGTGATCCCTACCATTGGCTAGGAGAGTCTGTGCTTGCGAAACCCTTTCCACTACAATTAGTTATTCCTTTGGAGCATTTTCAGAAGTGGGATCTTGATTTCATATAACCAATCTCTCCTCTAGTAGTTTCTACCAACCACATTTATATCTTGACGTGTATTGATAATGCCACTTGTTGTGCTAAAGTTTGGGCTATCAAAACTATCATAGTGGAAGTAGTTGCCAAATTGTTATCCAAGAAAATATTTCTTACGTTTGGTGTTTGGTTCGATATTTTTTCCGTTTGGGGCAATCACTTTGGTAATCATTTGGTTCAGTCGTAAATGAATGAGTATGGAGTTCTACATAAATTCACCACCCCTTATTATGTGTGAGTAAACTTGTTAGCAAAGAGTACCAACAAATTCATATTGACAATGCTACATAAAATAATACAAGAATTTCCAAAGTGATGGGTTTAATTGTTAGTTTTAATTATGTGGGCTTATTGTATAGCTTATAAAGTTCCCACATTGTTTATGCCTCTCAAGTTAGCCTATGGAATTGAGGCCATTGATTCTTCTAGAACTAGGATTCCCTAGCCTCCAAGTTGCCAATGAGCACAAGTTACTACAAGAACATTCAATTTTCTCAAGAATCGATGTACTACGGAAATTGGATGAAGATCAGTTCACTAGCTTCCTTTTCTTGCAAGAAATGCAGTAGAGATAAGCACATATCCATTATCATTTTTTATGATTCTATGTTTTTGTGGATGGAAATTTAATAATATTTTTTATTTATAAGGAAAAGTGAAAATATAGAAAATCTTTCGACTCCAATCAACTGGTTCAAGTTATAACCCTTTTGGAAAGCCCCCCCTATAATGTTAGCTTCACCCTCTTAATTTTATCAAATCATAGCTTTATATTTTTGTTGCCCTTACCATCCATGTACTTGTGCATTTTCCTTGCATGAACTATGATGTTCATCATAATTATTGGTTAACGAAATTATCACAATTATTTCTATACATTCCCCTTTGCGCTTGTCTATATTTATCTTATGAGTGATTGACTATAGCAATCGCATTTCCTATGTGCTTACTATTCTACATGATGGAAACCTTTCCCACTTTGGAGCCACTTGCAACCACCTTCTCTAATGTTGTCCATGCATGTCTCCATGTTTGAAGGTTTGTCCCGTTCACCCATTGTCGGAGCTTCTCACTATGGAGATCGCCCACTGCACCATAGGAAATTGTGTTTGGAAGGTGGTGCCTCACGGGGTAGCATGGACAATCACTATAGATGATATCCCCCACAGATTCCACCTTCCTTTAGAGGTTGTGGATCAACTCATGATTGTCCCATTAGATGATATGCAAAGTATTTTTGCAAAATCTTTATGTAATGAATATCTCGTATACGAAGTGCATGAACTTGTGGCATTGAATGTGCAAGCCAAACGTTGTTGCATCAATGATTTGTTTTATTCTTTCCTATTTGCTGCTAGGCCCACACCCATCAACTAGGAAAACTTAATTTTCCATCCTATTTTTTTTTTTATAAATGGAGGTTCAACCGAAGCCTACTCCCCTGGACTTTAACTTTGAAATTGCAATTGTACAAGTGAATGGGCATAGCACCCGCGGGACCCCCCCGTATCCCACAAAGCAGGGGTTAGACAAGGTTACAACTGGGTTTAACTGGCCTAAGCCATAACATGTCTAGCCCGGGACTTGAACCCTGGACCTCCGCCTCAAGAGGTCAAAGCTCAACCAACTGTCCTACGGGACATGGACAATTTTCCATCCTATTAATAAAGAGTGTCGTAGGTTCATCAATGTTATAGACCATAATTACCACCAAAATCATGTCTTCCTTACATATTTTCCATTCTTCTCTCAGGTGAGTTCCCCATCCAGGTCCACACCCTACTCGTAACATGCGCCAATATCCCTCTAGCTCTATTACAATCGTTGGTGCCCTTAGAAGTGGAGGAAGGATCCTCTCTAGCCATTCTATTCCAACATGGTCACCCATGCCCTACTCCCATAATAATCCTATCGGACCCATCCGTGTCCTCTACCTACCCAATAGCCTCACTACCCCCATCTCCTATGCATTTGTAGTCCACTTTTGCTTCCTATCCCTCTCCTCCCCGACCTATCTCTCCATCTCCACCCCACCAGCCTTCTTCACCCATTGCTCTAGGTCAACATTTCCATCCCTCCTTGGTCCTTCTCTGCATTCTTCTACTAGATTGCTTGATTATTCACATCCTTCCTCTCCCCCATCATAAGTATCATGGATGGTCTTCCCCTTCACTACCCATCACCCCCCATTGGAGCCCATTTTGTAGGAAATGATTATCTCCAACCCGATGTCTCCAACTTTGAGATCGGGCTTAACCATCAATTTCATCCCAACAATCTCTTAGACTTAATTGGATAACCTATTGAGCCATGCACAGTTCCAGATTTTTAGTCAATTTCATTCTATGAAACATGCTTTATGGACTACTTATGCTAGGGCTAATTGGACTTTGAAAGAAAATGATGAACTATCACACCACTTGGGCGATGTGTGTTTGTCTCTAGGAGCAAACACAAAAGGTCCAAAACTTGCATGATCAACACATCATTTTCCAAGGATTTCTCTCATCTAGAATGAGATCATACTGCCCTGCAATAGCATTTTGCTGATGTTGACTAGCGGTATACCACATTAGATCACACTTACAATGGAGTGTGTGATGAATCCAAGGTTATATGCAAAAGTGCACACTTAATCAATTCAAACAATCCAATATCAAAATCTAGTAGCTAAAAGGTTACATTGCCCAAATAGAATATCATAAAGTAAAGTAAAGTGCAACCTTTGGTGAGCTCAAGTAGAAGGACGGGCTATCGCTTGCCACGCCACAACAATAGCACATATAACAAAACTAGAAAAACACTTGGAAATATCTAGCAAATGGTAAAAAATCATTCATAAACAAGATTTTTACATGCAACAAGCAATCAAGAAAATGTTGGCAGATGCATAAGAAAAGGCAGCCCTCTATGATGCCCATGTAGTAACCCAAGTTTATCCAATAAGCATTCTATTGGACCAACATATGGAGTCTATAGTTTTGAAAACTATCTAGAAGAAGACTTCTACTATATTCAAAGAGGATGTGCTAGTACTATTGTAGAGTGATTTTCCATCAAATACCATGACAATGATGAAGAGGCCACTTAACACCCATTTTGGTTTTAGGTCCTTTGTTTGTGCCAGGTGCTAGCCGTCGAAGCAACCCATATTACTTTTATACTTATGAAAGCTATTTCAGAACACTGTAGTGTACTAAAAAGGTACAACTAACTGATGTAATAATTTTCTTTTCAATGAAAAGGGGTATAGTAGTATATGTGCAATAGTCTGATTGTAGCACAAGGTGCTATACTCTGTTTTGTCAGATTTTTGTGTATCGTATGTCGATATATCGTGAAGTTCTTAATCTGTATGTGAATAAGTTCTTCTGTTAACTTATTGTGAAATATTGAATAATGTGAAAGTAAAGAATTACAATGACGAAGAATAATCAAATTTAATTGCATTGTATCATCGAGTGATGGTGAGCGTAAATATTAGAAATTATGACATCAATGTGAGCAGAATGCAAAATTATATTATATGTAGTTACATATTAAGTCGTTGGTCAATGAACTATTGAATTCTATGTATACAACGGACTAGAAGAAAATTAAGGGAAATCTAAAGGATTAGCATCATAGCTTTAATCGTATCAGCCAAGAACCTTCTAACCTGTTAGAACGGCTATATATTTGGAGAAATGCATGTTGTTACTACAACACAAAATTTATAGTTTTGGTTGACATAGAAAAACACACACACACATATATATATATAAATAAATATATATATATATATATATATATATATCCATTGTTATCGTTAGTGTCCATGTGAAAGGCCAAATAGCCAGTGGACACTTCTTTGTATATGTTCTTTAATAAAACATATAGTGGCTTAGTCAATCACAGACTGTAAGTTCGACCGCATTTGTAATACCGAAGAAGCCTTTCTTAGTGCTCCCTGTGTGCTATGTTTTCTTCCGTATTCTATAGTCTCTGTGCCGATTACTCTGTGCCGCCCTAGGAGCTCAGTTTTCCACTTCGGGGATATCATCCTAAAGCTCTCGAGAAAGAGAGCGCACTGTGGTGCATCGCCATCGAATTACTTCACTGGTATTAGAGCATTTCAGGCAAAAGCTTTGTTCCTTTCCTTTTGTGCAAGTGAAGCGAGCAACCCTCCCCCCCTGATTTCTCTTGACTTTCTCCAAGGCGTACAACTTTTGTTCCTTTTGGGTGAACAACACCTCCCCCCCGGAGGATTTCTCTCGCGCGAGGGAGGACCTCAACGATCAAGGAAGATAGAGGTTCTCGGTACTTCGAGGGAGGTCACCCATCCCAATACTATTCCCGTTGGAGCTTGTTTAACCATGGAAATCTCTTGCCACTAAGCTACACTCGTGGTGTCTGAAGAAGGGGAAAGACTAAGGTTAACATTACCTTGAACATGTTTTGGTCCCTCAAAGCTTCCTTCTTTGCTTTCAAGGCTTGTTTTTGAAGCAATTTGGAGCAATTTTGGAGTACTTTCGCACATAGTTCTCTTCATACAGGTCCAAGAACATCAAGAATATTGTTCTTTGTAGTTCTCCGACAACAAATATCAACCTTTGGGGCTATGTTTTCAGCCACACTCGTAAAACTACAAGTTTCTCGAAAGGTTTCCAGTTTTGATGGGAGCAGCCGCTGCAAATTTATGCAGGTTTTTGGGCCTAAAACATCAGAGTTGACAGACACTTGCAGGTGTTGTTGGCTAGTTTTTGGGTTGTGTATTCAGCCTTTTAGTGTCATTTTACTGCATATATTGAGCACATACACACCATTTACGCTTCTATGGATACCGCTTATGTACATCCATGTGGTCATTGATATAGTGGTTACATTTTTCCATAAAGCCTTTTACGTTTGAAAAAGAGGGTCAGGGTGAGGTTTTCTTAACTGTGAGACACCCAGATGTTGGGGTCTCTTCGGTGATGCAGGTGGAAGACTTACCCAACCTCGCCATAGGAGATGCATGATAGTTATTCATAGGTGCTTGATAAGCCTAGTTGGCTTCTATTGGGTAAGTGATTATATGCAGTGGAGTCAGTGATTCACTATGCAGGTAAACATATCAGTACTTGCAGTTTTATGGTATTTTGACACTGGTCATATGCTCATTTTGGAGAGGATACTCTGGCAAAATTTTTCTAGATTTCTGGTTTAGTCAACCATACAGTGGTCGATTTACTCCTTGATACACTTATTTATTGGTGTTTGGACTCTTCTAGCTCCATTATCATTCTATTCAGTTCTCTACCATCATGGCATCAGAGGTCTCAAGCACATCTGGTGGATTAGGGTCTAGTGCCAGTGTTTCGAGGATGAGCTATAACTTGCAGGGCAAAGACCATTTTGAGATCCGAAATTTTGATGACACAAACTTTGCTCTATGGAAGAATCAGATTAAAGATGTGCTGATTCAAAGGACGCAATGGAAGCGAGTAAATGGGATTTCAAAGAAGCCTGTTCACATGGATGAAGATAATTGGGATGAGTTAGATGAAATCACTATGTCTACCATTAGCTTGCACTTGGCAGATAATGTTTACTTTACAATATTAGACTATGAAAGTGTAGAGGATCTTTGGAAGAAGTTATGCAATACATATGAAAAAGAGACGGCATCAAATAAAGTGTACCTGATGAGAAAATTATATGACCTTCGTTTGAAGGACACAGATAGTGTTGCTACTCATCTGAATGAATTTGATGCTATATTCTCCCAATTACAGAGTCAAAAAATGGATATGGATAATGAAATGAAAGCAGTATTGTTGTTATGCATGCTACCATCATCATGGGATACATTTTGCACAGCTATTAGCAATAGTGCACCTGGTGGTAAACTCGTCTATGATGACATCTGTGGAGCACTCTTGAGTAACGAGATTCATAGAAAATCTATGGTTGGTACTCAGAGTGGAGATGCATATAATGTTCCTGATTCTTACCAAGGAAAGAATCAGCAACGTGGCAGGAGCAAGAACAAGGAAAAGAATGGTCAACGGAATAAGAGTAGAAGTAAATCAAGGAAGAGGGATATTGAATGCCATTATTGTCATAAGAAAGGACATATGAAGAAAGACTATTATGCATTAAAGAATGCTAAAGGTAAAGGATAGAATGTTGATGGGCATGTTGAACAATTACCTACAATATCTACTTCAACTATGAAGATTGAAGAAATTAATGTTATTTTTGATGATGTTGATGTGTTGACACTAGATAGTACTGTGCCACCTGAGGCGTTTATGGCTGATTCTCTTTCCGACACGTGGCTGCTAGATTCTGGTGCTTCTTTCCATGTGACACCACATAGAGAATGGTTCTCTAATTATGCAGCAAAGTCTCTTGGCACCGTGAGACTTGGTGACTCTTACCAGTGTGATGTTGTGGGGATTGGAGATGTGATTATGTAGTTCATTGATGGTTCAAAGTTTACTATGCATAATATACGCCATGTACCTCAGTTATCATGCAGTTTGATGTCAGTTGGTGAACTTGATGACCTTGGTTACAAGGTGGTCTTCTATGCTTAGTCCTTTCATATATCAAAGGGCAATATGGTTATTGCAAAAGGAAGCAAAGTTGGCTCACTTTATCCTTTATTTGTATCATAGAAAGAACACTTGTTAGCTATTATTGAACAACCTATGGCTTGTATTTGGCATGGTCGTTTGGGCCATATATCTCGTAGTGAAATGGAAAATCTTTCTCGTTCTCGCTACCAATGTTATCTTTCTCTGATTTTTCATTTTGTGAGCACTTTCAATATGGAAAGCAAACGAGAGATGTGCATAGAATGCACATTGACTCTTCAATTTAGCCTTTAGATCTCATTCATACAGATGTGTGTGGTCCTATGCCCACTAGGTCCTTAGGTGGTTCTCTTTACTTTGTCACTTTTATAAATGATGCTACTAGAAAATTCTGGGTATATCCTATCAAATTGAAGGATGAGGTACACTACAACATATGAGGGGCATACGAATGCTGCCTATACCGATGGTCACTCTTGGCATTAGTATAAATGTTGGAAAAGTCCACTTAAAGATACCATCCGTCAAGTGACCATCAGTATGACAGTTTAAAACGGATCATCGGTGTGTCCCGCACCCGTCGGTATAAGCATCGGTATGAGCGTCAGTATGGGCATCGGTATGAGCGTCAGTATAAGCGTCGGTAATTTACTGGAAGTTACCGACGCCCATACTGACGCTCATACCAATACACATACTGAGGGCGTGTTTTGAACATACTGGGAACCCGAGAGAAAAACTGAACATTTTTGTGCGTGTTTGAGTACTGACTATCTTCTATCGAACTTGCATGCGTGAACCGAATCGCGAACTGCATTGTCTTGTGCACACACACACACAGATCTCTCTCTACACACACACTCTCGGTTTAGATCTCACATCTTGGTAAGTGGTGCGTGTACTCTTAGCCTTTGTCTTTCTCTATGCTTTAGGTCTTATAATTTCTCTTCTCTTTGATTTTGCAGAAGTTCTTTGGCATGGATTGTTTGGAATTTGATGATAGACGACATACATTACGCTTTGACGACAATGATCCAAAAGAGGGACATACTTGTAAGTGATTGTTTTATTCTCTATTGATAGAGAGAGAAAGAGAGAGAGAGAGAGAGAGAGAGAGAGAATGAGAGATCGAGAAAGAGAGAGAGAGAGAGAGATAGAGAGATAGAGATAAAGAGAGAGAGAGAGATTGAGAGATAAAGAGAGAGAGAGAGAGTGAGAGATAAAGAGAGATGAAAGAAAGGAAGATAGAGATAGGAAAATATAACATACATATACACACACATGCACACACACATCTACACATGCATACATACACACATACATGTACACACATGTATGCTTACATACACACACATATACACACATGCATGCATACACACACATACAAATATACATACATGCATACATACACACACACATGCATACACACATACAGACACACACATATATACACATATGCATACAGACACATACACACACATGCATATGCACATACATACACACACAGATATACACACATACATACACACATACATACACACATATACACACATTCATGCATACATACACACATGCATGCATACACACATATACACACATGCATGCATACATACACACACATACACATATACACACATGCATACATACACACACATGTACACACATGCATACATACACACACATATGTACACACATGCATACATACACACATGTATACACATACACATACATACACACATATACACACATGCATGCATACATACACACACATATACACACATGCATGCATACACACATACACACATATACACACATGCATGCACACATACACACACATACATATGTACACACATGCATACATACACACACATATGTACACACATGCATACATACACACACATATACACACATGCATGCATACACTCACACGCACACACACATACATGCATACACACATGCATGCACACACACACACATGAATGCATACACACACATGCATACATACACACACATACACATATACTCACGCATGCATACATAGACACACATACACATATACACACATGCATACATTCACACACACACACATACATACACACATGCACACATATACATACACATAAGCTAGTGTTTTAATTAAATATATAAAATTTTGATTTTGAAGTTTTTTTTTACATCAAATATATGAAAATGGGATTAGGGTTTTTAGGCTATTTACACATACATACACATATACTTATACACATATATATACACATGCATACACATACACACATGTTTTAGGTCTAGGTCTTTCCGATTAGGGTTTTAGGGTTTTTACACATGCATAACATATATACACACATACACATACACATATAATACAGATATACATGTGTATACACATGCATATAGAAATATACATATTTTAGGTCTAGATATTTAAGATTAGGGTTTTAGGGTTTAGGCATACATATAATTCAATTGTTGATATATTTAGGTAGTGATGTGTGTGAACACTCTAGGACTGCTGGGGCACTTTTTTCCCTCTTTAGGAGGTTTTTTTCCCCCGGCTTGTATATACGCCTATTGCCCTAATGGGCTACTTATCTTTGTACATTCTCTAGTAATACATTCAGTATTGTGTGTTTGTGCTCCAAGCTTCTTCTTCTTCCTTGTGTTGTTCGCGTGCTTCCGCAGACGTCTATCTCCAACAATTGGTATCAGAGCAGGTCGTCGCTTCTTCTAGGGCGCCGTCGACACTTCTCCGTTTGCAGTCTCAGAATCGCGATCTGAGCTCGTTTCGGCCTCCGAACGCACTATCGCAGCGCTTGTGCAGGCTATTTCGTCCTTTTGTGCCAAAGATATATACCAGTTTCTATTCGTCAATTTAAGCATCTCGAAGTCTACTACAGGTCTAGCAGAACTCGTCTGGGCAGTTCCGTTCAACTTTTTGAGATACAGTCAATTTTCTACATCAAGGTATTTTAGTCACCGACCATGGCTGAAAGCAGTGATGTATTCTGTATGTTGGCTGTTGAGGATAAGTTGGATGGTACCAACTACCCATTATGGGCTGATATGATGCGACATGTACTGGTTGCAAAAGGACTGTGGAACATTGTGCAGGGTGTTGAAAGACGTCCTGTTACACCTGCGACTACAGGTACTACAAATACAGGTGCTGGAGGTGTTGGAGCTGATGAAGATGGTGTCGAAGATGATATTTCGCAGATTCCTGTTCGTGCTGTTGTTTCTGTTGCACCTACTGCAGAGAAGATCCGTTGGGATGGTAGAGATGCCCAGGCACATGCATTGATAGCTTTGTCTGTCAAACGTGCCATTATTCCTCACATTCGCTCTTGCAGAACAGCAAAGGATGCTTGGGATACACTTACCACTTTGTACCAGGCTAGGAATGAGCTCGTGTTGCTTACCTCCGAAAACAGTTGGAGAGTGAGCACATGAATGAAGGTGATTCTATGGACAGTTTTCTTACAAAGATCAAAGACCTGAAGGAACAATTGATTTCTGTTGATGAGGTTATACCAGATAGCTCACTTGTGCAGACCGTTCTGAATGGTCTTCCTGATTCATATCAGAGTTTTGCCTCTACTCTTCGGTTGATGATGAAAGGCAATCTGAATGCCTTGTCATTTGAGGAATTAGTCTCTGTTCTATTGCAGGAAGATCAGTCCAGGCAGAACAGGTCCATTATGCGTGTTGCAGATCAAGCTTTCCTGGCTAGTCAGAAGGGCAAAGGAAAGTGGAGCTCTTCTACTAGTAAGCAGAAATCTACAAATGTTGCACAATCGAAGAACCAGGATAAAGATGAGAAGAAATCAGAAAAGCAGAAATTGTTCTACAAGTACTGTAAAGGAAATGATCATATTATAAAGAACTGTCCAAAGCTGGCTGCTAAAGAGGCAAAGAAGAAAGAGGCTGGAATGGTTGTTGCAGAGGCCTCTACACCAAAAATAGAGTCTGCAAATCTTGTGCAGGAAGAAGAATGGGCGTTTACTACTGTCTGCAGTTTTGACCCATCTTCTCATGATCAGTGCATGTCTACAGTAGACTCAGATGTTTGGTACTTTGACAGTGGGGCGACCAAACATATTACCTCGCAGCGCAGTTTCTTATCTTCACTCGAGCCTGCCCCTATAGGGAATACTGTCACATGCGCCAATAACTCCTCTTATCCTGTTATGGGAGTTGGTAAGATCATTCTGACTACTGCTGATGGTAGTTCTTTCACTTTGTCAGATGCTTTATTTGTGCCAGGGATCAAAAAGAATCTGTTATCAGTTTCTGCATTAGCCAAGATTGGCTTGGTTATGAAATTCGTTGATGACAGGTGTACACTCCATGATCTCTCAAATGGCGATGTGATTATTGCTTCTGGCATTTTATGTCGTGGGCTGTATAAGCTCATAGACTATGAAAGATCTATGAATGATTCGGCATGTGTAGTTCATGATTCTCAGGCTATGTCAGATGCAAAGCTTTGGCATGCACGCTTTGGTCATCTGAATTTTGCTAGTTTGTTACGCCTGCAGAAATCTGAAATGGTGTCCTCTTTGCCCAAACTTGAGGCACCTGGAAAACATGTTTGTGAAGGCTGTATTTTGGGCAAAATGCAGCATTCTTCCTTTCCAAAAGATGGTTCAGTTCGGGCTACGCAGAAATTACAGCTTGTACATAGTGATGTCTGTGGTCCTATGCAGACACCCTCTTTTGGAAATTACCTTTACTTCCTGACTTTCATTGATGATTTTTCCAAGCATGCATGGGTATATCCACTCAAAGCAAAGTCCGAAGTGTTCATGTGCTTCAAACAGTTTTTGGTTTTGGTTGAAAATCTGTCAGCATGTAAAATGGGCACCCTCCATTCTGATCGAGGGGGGGAATATATGTCTTCAGATTTTAATGCATTTCTCACTGAACATGGGATAAAACACCAGTGTACAGTGCCGTATACACCTCAACAGAATGGAGTTGCTGAACGGAAGAACAGGTCTCTCATGGAGATGGCGAGGTGTATGGTCAAAAGTCAAGCTTTACCTCATAGTTTTCTGGCTTGAGGCTGTCATGTATGCAGCACATGTACTGAACAGGTGTCCCACTAAAGCGTTGCAGTCTATCACTCCATATGAGGCTTGGCATGATCGCAAGCCATCGGTTGCTCATCTGCGTGTTTTTGGTTGTTTGGCATATGCATTAGTGCTTGAACAACATCGCAAAAAATTGGATGATAAGGTAGTAAAATGTATTTTTGTTGGGTACAGTTCTGAAAGTAAAGGCTATCGTCTGTATCATCCACATACTAAATGTTGGAGAAACACTCACTAATTGACCATATATTTGAAGGTCAAATCTTAGGAAGAAAACCCCATGCCTATGTGAAGGGACAAATTCACAAGTGTATCATATTTGTAAAGTTGGTTCATTTTAGTTCTAGAAGTTTTTTAAAATCACGAGAATACGAAAATCTATATAAGTTAGTTTGTCTCAACTGACGCAGCGAGAGAGAGTGAGAGAGAAGAAGTAGAAGAAGGAGTTCATTTTATACGACTGAGTATAGTCGGGCTTCTCTGAGTGAGAAAGCATCTGTAAAACTTCTGAGTTTTCATAGCTATGAGAAAGAACTGAGTAAAGTTCTGTGTATGAGTCTCTCTCCATCATCTCCATGCTTGCCTACTGTGTGATGAATTCAAAAGTTCAAGTTTTCTGAGCAATTCGATGCCTGGCATCGAATCTTGGCTGATAAGTCATTTTTTCATTCTTTGTGTGTTAACTGTTGTTGAATCTTCTAAAAATATGAAGTTTGTGGAGCAACTCGATGCCTAGCATCGAGTTCCAGCATAAAATGGATGCCCGGCATCGACTTCTAGCATATAAGTCATCTTCTTCATGTGTGTGTAAAATAGAGTGTTTTTGGTGCAGAAAAATAGCCAAAAAAAGCCCAAAGTCGATGCCCGGCATTGACTTGGACTGAAATTCGATGCCAGGCATCGAATTTTTTACTTTTGGACACCAGGATTACTAAAACAAGAAAAAATTCCAGTTTTGGAAGGTCATACAGGGTCATCTTGTGAAGGCCATAACTTGAGTTCTAGAGATCCGTTTGATGCATATCATAGCTTGTTGGAAAGCTCTACTCTTCTAGCTTCAGCCTATAAAGTTTCATGGAGAAATAATACTTGAGCTAGGAGAAATTAGCAAAATACTGAAGGTATGTCATTTCAGTGACTAGGAATTTCTGTAGAAGCAAAGTTCTCACTTTAGGCTATCATTTCTCAAAGTTTGGAGTGGCAATGAGTTAATGGTGACCATAGAGATGTTCTAGTGTCACATTAATTCATTTCTTGTGGTGTTTCATACATCAACAAGTGGTATCAGAGCAGAAAGATTCTCGAGAGCAGAAGGCGACAAAGGTACGAGAAGTTTTGTAAAGTTTTCCATTAAAGTTTCAAAGGTGAAGCATTTGAAGACACAAGGCATCAAAAGGTTACTTCAAAAGTATCCTCATATACAAAGAACTTCAAAAGTTATTATCCTTTATCCTTTAAGCTTACAGGTTGCAGCAGAAGGAAAGAACTATGGCAGATCATATCTCCATTGACAAACTGGACAGAGATAATTACCCCGCATGGGTAATGAGAATGGAAGCCTTACTCATGAGTAAGGATCTCATGATATATGTAACAGGTGAAGAATAGAAGCCAGTATTTGAAGATGAAAGCCGACCAAAGAAAGAAGAACTTGATGCTTTAAAGCATTGGCAGAAGAAGGATGCAAGTGCAAAAGCCTACATCTACAATACAATCTCTGATCATTTGCTACCACACATCAGAGGATTGGAATCATCTGAAGATATATGGAATGCATTGGAGTATCATTTCCAAAGTACTACTAAAGCACGGAAAGCAAGTCTATGGTCAGAGTTTACAACATTCAAGAAGAAGCCAAGTCAAAGTATTAGTGATTATGTCACTAAGATGAAGGATCTAGCAGATAGTCTTGGATCCATAGATGAAGATGTTGAAGATCACAGATTGATTGCTCAACTACTTGCAGGTTTGAGAGGAGATGAAAGGTGGAAACCTTTTGTCTTATCAACAGAACTTTCATTAAATCATTATGTTCCAGATTTGAACCAGTTGCTTGGTTTGATGCTCACATATGAGCAAGACTTGAAGGGAGATGGAGATAAAGGACAAAGTTCTGCAATGTACATGAAGAACAAGAAGAAAGGAGATAAAGGTAAAGCAAAGGATGAAGAGGAGTCTAGTTCTCAAGCTTATTATGCAAGAGGTAAAGGCACAGGCAGAGGAAGAGCAAGAGGTTTTGGAAGAGGTAGAAGTAATCAAAATAATAACAAGAAGGCTTGCTGGATCTGTGGATTGAGTAATCATTTGGCTCATGACTGTTGGCACAACCAACAAGGATCAAACCACAATCAAAACAACAATAGCAGAGGTCGAGGTGGAAGATATCAAAGTAATTTTCAAAGAGGTAGACAAAGTCAAAGAGGAGGCTATGGTAGAGGTGGAGGAAGAAGTTGGGGACAGAATCAATCCTACAACACCACCTACTACAACTATGCAAATGACACACAGAATGAAAGTCATACATCATTGATGATGAACTCAATCAACACATCAGATAAAGAAGATCTAAAGGTATTTTACATTGACTCTAGATGTTCTAATCATTTGTCAGGAAACATAGAATTGATGTCAGAATTGGAAAAAGGCACACAGTTCAAACAGGTGATAATACGAGACATAGTGTACATTCAATTGGAAAGGTGAAATGCAAGAGTGGAGCAGATTTGCTAACCAATGTTTTGTATGTTCCCACAATACCTAAAAACTTGATTAGTGTGGGACAGATAGTTGAAAAAGGTTTTCAAGTCAGGTTTACAAATGAAGGAGTATTTGTTGAAGATCCAGAGAATGGATATAATCAGATTGTCTCTGGTAAGAAAGAAGGTAGACTCTTTACTTTAAGAGTACAAGGGAACATTGGTCAAGCTTTGCTCACACATGGTGAAGCAGTGATTACAGAACTTGATCTCTGGCACAAGAGATTAGGTCATTTCAATGAAAGAGGAATTAAAGCTATGGTTGCTAATCAGTCTGTACTAGGATTACCAAATGTGCAAAGTCAACATATGGTTTATAAATGTGAAGCATGTCAAATGGGTAAAGCACACATGTTACCATTTCAGAAGAAAGGATTCAAACATGATGGAGTACTTGAGCTCGTTCATACAGATGTATGGGGACCAACAAAAGAAGGATCTATCAGTGGCTCAAGGTATTATGTTCTTTTCATTGATGATGCTACAAGATGGATAACATTATATGTTTTGAAGGAAAGATCAGAAGTGTTTGGAGCTTTCAAGCATTTTCATGCATATGCAGAGAGAGTCACAGGTCAAAAGCTTAAAAGACTGAGGTCTGATGGAGGGGGAGAATACTTCTCCCAAGAGTTCAATGATTATCTTTGGAATGCAGGTATTAAGAGAGAAATAACTTGCAGGTATACACCACAACAAAATGGTGTAGCAGAAAGAAGGAACAGGACTTTGGTTGAGTTTGCTAGAGCTATGCTAAAGGAGAAGAACTGTCCAAATTATCTTTGGGCTGAGGCTGTAAATACAGCTACATATCTTGTGAATAGATTACCATGTGCAGCTCTGAATGGAATGACTCCATATGAAGCTTGGTGGGGTAAGAAACCAACACTAGATCATTGTAGAGTGTTTGGATCAATTGCATATGCTTATGTGCCATCACAACTTAGGCATAAACTTAAACCAAAGGCAGAAAAATATGTGTTCATTGGTTATGATGAAAAGCAGATGGGTTACAGATTGTGGAATCCTCTAACCAAACAATTTATTGTTTCTAGAGATGTTACATTTGATGAACAGAAAAGTTGGTATGCAGATCAAAGTCATACAGCTGAAGAATTTGAAGAAGAGGTAAGAAGATGTGAGAAAGGAAAATCAATTGTGCAGGTAAATAGAGATGAAGACTATATGCAAGCAAGTACATCCACAAGTGGATTAACAAGAAGAAATGAAGAAGCTCCTATATTTGATGAAGAGGTGTATCCAGACACATATGAAGAATGTGAACCAAGAAGGTCAAGCAGGACTAGAAGACAACCAGAAAGGTATTCTTATGATACTTCTTACATAACTCAGAAGAACTATGCATATATGGTCAAAGATGATGAAGAACCTCAGAACTATGATGAAGCTAAAGGTAAGAAGCAATGAGAAGAAGCAATGAAGGAAGAGTTCAATGCAGTGGAGGAGAACAAGACATGGGAACTTGTTCCTAAACCAAATGGTAAGAAAGTAATTGGAAATAAATGGGTTTATAAAGTGAAGAAGCTTGCAGATGGAAGTATAGCTAGATACAAAGCTAGACTGGTGGTGAAAGGCTATGCCCAAACCTATGGCATAGATTATGATGAGACATTCAGTCCTGTAGCTAAGATGTCAACTATAAGGACAATCATTGCTATTGCAGCTTCAAAAGGATGGACTCTAAGTCAATTGGATATAAAGAATGCATTCTTGAATGGATACATATCAGATGAGGTATACATGGAACAACCTCAAGGATTTATAGATTCCAGGTATCCAAATTTTGTTTGCAGGTTGAGAAGAGCATTGTATGGATTGAAGCAAGCTCCAAGAGCTTGGAACTATAGACTGGTGAAGTATCTCAATGATCTTGGATATCAAAGTTCAAAAGCAGATTCAAGTCTACTTATCAAAAGAACAGAGGAAGGTACAATCTACATTTGTATTTATGTAGATGACATTATAATCACAGGTACTTCAGATGAAGGAATTAAGGAGGTAAAGACATTACTTGAAAAAGAATTCAAGATCAGTGACCTAGGAAAGTTATCATACTTTCTTGGAATGGAAGTTACTTATACAGATCATGGCATATATGTGTCACAAGAAAGGTATCTTCTGAACTTGTTGAGGAAGTTTGATATGGAAAATTGCAGAGAAGCTTCAACTCCACTTGAAGTTAATCACAAGCTCAGTAAATATGATGGTGCAGAATACAAAGATATGAGGAAGTATCAATCTCTTGTGGGTAGTTTGATTTATGCTACACTAACAAGACCTGATCTTAGTTATGCAGTGGGAGTTTTGTCACAATTCATGCATTGTCCAAAGGACCCACATTGGATTGCAGGTCAAAGAGTTCTCAGATATATCAAAGGAACTATAAAGGAAGGATTATATTATCTTTTTACATCAGATTTGAAGTTGAGAGCCTATAGTGATTCAGATTGGGCAGGTAATCAAGATGACAGAAGATCAACTCATGGTTACATGATATATATTGGTGATAAGCTTGTAAGTTGGTGTTCAAAGAAACAACATACAATAGCATTATCATCAACTCAAGCAGAGTACAAAGGACTTGTGGAAGCAGCTAAGGAAGTCATATGGATGCAGACATTGTTCAAGAGCTTAGGCATTGATCAAGGTACACCTACAATACATGGAGATAATATGAGTTCACTTTATCTTGCAGCAAATCCAGTATTTCATGCAAGTACAAAGCACATAGAGATACATTATCATTTTCTTAGAGAAAAGGTAATGGAGAAGGAGATTGAAGTGGAGTACATTTCTACTAAAGATCAGTTAGCAGACATAATGACAAAGAGCTTGGATGGTGTGAAGACCAGCAGATTCAAAAGCATGGCAGGAGTAAAAGAAAAGAAGAAGATATGAAGAAACAAGGAATGTCAATTAGTGATTGAGGGGGAGCTTTTGGAGAAACACTCACTAATTGACCATATATTTGAAGGTCAAATCTTAGGAAGAAAACCCCATGCCTATGTGTTGGCATACAAAGCAACAAAGGAGTCATGCACAATACGGCAACAAGGCCAGATCATTTTTTCCCATAGATTATGTACAACTCAAGTGATTTTAATCACTACACAAACATTGTAAATCCCGTTTTTGGTAGAATAGTCTCCATTTTGTGCAAGCCGAGGAGTCCTCGAGCTTGAGGAGTATTAGAAGTACCATCGTACCAGTTTTCATAATTTTTAGACTTCGTTTGAGCCCTCAAATAAGCCCTGGAACCTAATTTTTAACTAGGCCGGACACTAGGTCTGGACAGGGCCAAAACTAGTCAAAAAACTATAAAAAGAGCTAGAGAGCTCATTTTTGGGATTGGATTGTAATTGAAACAAACTTGTAAGAGCTTTTGAAAGTAATCTAAAGAACTCCATTGAATCTCTCTCTTTGTCTTGCCGTGTGTGCGCGTGTGTGTGTATGTGTGTGCATGCTTGTGTGCTTCTCACTCACGCACTTGTGCCGCCACTTGCTCGAGGTCTTCATACCATCCTCACGTCTTCCCGGATTGACATTAAAGGAGGTGCTACTCATCACTGAGCTACACCAAATTTTGGCGCCGTTGCCGGGGATCGAACTTTGAGGACGAGCGTGTGATGGTAAGACGTAGAGTTGACGCGTTGGAGTTGTAGGTATTTTCTTCACTCTCATTGAATTTCTTTTACTTTCCTCTCCATCTTCACTTCCATCATCATCATCACCATTTCCCACCTCCATCTCCATCATCGCGAAAATTTCTGTTTTTTTATCATATCACCTTCCCCACCTCATTTCCCTCATTTCACTTGTGAGAGAGAGCGAGAGAGCAATATTGTGTGTGCGTATTTTGCATGTTTCTTGAGTTTCATTGTAGGTTCTTGCTGTATCAGCATCCCCAGCAGTGTGCGCAGGTACGACAGGCTCTGCACAGGTCCCGGGACGACGATCTCTGTCTGTCGCGACAGACAGAAAATCTTAAAATTTTGTGAATGCATGATTAGCACGGTAACCTACACCTTGAGGGCACTCTAGATCACTAGAAGTTTCTCAAAAATTTGCGTTTTTTCAGTCTATCGCGACAGACACTGTCTATCGCGACAGACACCGTCTATCGCGACAGACAGAGACCCACGACAGACACCGTCTATCGCGACAGACAGAGACCCACGACAGACACCGTCTATCGCGACAGACCGAAATTCCATGATAGACACCGTCTATCGCGACAGACACCGTCTATCGCGACAGACAGGAATCCACGATAGACACCGTCTATCGCGACAGACCGAAATTCCACGATAGACACCGTCTATCGCGACAGACAGGAATCCACGATAGACACCGTCTATCGCGACAGACCGGAATTCCACGATAGACACCGTCTATCGCGACAGACACCGTCTATCGCGACAGAAAGGAATCCATGATAGACACCGTCTATCGCGACAGACAGAAATCCGCGACAGACACCGTCTATCGCGACAGACAGGAATCCACGATAGACACCGTCTATCGCGATAGACCAAAATTCCACGATAGACACCGTCTATCGCGACAGACAGGAATCCACGATAGACACCGTCTATCGCGACAGACATCGTCTATCGCGACAGACACCGTCTATCGCGACAGACAGAAATCCGCGACAGACACCGTCTATCGCGACAGACACTGTCTATCGCGACAGACCGAAATTCCACGATAGACACCGTCTATCGCGACAGACACTGTCTATCGCGACAGACAGCCCCCACGATAGTTTGTGTCTATCGCGACAGACACCGTCTATCGCGATAGACAGACATTTTCGGCAAAAATTAAGGGGTAAATTTTTGGAAATTTAGGCTAAATTTTGGGCATATTTGCACTCTCAAGTACTCATATACTTACAAAGGCCTTAGAAAATGCATTAAAACCCCTGAAAGGATCTGTTTGTCTAGTTAACCCCCTAAACCCTGAACGGTCATAACTTTTTCATACGAAATCCATTTTCTGAGCTCTAGGGCTTGTCGGAAAGCTCGTGACATATACTACACGCCCTCAACTGTTTTTTATAAGAATAACGCGTTGATTTTCAGATAGGATATTTGGAAGTTGACACACAGAGGCGTAGAAACACCAAGGGAGCTCTAGAGGAAATTTCTAGCAATACAAAAGGGGGGACAAGGGTCATTAACAAAGTGTCTGAAATAAATTGTCTGTCAATTGAAAGGTCTACTTGGAGCTAATCTTGGGACTTATGCAGGTCTATTGAGAAGCAATTGAGAGCGTCCAAGCAAGGGTCTTGCGCAAGCTTGAGAATCAACTTCTCGAGCATTAAAGAGCAAGGTTCGGCAAGAAAGGTCGGAATACTCTCAACTCCTCTTCGTCAATTCCTAGCTTAGGCTAAGAACGATTAGAAGTAGGAGTAAGTCAGGGCGACGATAGGCCACTATCAAGTTGAAGCATACCTAAACTTTCAAGCTCAAGCTAAGGGCATAATCCTTGTACTGTCGAGAATTTTAAAGGGAAAGAACTTAACAGGGAACGATCAACTGTAAGTGCGAAACAACATTCAAATATTCCTGACGACGTGATATCAGACAAGACCTTAAACACGATAAAATACCTAAAAAGAACCAAGCGACTAATATAAAGTAACCAGCAACGAGGTTGTACTATGGGCAAAGAATTGGGCTACTTAGATAGGCATATGAACCTTAGATCAGGACGACATCTAGTAAGGGAGAGACAAAGCCTTAGATCTTCAGAGGCTAGTGTTAACCACACTGCTAGGTCTTGGGCCCAGCAGTTGAGCCACCACTCGTACTACCCTAGCTCTGAAACCAGTGAGTCAGAGATGTCTCAAGGCATGGACAGGCCTTCGGGAAGTTCAGGTGTGCCTTATTTGTACAGGGTAGAAGGCCCTTACAAAACACAGCTGGAATACCTTAGGACCAACCGATTAGGTGCTAGCATCTATGAGGACGGCCTAGGAAGATCCGTGGTCCAGATTAAAAATCCTGATCAATCCATTGGACTAGAGCACCCAGCTGTCAAATTTGAAAACGGTGCATACCTGGACAAAGAAGGAACCATATACGTAGTCACCAGTCATCCAGATAGGACAGATGAATTTGGAAATGTAATCTCAGAAGCGGACTTAGGTGACTTGGAACAAGGAAACATGGGAGTAGAACCTAGAACCCCCCGAGGTAAATCAGTTCTCACTAGGATTATCACGCCTGAGTGGGTTCCCCAAGACAATAAGAGCATAGAGTTGCTCCTCAATCGAGAAACTGACAAAGCCTTTTGGAGGTATAAATCTAGTCAGCCAATTGACATAGGAAATATCATGATCTACGAGTTTAAGGATCCTGATAGTCCAGGCAGAGTGACCTACTTAGATCACGCTTCAGAACGGATCTTTGCGGTTACGGAAAATGATAGGCATGCTTACACTTGGAAGGGTGAATTCATTTTCCCCCAACCAAGATCAAATGTATCCTATGGTCACCCTGGGGCTGGAACATCCCAAGCTCATGGAATGCAAAGGGACAGAAGTAGAGATAGGCCAGAAGTAAGCTTTGCCAATCCAGTGGGTAGAGAAAGAACGAGGGCGGAGACAAATAGGGTAGAACCTGAGGTGTTTAGAGCTCACAGGAACCAAAGAAATATGGATGGATTCCCTCTGCCGAGACCTAGAGAGCACGCAAGAACTCTGAGACCGACTCAGCTAGTTAAGTCCATGAAGAATTACTTTGATGGCACAGGAGATCCCTATGATCATGTGGCGGAGTTCAAGCAAGTCTTGAGAGCGGAACAAGTGGAGGATCTATTCACGCAGTACAATGCCTTCGGTCTAACCCTTAGGAACACAGCACTTACATGGTTTCAGCCATTGGATGAGCGCCAGTTCAGGAGCATAGACCAACTCCTAGAAGCATTTATTATTGAATTCTCCAAGAGTGGCATAAGACACAACACCTCCTCACTGATTCACAGCTTCAAGCAAACCCCTCAAGAGACTGTGAGACTTGCAGGAAGAAGATTCAGGCAATACCTTGAAAGATGTCCTGTTTCGGAACTACCCACATCTGCCAAACAAGTAGCCTTATTCCTTGATGGATTGCTGAGTACAAAATTGAGATCCTACGTGTATCTGAAAGACCCTAGGACTATAGAAGAGTGTGTACGCATGTGCATTGACATTGAAGATAACCTAGGGGAAGAACTAGAGCTTTCCAAAATCTACAAAGATTCAGATAGTGCATCTAGTCACTCTTCCACGCAATCCACATCAATTGAGGAACTCGCAGAGAAAGTGGCCCAGAAATTAGGTGTAACTAGCAAACAAATCCCAAGGTTTGCTCCTGTGAAAAGGTGCTATACCTGCGATGGCGACCATATGGCGAATGTCTGCCCCATTATGGCTCAGCCCCAAGTAAATCCTGGTAGCCAATATTGCACCATAGAACGGAGATACACCAATCACACCGCACAAGATTGCCCATACAACAAGCAGGCGGTTAGGCAACCCTACCCTCAGCCCTACCAACAAGGCAGATACCAGAACCAGTACCCTCCACAACCATATGGCAGGCCACAACAAAATTTCCAACCTCAATATCAAAACCAACAAAGGCCTCAGCCTGTGCTAGCACAACAACCCCCAGCCCCAGCTAATGTGATTCCGGTAAAGTATACTGCTGCAGAAGAGAACCTGAATAGAGCTATAGTCCCTGTAACATCCTTGCTTTCTGAAAGTGACCCGAGTGACCATAGCTTTGATTCTACACATGTTGATAGCCCCCAGGCCTACTACATGCAGTCTCCTGAGCATGGTGAGTCCTATTATAGCGAAGAGACAAACGAACCGAGTTGGGAGTCAGATTACACGAACGTCATGTATGCAAACCCCAACCCTAGGCTTCAACCTAGACAAGCAAGACCTCCATTCCCAAGAGGACCGTGCTATAGATGCCAAGGAGATCACCTCATTCGTGATTGCCCCTTGCCTCCACCTACACAACCCCAGTCAGTGACAATCCAAGGCTTTTGCCAAGACTGTGGGAAAGAGCATCTCTTACGAGATTGCCCTAAAAATCCTAATAATATGCCAAAAATCACTCCCATTAATGTGATTGGGTTGGTGGTAGATTCCTCAGGAAGTGTCACTTCCACTGCACCAGTACAGGTAGTCACTAGAGCCCAAGCACTGCAGCAAAACCAGGGTGTAGACCAGGAAAAGGGCCCAGAGGCTAGTGAAACAGAGAGCATAACCAAGAAAAGGACTAGAGCTTGGAGAGATAGTCGGGAAAGAATGAAAAGACAATGGGCAAAGAAGATGAGTGAACTTGAGGAAAGTCTACGAGAAACCAAGGATAAAATCATAGAGATCACATCTCAACCGCACTCTCACACATTCCCACCGCTACCATCCCCATCACCCTCCATCCCTCCACCCTCTAAGACACCCCACGCAACCCACCCACCACCCCAAACAGGATCAGTATTAGCTGACCCCACTCCTGAAGACATAGACATGATGCTTAAAGCATATCAGGCCAGAATCCAAGAAGGGCCAAACGTCACGGATCATGACAAGTGCTATCCTAGAGCTGACCTAGAGATAGAAAGAACCAAACTGTGCGCGAAAATGGTCGCATTGGCTCAGACTATGTTTGAAGCCAGTCGCCTTTTCAATTACTCGGGCTCAGCCAAAACGCAATTACACTTGGATGGATTCCTAGAGAAGTTAGAGGAAATAATTGCAAGATCTGCCAAAGAAGAAAAAAATCAAGAAAAAAATAAAGCAAGCAAAAACATGAATCATTCCCCATCGGAAGTGTATGTGGCCAATTCCACGAAACCAGACAACTTCCCCTCCTTAGAAAGAATAGAGAGGCTAATTGCACAGTCAGAAAAGGAACCTACCCCTCAAAGAAAGGAAAGGGCAAGAGAACGGATAAGCCAGCCTCTTCAGGAAGCCCATGTGCCTCCTCAAGAAGCTTATCTTCCCCCCCAAAAGGTAGATGAGCCTCCCTCGAAAGCTCACGTACCTCCACAGGTTGCCTACATTCCTTCCCAGGGAGCGTATGAGCCTGCTCGGAAGAGTAATAGAATAAGTAATCCTCCCCAAGAAGCTTGTGCTCCAGCCATTTACGAGAGCAAGGAGAGAGCCAACGATAGAACAAGCCCTCCTTCCCAGGTTGCTTATGTGCCCAATTCTACGGAGCCAGACACTTCTTCTTCTTTGAATCGGTTTGCACCAGACTTCCTACGAGAGATTCAAGAAGACAAATGGGATAACGAAAGCGAGGTCGCCCCTCCTTTTGAACTTGTGGACGATGCACACGACCAATTCCCACAAGACATCCCATCTATTTACGGGGAACATGAGAGTGCTCAGTCTCACGAGAGATTGGACTTTGAATCTAATTCCATACAAGAGCTACCCCACTTCATAGGCCCATGGGAAGCAAAGTCCACATGTATGAGAGCACCCACAGTCATGGTAAGGAACGACGACTCAGTCGTACCAAGGAACACGGAGGTAGTAACGAACACCAAGGTACAACGCAATCTCACTTTGGAAGAACTGCCTGAGGATAGACCAAACGCGCGGAAATATGCATCCAGTCGAGTAACTGAAGTTGCAAAACCTCATTCCCGGGTAGGATCCCATAGGACAGTGCCAGAAATTCCCTTGGATAAAATAGGAGATATGTGTGAAGGCGAAGAAGGGAACACCTATCTTCCCATTACCTACCAGGAGTACACCACCAAGGCGATTTTGGACTCAGGTGCAGGAGTTGCAATTGCCACCACCTCCTTATGGAAGCATTGGGGCAAACCAGCACTCAGGCCAACGAGAATGAAATTGCAAATGGCCGATGGTCACATAGAAAAACCCCTAGGATTGCTAGAAGGAATAACTCTCACCACTTGTGGTGTCGAGTTTGAGCATAGTTTTGCTATATGTGACTTCAGCAAAAATCATGCTTATGAGATGATTTTGGGAAGACCATTTATGCGACAGTTGCAAGTGGTACAGGATTGGGGAACCAACTCCTTGTATTTGCAACACTTGGGCGTTACGACCAAAGTCAATCTCAAGGACTATTCTCATAGAGATGTCCCTCCTATCCAATGGAATCCCATCCATAGAGCCAAAGATGATACAGAATCGGTGCATTCCATAGGGTCTGGATCCTCATGGATGCATGAAGACACTCACTTATGGATGTGCAAGGTAGCAGTAGAAGAAGAGAAGAGAGAGAAAGCCAGAGAGGTAGGTGCGAAAGAAACCCATAGACCCATTCAAGACCCAGCCTATGCACCTGTAGTTTTTCCAGACGAGGAATTTGAACCCCATGGCTGGGCAGAAATTTTAGCAACAATGGATGTAGCCATCAATGAAGAACAATGGACACCTCACTGTGATGAGGATGGCTATGACATTTCAGTCTTCTCCATAGAGCCAATCATGGGAGAGGCAGTTCTAGAAGAATGCGAACCTAGACCTGATGCATATGAGGATGCAAGTGACTCAGATCTCGAGTCTATCATTATGGACCCACCATTTGCATCAGATGAAGAATACTTCCATGAAGTAGAATTTCAACCCCAGAGGCATGGAGAGGTTACGACTAATGTAAGATTAGCAACACATGTGACCCCGACGGAAGAAGGAAAGAAACGAAAGAAGAGAGAAGCCTCACCAAAAGAGGGAGAATCTTTGTTTGAGGTCCCAGAAAATTTTAAGAAGTATGAGATAGATGACAGGAGAGTCATGATTAGAATGCCTAAACGAGAGGCACAATCAGGAGAGGCCTATGATAACAAAGAAACTACCAAGAAAATCGTAGTGGCCCTAGAAGAAGGAGAGGAGAGATGCACGTATATAGGCCATGACCTGACAGAAGAAGAAGAGCACGAATTGATTGCCTTGCTAAGAGAATACAGAGATGTATTCGCTTGGAGTTATAAGGATTTGAAAGGGGTTGACCCGGACATATGCTCGCACACCATCCCCATGACTTCAGACGCCAAACCCTCTAAGCAAAAGCCTTATACATATAGCGATAATTACGCTGCTAAGATCAAAGAAGAGATAGATAGGCTGGTTGAAGCTGGATTTATCTACGAAATTGAGCACACTGAATGGGTATCCCCCATCGTAGTGGTGCCCAAGAAGAATGGCAAGCTGCGTGTGTGCATTAACTTGAAAAAGGTTAATGCCGCCACAATTCGAGATAACTACCCGCTTCCCATCACAGAACATCTCTTAGAAAGAGTGGCAGGCAAGGAAGTGTACAGCTTCCTTGATGGATTTTCGGGCTACAATCAAGTAGCCATAGCTCCAGAGGATCAGCATAAGACAGCCTTTGCCACAGAATGGGGCATTTTTGCTTTTAGAGTAATGCCATTTGGGCTTACCAATGCACCAGCTACCTTCCAGAGGCTGATGTGCCATGTGTTTAAGGAGTTCCTGAGGAAGAGTTTAGAAGTCTACGTTGATGATCTTTGTGCTCATTCCAATGTTAGACAAACCCATATTCCTGAACTCAGACAAATCTTTGACAAATGTAGAGAATATCAAGTCTGCCTGAACCCAGAAAAGTGCGTTTTTATGGTCAGGCAAGGCAAGATTCTAGGACACATAGTGTCGAAGAATGGCATATCCACGGATGAAGAGAAAGTGAGAGCCATAGCAGAGTTACCTAGGCCTAAGAATGTCAAGGAAGTACAAGCTTTCATGGGGCATTGTGGGTATTACCGACGTTTCATCCACATGTATGCGGTCATCGCAAAGCCCATGTACGGACTTCTGACAAACTTTGAGTGGACGGATGAATGTGAGAATTCCTTCCAGGAGCTTAAACGAAGATTGTGTTCAACACCAATCTTGACCACACCAGATTGGAATAAGCCATTCCATGTTCATGTGGATGCATCCAATTATGCCATTGGATGTGTGCTTGCACAACCTACTGGTGAAGGTAATATGGATCTTCCAATTGCCTATGCCAGTAGACAATTGAATGCGGCTGAACGGAATTACACCACTACAGAGCGAGAAGGATTAGGCATGGTATATGCAGTTAAGAAATTTAGACACTATTTGCTTGCAAATAAGTTTAAATTTTTTACTGATCATCAGGCATTGTTATATCTTGTAAACAAGCCATGCAATACAGGAAGATTAGTAAGATGGTTTCTCTTGCTCATGGAATATGACTTTGAGGTTGTGGTAAGAAAAGGGAGGACTCATTTGAGAGCAGATCACCTCTCTAGGCTCACATCGGGAGAAGCCCCACAAGGAGTGTCAGATGACCTTCCTGATGCTTACTTGTTTAATTTGGAAGTTGTACCGCAGTGGGCTAAGCCATTGGTACCAGTATTGACATACGGGCCTAACCATCCAGTGGTTAACACGCAGAATAGAGAGGTAGTGAAAGCCCAAAAGTACCACATCATGGCAGGAAGCATGTACAAGCACACAGATCAAGGGATCTTGGCTTGTTGCGTAGAAGAGGATGAGTATGCTAAATGGTTGCAATTAGCACATGTAGGTGCACTGGAGCAACACCATTCAAAGCAACGAACTTTATAGACCCTAAAGAGACTTGGAGTACATTGGCCAACTATGGAAGCTGATGTCCAAAAGTTGTGCAAGGAATGCCCAATCTGTTGCACTAAACCACCTGTGGAACATGCCACTCTCTATCAAGTATCCATTGTGCCAGATTGGAGTGAACCTCTAGTATCATTCTTGAGGACAAACACATTCCCTCCAGACATGACTCTAGCTAGGAAAAGGAGTTTAGAACAAGAAGCCCAGGATTATTCACTCATTGGTGATAATCTATATAAGCGTGGTAAAGATGGTTACCTGAGGCTATGTGTCCATGAAAGTGAGTATCTTAAGATCTTAGAAACTGCTCACCAAGGTGTAGCAGGAGGACACTTTGGACCGGATCGGGTGATCAAGGCAGTACTATTTGCGGGATTCTGGTGGCCTACCCTTCACATGGATGCACATACCTATGTGAAACGGTGTGATGTCTGTCAAAGGACTCAGTATCCTATACGCAAAGATGAGATGCCACTGAAACCTATGATGGGTGGACGTGCATTTTCCAAGTGGGGAATAGACTTCGTAGGTCCTATTAATCCCCCAGCTAAGGGTTCTCATGCGGAATACATCATTGTTGCGACAGATTATCTCACCAAGTGGGTGGAGGTAAAGGCTACGACAAAGAACGACGCTCAAACAACTGCCAAATTCTTGTTTGAGAATGTATTCACGAGATACGGGCTACCTATAGAGCTTGTAAGTGATAGAGGCACTCATTTCTTGAACGAAGTGATTGAAAATCTACTCCAAGAATTCTTGGTAATACACAAGAAGTCTGCCCCTTATCACCCTCAAGCTAATGGACAAGCTGAGAGCACTAATAAAATCTTATGCAATGTACTGACAAAATTAGTGAACACTAAACGCTCTGATTGGGACAAACAGCTACACCATGCTGTTTGGGCATACCGAGTTGCCTACAAAACGGTACTCCAAGCCACCCCCTTTCAGATGGTATTCGGCCAAAACGCTGTGCTACCCTTGGACTTCCTGATTCCTACATTAAGAGTAGCACAAGAGCACGAATGGACAGGTCATGAGCTCTCCTCTAGGATCTTTGACCTTGAACGATTAGGGGAAACAAGACTGAGAGCAGCCGCAGGAATATATGCAGCCAAGAAGAGACAGAAGGCATACTTTGATGCCCATGTGAAGGATAAAGGCTTGAAAGCAGGAGATCTAGTCTTAGTCTATACACTGAAACAACACGCGAGAAAGCTAGAAAAGAGAGGCTACGGACCTATGATCATCAATAGGATCTCCACGAGTGGGGCAGTACAACTAGCCACGTTAGAGGGTGATGTTCTCCCTAACTATATCAGCGGTTGCAGAGTCAAGTTGTATCAAGAACCCCTCACAGAGGAAATGCTTAGCCGACTCAACACTGCTAAGAAACGCAAAGAGGAAGAAAAGCGAATTAGAGAAGAAGCTCAAGCAGAAGCTTTAGAACGCATCAGAAGGATGAAATTACGAAGGCAAGGTAGAGATCAGCCTAGAGCGAATGACTATGCAGATCAAGGATATCCTATGGCCATGTGTGAAGTTGCAGGAACAAGCTCGCATAGGATAATTGATAGACGTCCTTTCATAACCCTAGATATAGGACAAGGAAAGAGTGCAAGAAACGTAAGAGCCTTGATTGACTCAGGTGCAGCCACTAGTGCTGTTAGAGTGTCTTACTGTCAAGAGTTACAGTTAACTGTCAAACCTGTGGAAGCATATCTCATAGGATTGGGAGGCGTGGAAACCCCTTGCATGGGCGAGGTGGAACTTCCCCTCTACATTCATGATGAGGCAATGACAGTTAAAGTACTAGTGTGTCAGGATGAGGATCTCACGGAATCTCTTGTCTTGGGTCAAGATTGGATCTATGACCAAGCAGTCAATTTAAACCTAAGAAGTGGACTTCTCCAGGTTTGGATCAATCATAGTCGAGTTATAATAGAATTAGACAATGGAGCACTCAAGGAACTAGGAAAAGCACAGACTCCTGGTCCCTCCAGGGGTACACATGAAGATGACCATGCTGTTCTTGTCCAAAACTATGTGTTGCAGAGGAATGATATTCGCAAAAAAGGAGTCAGGAATGCAACAGAACTCCCTTCTTTTCCAAAGGCTAGAAGGAGGCAGCAACCCAAGGTGGATCAAAGGCAGCAGAAGCAGAGTACTACCTATGTCCGAGATCAAAAGTACCTGCGCGGCAGAATGTCCCAGCAAGTGAAACAAGTGTGGGTGCGGAAAGGCGAACACCCGGTTGCACTCACGACAACCACACGGGCAAAGCCTCTTACTAGTAACCAACAACGTGACGCCACTAAGAAGTCTGTCAGAAATTCTTCTGCTAAAGTGAAATCTATTTGGGTGCCCAAGAAGTCGATGAAGGCAAGCCCACAATCACGACAAATTTGGGTGCCTAAGGCTTGCTTGAGGGCACAAGTAGCTACGCCAAGGCCACAACCTATGCAGCATAACCCAACTACGAGTACAACCAGTATTCACTCGTTCTCAACACTTAGGAACACACCAAGAACCAAGAGCACGCATGTAATCACTTATAAATGGGTCCCTAAAAGGCCCCATTCCCAAACCGCGGCACCAAGACAGCTCTCTAGAGTCTCTACGAAACCGAAAGCCAAGCCCATCCACTGCATTTGGCAGTCTAAGACCTATAATAAACCCCCCGACCCCAATTTGTAAATTCACCCCACTTACTAACGGCATTAGTCTCCTAGGAACACACAAACATTAACTACACTCACTGTCTTCGTGCACTTACTAACCACTAACTCACCATCTACCTCATGTTAATGTTGTAACGGGGACAACAACGGATTTATTCTGTCCATTACGATGTTAACACATGATTCTATATTCTCACAGAATCAGAAGGCAAGAAGTAAAATGGCAGAAGCAACAGGTTCAGGCTCACAAGTAGGGATACTTACGGCAGGAATTGATGTGGATAGCCTACCTGTGGAAGTGCCCCCGATTGAACGACCAGTGGAGATGCAACACCTTCAGCAAATCCCGGTGCCAGATCCACCTACAGGGATCACGGAAAGAGTCCATGCCAATTCTCATTGGTTCAATGGCATGCCAGGTTCATTGGGAGAGGCCAAGTATATCTGGGAGTCTAAGTGCGAGTATGACAGATCATGGGTGCGATTCCAATTTTTCTCCAAGGAGTTCGAGACCTTACAGAACACCGAAGATCTCCAAACCATATGGCAACGAGCAGGGTTGGCAGAATATTTTGAAGCCCCACTACCTAAACCCGACCTCCTCCGATGTTACTATTTGGTCTCCACATTGCAAGCTAATGAAGATAAGGACAAACCCGGATCATTTGTTCTCCCCTCATTGCTGGGCAACAACGAGTTGAAGAGATTTGAACTTACTGTGGAGTTGGTAAGTGACGCTTTGAATATGCATGGCACGCATGTACCCTCAGAAAAGGATGCTCTTGTTCCCACTAATATGAAGGACAGGAAACTGCTGAAGCTTAAGGACATGGCAGCACTCACCCCAAATGTGTCCATCCCTCTCCGCATGTGCATGCAACATTTCGCCTTTCCTGGCCAAGACCGATTCACACAACCACACAAGAAGATCTGGTTCGCTCTCTACTTAGCGGAAGCAGGTGCGTTACCCATTAAGCTCCCAGTATGGATTATAGATCAGTTGTATGAAGCAAACAAACGGGCATCTAGGAAATTAGTGGTGAACGGATGCTGTGCAATCACACGCATCATTTACCGATGCTTGGCATATGATGTCCCCATTGAACGTGCCTTAACTTGGGCACAACTACAAATGTTTAAAAGGCTCAAGACGTCCACACATCAGTCCAAGCGCATGAGGGGCGCGATCCCTTGTGTCCAGACAAGGGAAGTCCTGACTACTCCTGAGACATCACCACTAAGAGAGGGCACTGTACCTCCCTTTACCATTAGGATACCCAGGTCGGAATCTGACACTACGACACAACCTACCCCATCGGCTCCTCCTGTTACACCTGAATTCGAATTTGCTGCCACTGGAGAGGCTGAAGGACTGGACCCCCAGGATTTCGAAGCATTCCTACAAAGCACACAATTCTCTGATGTGGAGTTTTATTCAGAGGCAGAGGAGCAGGGCACATCCTCACGAAGAAGAAGAAAGTCTACAGACGGTAGACATGTCCATTGGAGTGACTCTCAGCAAAGTCAACAACACGGACGCCCGGAAGAAGAAGAAGCGTATGAAGAGGACACCACTGAAGCCCCAGCATATATAGCAGAACTCCGAAGGCTGTATCAGATTATGGAAAGAGTGCGATCGCAGCAATTACTCACTGAACAGAGCAGCAGAGTACTTATGACTCAGTTGTTGGAAGAAGCGGGAGTTGACTCAGAGTACAGGGAAGGTCTCTTATTGATGGCAGAAACATATGGAGTTGTAGAAGCTGTGCGCACTGCCATTCAGAGGCCTTCAGTTCAATATGACCCACGAAGGTTCCAGACACGACCTCGCTCAGGTAAAAATATCCAAATTCCCATTACAGTTGCAGAAGAGCCAACTACTACACCTGAAACTATCAGGACAACCTCCCAAACAGCTAGCCAACAGCACCCAGCCACCCATGAGGAGTCCACCGAACCACTACCACCTACTTCCCCACCATCACCTCCTAGAAGAGAAACAGTGGAAACCACATCGACTACTCAACCCACTGACCCCACCTTCATCTTCCGTACTCCCATCTCCAGTGCCACCCTATTCTCTACCACTGATAACCCGACCTTCGAAGCAAACCCCATCACTACACAATCCACCGAACCCCTCCTAGAACCTGCCCTAGGGCAACCATCCCCAACGCCTTCAGCCACGGGTCATCCTGACCCTAGATCCACATTCATGGGCTTCCCTGCTACCACACAACCCTTTCAACCCTTCTCAAATTTACGACCCCCACCCCCGATATCCCTCTCTCCATTTCTACAATCCCTTCATGACATCTTTGCTAGGGCTTTTCAACCAGGCTCTCAACCATTCCCTGCCTCTTCAGCTCCCCACCCCACTTCGCATCTATTCACCACTTCCACACACACACCACCTACCATACCAATGTATATGGCAGACCCCACACTCACACCCACTCCTGAAGGTATGGACATTTCACCACCCACGGCACCTCCACCCACGGTTTCACCTCCTCCCATTCCCCCTCCACCAAGTTCACCCACACACACAACTTCCGTAGACACATCATTCACGGTCTCCCTTCCCCAATTCCCTTCCCATGCATCTCCCACGGTAAACACCACACACTCATCTATAGGAAATGCATTGGACACCATGTTAGCGTGTATATCAAATTTAAGAACAGATTACATTCAGCTCCAGCAACAAAACGAACGCCTGCACGAGCATTCAGCAACACTACAGCACCGCCTTGCGGCACTAGAAGAGGAGAACGCTTGTCTCCACACACAGTTCCAAACCCTCCAAGAAGCCCATAACATATTGGAGGTACAGCTACAGAACGTAGATCAGGAAGCGGTGCAGGTGGTGGAAGGTCACCTACGGACACAGCTGGAACGCAACTCAAAACTTCAGCGGAATATGGCACTACTCAAACGCCATCTTGCGGCTGCTCAGGAAGAGAATAGACGCCTGCAAATACAAAATCAAGAGAACCTGGAGGCAGCTATTGAGAGCACACCGGGGGCACCCATCAGCCCATCCAAGTTTCAAGCCGTGACCCCCGATAATATCAAGATTATATTAGAAGATTATGCCATGCTGCTCGAAGCACATGATAAGCTATCGGAAGAGCTGGGACAACTGAAACAGGAACACCAACAAGGACCAACAGTAGCCCCTCCAACCACCCCCTCTACGGCTTCACTTCTCACAGACGCAGAGGCCATAAAAGATCTCCAGAAACAGGTCGCTGATTTGCAAACACGCCTACTACAATATGAGAGACCATCTTCCCCTCCAGAGGCTCCCACGGACGAAGAAGTTGTGCAAATTCCTGTGGAACAAACGTTTGACGAAGAATACGATCCGCAACCATTCCCAGGAGGCCAACAAACAGAAGAAGCGCAGGACACATTCGAGGCACCACGGCCCCCATGGTTACGACAGGTGGAGGAAATAGGGAGTTCGCACGAAGAGCGCACCGTAGTGCAAAATCAGGCCATGAGGGTCATAGAGGAGACTGTGTTACAATCAGCTTACTTTAAGAACCTGTCATCGAGACGCTTGATTCTCTCATCGGAACTCCAATACAGGCCGTATTATATTATTTTGGCTGATTATAATGCAGAAATACAAAGAGTCACGGGTCAGATTCCTACTTTTGCGACCCAATTTCAACCCGAAGACCTTCCTCCAGAGGTGCAAAAAGGCAAAATTCGTCAACCAACATGGCGGCAGAAACTTTTAGAGACATATCCAGAAATGCTCCGCACATGGAACAACGCGCCTTTGCACCTCCTGTATAACCCATGCTACGGTCCAGTCCCCCGCCGCAGGTCGTGGAAGGCATTCAATATCAAGGTACAGAACAACGCGCAATGCAAGGAATGGCTGAACTACCCGTACATCGCGCCACCACAAGGACCACCATCGGTAGCATATATGATGGGAACCATTCGCCACTGGATGCCGCGCTTGAAGCCCATGCAAGATGTAGCAGCGCAAATGATGCTTAAAATCTTAGATATGATGCAAGTAGTGCTGAAGACCTTTAGAAATGCAGCCGCACCACAGGTACGTCTTCCGGGGTTTAGCAATGGAAATTACGACTTGGTGTACGACATGAGCACCACCCCCAGTATCCGTGTGGCTTATGCTTGGCATGCACGCATCAAATACCTCCCCGCCTGCTACAAACAGACCTTCGAAGAAATGTTCAGATCAGGTTTCTGGGAGTATCACTCGGAGATTTTCGCACCAAAGCCGACACATCTGCTTCAACTGTTTGCTTGTGAACAAGCAATGTATTCAGAGTACTACACCACCCCGCAACCAGAGACCCCCGGTGCAATAAATTGGGAGGCCCCGATCTAGCAAGAGGCTTAAGGATAGGAGAACACGAACTGGCCACCAATGTCATCCAATATTACATCGACCACCCACGAGAACAAAGGTCTGTCAGGGGCGACAGATGCTAGGAAGGGGGGAGTGTTGGCATACAAAGCAACAAAGGAGTCATGCACAATACGGCAACAAGGCCAGATCATTTTTTCCCATAGATTATGTACAACTCAAGTGATTTTAATCACTACACAAACATTGTAAATCCCGTTTTTGGTAGAATAGACTCCATTTTGTGCAAGCCGAGGAGTCCTCGAGCTTGAGGAGTATTAGAAGTACCATCGTACCAGTTTTCATAATTTTTAGACTTCGTTTGAGCCCTCAAATAAGCCCTGGAACCTAATTTTTAACTAGGCCGGACACTAGGTCTGGACAGGGCCAAAACTAGTCAAAAAACTATAAAAAGAGCTAGAAAGGAGTCATGCACAATACGGCAACAAGTCCAGATCATTTTTTCCCATAGATTATGTACAACTCAAGTGATTTTAATCACTACACAAACATTGTAAATCCCGTTTTTGGTAGAATAGACTCCATTTTGTGCAAGCCGAGGAGTCCTCGAGCTTGAGGAGTATTAGAAGTACCATCGTACCAGTTTTCATAATTTTTAGACTTCGTTTGAGCCCTCAAATAAGCCCTGGAACCTAATTTTTAACTAGGCCGGACACTAGGTCTGGACAGGGCCAAAACTAGTCAAAAAACTATAAAAAGAGCTAGAGAGCTCATTTTTGGGATTGGATTGTAATTGAAACAAACTTGTAAGAGCTTTTGAAAGTAATCTAAAGAACTCCATTGAATCTCTCTCTTTGTCTTGCCGTGTGTGCGCGTGTGTGTGTATGTGTGTGCATGCTTGTGTGCTTCTCACTCACGCACTTGTGCCGCCACTTGCTCGAGGTCTTCATACCATCCTCACGTCTTCTCGGATTGACATTAAAGGAGGTGCTACTCATCACTGAGCTACACTATGTGAAGGGAAAAATTCACAAGTGTATCATATTTGTAAAGTTGGTTCATTTTAGTTCTAGAAGTTTTTTAAAATCACGAGAATACGAAAATCTATATAAGTTAGTTTGTATCAACTGACGCGGCGAGAGAGAGTGAGAGAGAAGAAGTAGAAGAAGGAGTTCATTTTATACGACTGAGTATAGTCGGGCTTCTCTGAGTGAGAAAGCATCTGTAAAACTTCTGAGTTTTCATAGCTATGAGAAAGAATTGAGTAAAGTTCTGTGTATGAGTCTCTCTCCATCATCTCCATGCTTGCCTACTGTGTGATGAATTCAAAAGTTCAAGTTTTCTGAGCAATTCGATGCCTGGCATCGAATCTTGGCTGATAAGTCATTTTTTCATTCTCTGTGTGTTAACTGTAGTTGAATCTTCTAAAAATATGAAGTTTGTGGAGCAACTCGATGCCTGGCATCGAGTTCCAGCATAAAATGGATGCCCGGCATCGACCTCTAGCATATAAGTCATCTTCTTCATGTGTGTGTAAAATAGAGTGTTTCTGGTGCAGAAAAATAGCCAAAAAAAGCCCAAAGTCGATGCCCGGCATCGACTTGGACTGAAATTCGATGCCAGGCATCGAATTTTTTATTTTTGGACACCAGGATTACTAAAACAAGAAAAAATTCTAGTTTTGGAAGGTCATACAGGGTCATCTTGTGAAGGCCATAACTTGAGTTCTAGAGATCCGTTTGATGCATATGATAGCTTGTTGGAAAGCTCTACTCTTCTAGTTTCAGCTTACAAAGTTTCATGGAGAAATAATACTTGAGCTAGGAGAAATTAGCAAAATACTGAAGGTATGTCATTTCAGTGACTAGGAATTTCTGTAGAAGCAAAGTTCTCACTTTAGGCTATCATTTCTCAAAGTTTGGACTGGCAATGAGTAAATGGTGACCATAGAGGTGTTCTAGTGTCACATTAATTCATTTCTTGTGGTGTTTCATACATCAACAAGACTAAATGCATTCTGGTTAGCCGTGATGTTGTCTTTGTGGAAGATGCTATTCAGCCATTGCTTTCATGTACTAAGGAGACATCTGTTAGCTCCAAAGACATGTATGATACTTTGATGCCTCTTTTTACAGGTGGACAGGCTAGTGCTGGTCCTAATGAGGCAACTTCTCAGCCTTTGCAGGTTTCATATGATGATGCAGATCATTCCATTTCTGATGCAGATTTACATGATGCACTTGTTGATGAGAGAGCTGATATTGAGCAAGCAAAAACTATGCCAAAATGGCTGGTGCAGACTTTGCGTGACAGCAAATTAGATGCACCTTTGTCATATCGTACTCGTTCAGGCTCTCATAGTGCCTCCTTTGCATCAGATTGCTATGCTATGGCTGCATCTAGTCTCTGTGATGAGAATGAGCCTGTTTCTTTTGATGAAGCACAAAATTCAGAAAATTGGATGGCTGCTATGCAATCTGAATATGATGCTATAATGAAGAATGGTACATGGTCTTTATGTGACTTGCCTCCTGGCAAGAAGGCCATTGGCACTAAGTGGGTATACAAGCTGAAGCGTAAACCTGATGGTACAGTTGACAGGTATAAGGCTAGGCTTGTTGCAAAGGGTTATGCACAAGAAAGAGGCATTGATTTTGATGAGACCTTTGCACCTACATGCCGTATGACTACTGTTCGGAGCATTTGTGCACTTGCAGCCCATCATGGTTGGAATGTACATCAGTTGGACATTAAAACAACATTTCTGAATGGTGACTTGCATGAAGAAGTGTATGTTTTTCAGCCCCGTGGCTTTGTGCAGAAAGGGCATGAAAACCAGGTGTGCAGGTTAAAGAAGGCATTATATGGTTTAAAGCAAGCACCACGTGCTTGGTATGAGAAGATACATGCCTATCTGATTGCACATGGTTTTGAGAACAGTCCAACTGAAAGCACCTTATATGTTAAGCATGCTAATGATGTGCTTCTGATCATTGTTGTCTATGTTGATGACATGCTGCTCACTGGTCCTATTGAGACACATATTGCTGATTTTAAGGCTGATTTGCATGCCTCATTTGAGATGTCTGATTTGGGGCATTTGCATCACTATTTGGGCATTCAGTTTATGCACGTTGATGGTGGAATGGCTTTGTGTCAAACGAAATATATTGACACATTATTGCAGTGTTTTGGCCTTGAAGACTGTAAGCCTATTGCCACTCCTATGGAGACAGGTTTACGATTGAGTCTTCATGATGTTGGAGATGCATTTGATGTTGTTCTCTATCAGCAGGTTGTTGGATGCTTCATTTACTTATGCATTACTCGGCCAGATATTCAGTTTGCTGTCTCACAGATGAGTAGGTTTATGCATTGCCCAGGAGTCACGCATTGGAAAGCGGTTAAGCGCATCTTTTGCTACTTGAGTGGTACTCGGCTACTTGGGTTGTTTTATCCCAAGGGGGGATCACTACCGCCACATTTGTATGCTTTTTCTGACTCAGATTGGGCTTGTTGCTATGACACTCGTGTGTCCACCAGTGGTTTTTGCTTCATGCTTGGTAGCTCATGTATATCTTGGTTGAGCAAGAAGCAGCCTACTGTGGCCACTTCCAGTTGTGAGGCTGAGTATAGGGCAGCTTTCACAGCGACTGCTGAGTGTGTGTGGCTCAGACGCCTTATGGCTGATTTGGGTGTTGGCCAGTCTTCTGCCACCACCATCTTCAGTGACAGTCAGAGCGCATTGGCAGTTGCGAGGAACCCTGTGTTCCATGCTCGCACTAAGCACATTGAGGTGCATTATCACTATGTCAGGGAGAGGTTCTCTGCTGGGGAGATCAGCTTGGCATATGTGCCCACGCAGGAGAACATTGCAGACCTTTTCACGAAGGCTCTGCCTAGGGAGAAGTTTGAAGCTTTCCGCAAAGCTTTTGGCTTACTTCCTTTTGTGGAGTGATTTCCACATAGCTTGGCACTTCCTTATACATGAGTGCCAGCTCCTTGTTCACCGCATCACTCCCAGGGGGGATTTGTTGACATATTTAGGTAGTGATGTGTGTGAACACTCTAGGACTGTCGGGGCACTTTCTTCCCTCTTTAGGAGGTTTTTTTCCCCCGGCTTGTATATACGCCTATTGCCCTAATGGGCTACTTATCTTTGTACATTCTCTAGTAATACATTCAGTATTGTGTGTTTGTGCTCCAAGCTTCTTCTTCTTCCTTGTGTTGTTCGCGTGCTTCCGCAGACGTCTATCTCCAACATCAATTACATTTATATTAAGAAAAAATATAGAAAAAAAATAAGAAAAAAACTTGAATATATAAATAAACATATATATAAAATAGGATTAAGGTTTTAGGATTAGGGGTTTAGGTTTTTTTAGGTGTTTAAGTATTTAGGTTTTAGTATTTCAGGTTTAAGTCTTTAGGTTGTAGTATTTCAAGTTTAAGTCTAGGTCTTTCTGATTAGGGTTTTAGGGTTTTAACACCTACATAACATATATATACACATACACATACACATATAATACATATATACATGTATATACACATTCATCCAGAAATATACATATTTTAGGTCTAGATCTTTAAGATTAGGGTTTTAGGGTTTAGGCATACATATAACTCAATTAAATTTATATAAAGAGAAAATGTAGAAAAAAATTAAGGAAAAAATCTGAATATATAAATAAATATATATATAAAATAAGATAATTATATAGATAAATAAATATAAAAAGAACTAGGGTTTTAAATAATTTAATTAAATATATATCATTAAATATATATAATTAGATATATAAAAATAGGATTAATTAAGAAAAAAATCTGAATACATAAATAAATATACATAAAAAATAGGATAATTATATCGATAAATAAATATGATTAGAACTTGTGTTTTAAATAAATAAATTTAATATATAAGATTAAATATATAAAAATAGGTTTAAGTTTAATCATTTTGATTAGAGTAAATATACATACACATACACACATATACTTATACACCTATTTATATACACATATATATATACACATACACATATTTAGACACATGCATACACATATATACATGTTTTAGGTCTAAGTCTTTCTAATTAGGGTTTTAGGGTTTTAACACCTACATAACATATATACACACATACACATACACATATAATACATATATACATGTATATACACATGCATACATAAATATACATATTTTAGGTCTAGATCTTTAAGATTAGGGTTTTAGGGTTTAGGCAGACATATAACTCAATTAAATTTATATAAAGAGAAAATGTAGAAAAAAATTAAGGAAAAAATCTGAATATATAAATAAATAAATATATATATATAATAGGATACTTATATAGATAAATAAATATAAAAAGAACTAGTGTTTTAAATAATTTAATAAATATACATAATTAAATATATAAAAATAAGATTGATTAAAAAAAATTTGAATATATTAATCATTTTAATGAGAGTAAATATACATAGACATACACATACACATACACACATATACTCATACACCTATTTATATACACATACACATATTTATACACATGCATACACATATATACATGTTTTAGGTCTAGGTCTTTTTTATTAGGGTTTTAGGGTTTTAACACCTACATAACATATATACGCACATACACATACACATATAATACATATATACATGGATATACACATGCATACAGAAATATACATATTTTAGGTCTAGATCTTTAAGATTAGGGTTTTAGGGTTAGGCATACATATAACTCAAGAAAATGTAGAAAAAAATTAAGGAAAAAAAACTGAATATATGAATAAATATATATATATATATATATATATATATAATAGGATAGTTATATAGGTAAATAAATATAAAAAGAACTATTGTTTTAAATAATTTAATTAAATATATATAATTAAATATATAAAAATAGGATTAATTAAGAAAAAATCTGAATATATTAATAATTTTAATCAGAGTAAATATACACACACATACACATACACACATATACTTATACACATATTTATATACACATATATATACACATACACATATTTATACACATGCATACACATATATACATGTTTTAGGTCTAGGTCTTTCTGATTAGGGTTTTAACACCTACATAACATATATACACACACACACATACACATATAATACATATATACATGTATATACACATGCATACAAAAATAAACATATTTTAGGTCTAGATCTTTAAGATTAGGGTTTTAGGGTTTAGGCATACATATTACTCAATTAAATATATATATAAAGAGAAAATGTAGAAAAAAATTAAGGAAAAATCTGAATATATAAATAAATCTATATATATAATAGGATAGCTATATAGATAAATACATATAAAAAGAGCTAGTGTTTTAAATAATTTAATTAAATATATATAATTAAATATATAAAAATAGGATTAATTAAGAAAAAAATTTGAATATATTGATCATTTTAATCATAGTAAATATACATACACATACACATACACATACACACATATACTTATATGCCTATTTATATACACATATATATACACATACACATATTTATACACATGCATACACATATATACATGTTTTAGGTCTAGGTCTTTTTTATTAGGGCTTTAGGGTTTTAACACCTACATAACATATATACACACATACACATACACATATAATACATGTATACATGTATACACACATGCATACAGAAATATACATATTTTAGGTCTAGATCTTTAAGATTAGGGTTTTAGGGTCTAGGCATACATATAACTCAATTAAATTTATATAAAGAGAAAACATAGAAAAAAATTAAGGAAAAAATTTGAATACATAAAAAATAGGATACTTATATAGATAAATAAATATAAAAAGAACTAGTGTTTTAAATAATTTAATTAAATATATATAATTAAATATATATAATTAAATATATAAAATTAGGATTAATTAAGAAAAAATCTGAATATATAGATAAAATAGGATAATTATATAGATTAAGGTTTTAGGATTAGGGTTTTAAGCTTTTTTAGGTGTTTAAGTATTTAGGTTTTAGTATTTCAGGTTTAAGCCTTTTGGAGTATGACTTTTATGTTTAGTAAAAAAAAATGTTCTAAAATATCCATATTGTATCAGATGGCTAGTTTGGATCCGGAGGAGAGAATGGCATGTCCTTGAACTCAGTGCAGGTATCAAATTTATCGAAAACCGTGGATTTGTACTGCACATGTTAGAGAGTATGGATCCTTTGATAAAAGTCGACTAGAAAACCTATGATACCATTCACATGGTCCCCGAGGTGAGCAGATGGACCCAAACGACATTGCACCAGTAACCTCTCGTGGACAAAAGAGAACAAAAAAGGACTTAGACGTACAAGCATGTACTAATAACATTACATGAAATGAACATATGGAAGAGATGCTCGAAGCATTTTATGAGATGGACGAAGATCATGATGGTGGAGAAGATGTCGAGAGTTTCATGGACACAACAGAATTTCCACGATCATAAGTCGATGAAAAATATGAAAACCTCTGGAAGAAACACAACAGTGAGGCGGGATAAAAGCGGTTTGCTTCAAGTCGACTCCACAAAATTATGGATGGATGAAAGGGATACATTTGTACTTCCCGAACACTGTGACCAAGTTGTTTTTATACCAGATTCAAAAGAACGAGAGTGGCTATTTGTTTTACAAGTCGCCCCATGTAGTAGATAATTTTTTGAGAACATAGATGTAGAAGAAAGTCCATATGTAGTGGACTCAAAGATTTATTCAATAGTCGAGGAGGAAGAGATCATTGTTCGAGAAGAAGAGGTCATTGAAGAAGAGGTCATTGTTTGAGAAGACGAAACAATAGACAATGATCAGGAAGAAACCAGCATAGCAAGAAATTTAGAAGCCATCAATATAGAGATAGATATTCTCGGTGCATCGGATGTCCAAGAGGATGCTAGACTAGAGGATTTTTAATCAGACACTTGTACGTACTAATTTTTGTTTTTCTTTTGCTAGGTTTTTTTGTACACTATCATTTCTCTATATTATCTTTGTTATCACATGCTAATTATTTGAGTTCTTTTGTTACAGAGCACGATGGGAAACAGTCCTCCAGTCACTCCACATTCCATGATAGAGGAGCAGTTTTTAGAGTTCATCTTTGAGGTACCTCCTGCGTATATGGCCACTGCATCACAGTATTGGATCACTCGTGGTAGCACTCCTCCCAGCCTCACTCCTGGCGGCCTCACTCCTGCCAGCCTCACTCCTACCGGCCTCACTCCTGCCTGCCTCACTCCCGTCGGTGTCACTCCTGCTGGTGTCACTCCTATCGGTGTCACTCCTGTGGGTGGTGCTACTCCCGCAGGAGGTATGTCGTCTAGCTTTATGACTCCACCACGACCATTTTTTCAGCCATCCCCTACTGGGTCTAGTAGTAGACATGTGCGTTTGACACCTCAATGCGATACAAGTTTTGGCCCGTCTCGTAGATCGAGGTCACGCTCTGGAGCAGGAGGTTCTAGGAGTGGATCTACAAGTAGGTCTAGAGGAGGCAGTTGTTGTGGAGGCAGTGTGACGGACGTTGTGTTGCCCGCTTCCACTCCTAGGACGAGTACCTCAGATGTAGGTACACTACGCGGTACACCACTTGGAACACCATGTACACCTTGGGGTGCTCATGACCATGATGACCCCAAGGTGTATAGTATCCGAGATGGAGCTCCGGTGATGGATGTGGCTAGCAAAGCAATGCATGCACGTATACGACAGCTTTGCTCCATATAGCTTGGACACTCTATCATGTTGAAAGGGAGTGAACAAGATAAATATCAGAAGAATTATATCACACAGACGATTTATGAAGAGTTCTAACCAGCTGATGGACCTCTTGTCAATTTAGAGTGGATTTTGCACACCGCATGTGAATTTATGTCCCATTGACGATCCGAGGCTCGTGATGCTTTTCAGAGCAAAGGCTTACCAAAGCCTGTATGGTTAGATGCTGAGGAGTGGGATATGATTCGCGACGAGCAATAGCAGACTCCTGACCGATATCGCCAGCAACGAGATACCGCAGCCACACGTTTAGATACGATTGGACCATCACATTTGGACAATGACAGATATGACACAATGCGTCACGAGTTTGTAAGTACCATTTGATTTATTGAATTTGTTTGTGTTAAGTTTCTCATGTATGTTCCTCTAATGTTTTGTATATTTGTTGCAGGAGCTGGCAATAGGTCGTCCTCCAACACGAACGGAGGAGGCTTATGGATATCATCATGGATTGACTGCACTATTGAAGGACTTGGAGGGATGCGGTGCAATCGTTTCATAGGAGCGTTTGAGATGAAGTGATTAATTTATAAACTCGGTTTTTACTTGTTGTTTATAAATTTCATGTGAATTTATCTCATTTCATTAATTTTTTTTGTTGTGGGACTGTTGATATGAAATGTTCTTTGCATGTGTACAGCAGTGGCACACCAAAATTTTGTATTTGATTTTTATATGGCAATGCATTGCTTTGCCACATTTTGTAAAAGCGTCATATATGACAGTGGTTTTCCATGCTCTTGTACATGCTTCATTTATGAAATATATAACTCTTTTTGTACATGGTTCATGGTTCATTCTGATTATCTCTTTTGTGTCCAATAATATTCTGTTTTATGAAATCATATTTCGGTTGACATTATAGTAGACATCATATGTACTCGGTTTTTTTTTTGGCCAGAGTGTATTGTCTTGTGCTAAGCAACATCATGGTAATGTTGCTGTAGCAAAAGACAACACACTCTGCCCAAAAAAATTTTTGCAGATATGGTCATTGTTATAAGCGATAGTACTCCTAGTAATGTCATCGGAATAAGCGTCGGTACACCCAGCAAGCACCGGTATACGCGATGGTACACCCAGCAGAGGCATCGATATGGGTGTTGGTATGGGCGTCGATAATACTGATGTTTATACCGACGCTTACCGACACCCATACTGGTGCTTTAGTATCGACACGCATACCGACATCTACACCGACGTCAGGGCAAAAATAGGCGCATTCATTTCCCTCGGTAAAAACCTTGGTATAAGGCCGATCTATTGTAGTGGTATTCCCTACTTTCAGAAAAATGGCTTGCTTCAGTTGAGATTGAAAAAGGAACTAAGCTTAAGGCTTTACGTTCAGATAATGGGGGTGAGTATACCTCACATGAATTCAGCATTTTTTGTCAGTCTAGAGGGATTCGTAGAGAGTTTACAACTCCTAATAACCTAGTACAGAATGGTGTATCTGAGAGGATGAATAGAACTATTCAAGATAGAGTAGTCTCTATGTTGCATCACGCAAACCTCTCACAAGGTTTTTGGGTAGAAGCAGTATTGACTGCAGTTCATGTGATTAATCTTTCACCTAGTACTGCCAAAGGTCTGAAAGTGGCACAAGAGCTATGGACAGGGAAGCCACCATATTATGATCATCTTCACGTTTTTGGGTGTGAAGCATATGTTCATATACCCAAGAATCTTAGACAAAAGTTGGACCATAAGTCAAAGAAATGCATTTTTCTCAAATATGGTCGAGAAGGACAATTTGGATATTGCTTATGGGATCCTGAAACATGGTCAATGATCAGAAGTAGTGATGTCATTTTTAATGAGTCTAAGATGCATAAACAGCTCATTAAGGAGGTTGAAGTGAGAAGAGTGGTGTTTGAGGATACTAGTCCTTAGGTTAGCATGCATAAAAATGTTGCACATAGGGATGTTCAAGAGAATGTCCATTCAAATCAGTCTGCACATGTTCCAGTTCAGTAACCATTGAGACGTTACACGTGTCTCACATCCACCTGATAGATATGTTCCAGGTTTAGATTTTGTTATGCTAACAGATGTCGGTGAGCCTTCTTGCTACAAAGAGGCTATGCAGATAGAGGATCATGTCAAGTGGGAGCGTGCCATGAAGAGTGAGTTGGATTCTAGAGAATCCACAAGAATGGTACTTGGGATTTAGTACCTTTGCCAAAGGGCAAGAAAGCTTTACCATGTAAGTGGGTAAATAAGCTGAAATTCATATCAGATAGTGCTTCTCCAAAATATAAAGCATGACTTGTTGAAAGGGTTTTCAGCAACAACATGCTGTTGATTTTGAGGAAATCTTCTCTCTAGTGGTCAAGATGACTACTTTGCGCATGTTGCTTGGATTCGTTGCAATGGAGGACTTAGAGCTAGTCCAAATGGATGTGAAAACTGCTTTCTTGCATGGAGATCTTACTGATGAGATCTATATGGAACAACCAGAGGGTTATGTAGTTCCTAGCAAGGAAAGTCTAATTTGTAAGCTCAAGAAGAGCTTATATGGACTTAAACAGTCTCCTAGACAATGGTGCCAAAAGTTTGATGCTTTTATGAAGTCCCAAGGCTATTCTCGAAGCAATGAGGATCATTGTCTCTACACAAAGAGATGCTCAGATGGCAGCTTGATATGTTGGATACTTTAAGTCGATGATATGTTGATTGCTGGGAAGTCCTTCTATGACTTATCAATTCTCAAAAGGAAGTTAAGACAGACATTTGATATGAAGGATTTGGGGGATGCCAAACATATTCTTGGCATGCGCATTACTCATGATAGGAGTAAAAGATGCATAATTGTCTCAAAGTGAGTACATATCCAAAGTACTTCATAGGTTCAATATGTAGGGTGCAAAAGCGTTGAGTACACCTTTACCCACATACGCGAAATTGAGCAAGGATGATTGCCCCAAATCAAATGAGGAAAAGGAATTCATGACCAAAATTCCCTATCAGTCTGCCATTGGTAGTCTCATGTATGCTATGGTAGCTACGAGACTAGGCATTGCATTTGCAGTGGGAGTTGTGAGTAGATATATGTCTAATCGTGGAAAGAAACATTGGGAAGCGTTCAAGATGATTTTGAGATATCTCAGTGGCACTCACATTGTACCAAGCTAGGAATGAGGCTTGTGTTGCTTACCTACGAAAATAGTTGGAGAGTGAGCACATGAATGAAGGTGATTCTATGGACAGTTTTCTAAGAAAGATCAAAGACTTGAAGGAACAGTTGATTTCTACTACTGGGGTTATACCAGATAGCTCACTTGTGCAGACTGTTCTGAATGGTCGTCTTGATTCATATCAAAGTTTTGCTTCTACTCTTTGGTTGATGATGAAAGGCAATCCATATGCCTTGTCATTTGAGGATTTAGTCTTTGTTCTATTGTAGAAGGACTAGTCCAGGCAAAACAGGTCCATTATGCATGTTGCAGATCAAGCTTTCTTGGCTAGTCAGAAGGGCAAAGGAAAATGGAGCTCTTCAACCAGTAAGCAGAAATCTACTAATTCTTCACAATCGAAGAGGTAAAACAAAGATGATAAGAAAGCAGAAATCTGCTAATTCTGCACAATTGAAGAGCGAAGACAAAGATGATAAGAAATCAACAAAGCAGAAATTGTTTTGCAAGTACTGTAAAGGAAATGATCATATCATAAAGAACTGTCTAAAATTCGTTGCTAAAGAGGCAAAGAAGAAAGAGGCTGGAATGGTTGTTGTAGAGGACTCTACACCAAAAATCTAGTCTGCTAATCTTGTGCAGGAAGGAGAATGGGTGTTTACTATTCTTTTTATTTTTGACCCATCTTCTCATGAGCAGTACATGTCTGCAGTAGACTCAGATGTTTGGTACTTTGATAGTGTGAAGAGATGGATAGGTATGTGCTTGAAGATGAAGAGGTGTTGCAAAATCCTTGATCTACACCAGCCAAATGAACTCCAGGAGTATGTGGTGGGCCCTTTTAGCTTGCCAATTGATGTATTAGACACCCTATGTACCTTGGAAGATCACTCTCAAAAAGATAGATCAAAACAGATAAGTTGGACTTAGCTCAGAGGTGAAGAACTTGCTATTTTGGTTCATACCATTGTCTAGTGTTTTGCATAATTCTCTGAGCATAGTAGTAATTAGCTTAAGTCCTTTTGGGGAACTCTATTTAATTTAAAGAGCTAACTTTCAAGAGTAATCTCATCAAAAATGATGAACCACACACTGAGAATGATGTTTAACAAGTGATGACATCATCTCGATTTTCACGGGCTGCTAAAGTAATGAGACCAGTGAGAAAAAAATGAACATAACTCAAGATTTAAATATTCAATGATTAGGAAAATTTGTATGCTTATAATAGACAGTATGCTGAATTCAAAAAGCTTTAAATCATTGAGTTTGGGTAAGTACACACTGAAAAACAGCTCTGTCAAGATGAGTAAAAAAGTCGGGTACCTGACAAAGAAGTGAAAATAAACAGAAAGGGTTGACTTCAACTGAACATAAATGAAGATTGCAATACCCAAATGAATGAAAATTGGTAAGTATATATTAGACTTATAGAACTAACTTTACCAAGTCAAATCATTGAAAATGATGCACCAAGCTCAGAGAAACCACCTCTGCAATCTGACTGAGAAAACTAAGAGATATGGCAGTGAGTAGTGCACTTCACAAGAACATGGAAATATGAACTCAAATGATCATGAAAATGAAATTATATTGATTGTACAATACAATGGACTTATTGATACATATGTGTGCCTTAGAATCACACCTTGATATGGCATAAAGCTAAGCTCTTCGAGGTCTTCTCTGAGGTCTCTCTAACCACGACTAAAGCTGCCATCTATTTATAGTTGAGCTTGGGAGGCTAACTTCCCTCAATCACTCTCCAATCAATTAGTGATTGATTTGATTCTCTATCTACCACAAATCATGAATTCGTGGCTCCTCTTTCCCTTTTTGATCAAGTGGACTCAACCACTTAAGATTCTTTCACTTTTACATTAAGTAAAGCCTTCAAAAGTTACAAGAGGTAGTTCACAAGTGAAATTTACATTGTCTTCATTTTAAGGCTTCTTCTTTGAATTTGTGGGACTCAAGCCAATACTTAAGCTTGTCATAGACTTGCTCCAACAGCTTTCCCTCAAGCCAAGTATGCTTAAGGTCTTCAATCTTCCAAGATTACTTGCAAACCTATCATAGCCTTGAATTTGCAAGTTTGTACCATCCAATGCTTTGGTTAGAATATATACACATTGTTGATGAGTGCACACATATGATATTTGAATCTCTTTGCTTAGAACCTTCTCTCGTACATAGTGATAATGAACTTCAATATGTTTAGTCCTTGCATGAAAAATAGGATTAGCAACCAAATGAATAGAAATCATATTGTCACCAAAAATAGTTGGAGTTCCAAACCCCAATCCAAGATTTGTGAATAATGTCTTCATCCACATAGCTTCCTGAGTAGCTATGGCAAGACCTCTATACTCAGCCTCTGTGGAAGAAAGAGCAACTATAGGTTGCTTCTTGGATGACCATGAAATAAGCTTTGAACTTGCAAAAGTAAGATATCCTAAAGTGCTCCTTCTATCTTCCTTGGAACCAGCCCAATCTGCATCAGAAAATAGCTTCAAACCTAAAGCAGATACATAAGGATAATAAAGTCCTTCATTTATGGTTCCTTTGAGATACTTGAGAATCCTTTTGGTAGCATCCATGTGTGGTTTCCTTGGTGTGTGCATAAATTGACTTAGCACACTCACACTGTAACATATATCTACTCTTGTCAATGTGGCATAGTTGAGATTACCCATGTTAAAGGTAAGATCGTTTATTATTAACTTAATTGTTAACTGCCTACCGCAGCCGTTAATTACTAGTTTAAAACAACAATCCTTTAGAGACTCCAGAATCTGGTTCCACACCTGCGTACCAGATATTTCCGAGTCTCTCTTTCTCTGTACTCAATCTTACGGCAAAATAAACTGACTCTAACCATGTGGGTCCTTGGGAGTGGTAGGGGTCTGTTGATAGAGGCCCTGTACTATTTTCCCAACTCCTCACTCAACCGTAGTTATGGTTTTCACGTCTTAGCTCAGTTTTGCTCCTGAACAACTTCAACCAGACCAACGTGCTGGACTCAAAGCTTCCAGACTGTACCTGCCATAGTAGTTGAGCAGTAGTCGGAAATGACAGTCCAGTACTTTTAGTAACTTAACAGGTCATCAAACGCAATTCTTCTTGTCAGTTCACAGACTTACCGTGTATCTACCTTCAACCCGTAATATCTACTGTCCGCAAGACGTGTCGCAACATTATTACCATTCTACGCGTACTTAGTCATTACCGGCACTACCTTTGAACACAGACTATAATACCGACTCAGTCACTTACAGAGCATCATAGCAACTCATGTCCATTCGTCACGCTTACCTATTCCACCGAAGAAATAGCAAATAGACAACACACTAACACCTTACGCATAATCAAAGATACCTTAACTCGTTACCGAACAGAATCTCACAATCGCAGTACCGACTCGTAACACCACAGTGTATCACGCTTACGCAGTCAAATGATTACACAGATAAGGCGCGCAGAACAGGACAGAACCAAGATACTCTACTCGTTTACACACAGTAGAAGAGTTAATCCCAAATCAGGGCTCTCACAATACACTCGCAACTCCCAAAAACGGGACTCCCTCTCTCGTCCCTTTTCATTGCTTTAAATAGAATTTTGTTACAAGGCTTGCGCGAATCTTTTTTTACCGCGTACTTCCAGAAGGGTTCTTTCTACATTAAAAACCTCTGTCTAAGTACAATTGTCCTTATTCGGCGGCCGTCTAACACTGGCACGCACGGTGGACTCGAACCCGCAAGTTCCTATGGTTCAGATACTAAACCTTCTAAGTACATACTTCGGGCGAGCCTAAATGTTCGGGTAATTTTCTTTTTGAGGGTTTCTAACATTTGCACTAAGGTGGTAGGTTCTAATAATTGGGCGTCGGTTCTGACTGCACTGAGGGCTATGCTTGATTTAACAAAATTTCGGCTTGGGTTTGAAGAAAAGCCTCCTGGAGATAAAATTCGTTGGCTAATGCCGCATCTCGGGCTGTCGTTATTTCAGTCAGTTTGGTCTGCATCTCTCTGATGCACTCCTTCTGGTTGCGTATTTGGTTATCTTGGCGTTCAAACTGCTGGGTTTGGAAATCCAGAGTTTTCTTCAGTGAATCTCGTTCTCTGCGCGTCCTGTCAATATCTTTTTGGTATTGGCCTTCCTTTAGTAATTGTTGTTTGAGAATACGGTTGACCGCGTCGGCACATTCTTCGGCTCGCCGTAATTGCTCTTGAACTTGGTCGGCTTCTTTCTGTTGGTCCTGCATCTTCTGGGTGGTTTCTTGTAATTGAGTCTTCGTGTCTGCAATCAATTCTTCGAGAGATACGTTGATATCTTCTTGTTCTTGAAGGGCGGCCTTCAGTGTTCGAATTTCCTCATGTGCATCGTGCATGAGTTGGTCTTTGGCAGCTAGCTGGTCCAGGGCTGCATCTCGTTGTTGTACTAGCGTCTGTTCTGTCGAAAGTCATGCTTGGAGTTCTGCTAGCTGTGTCCGGAGTTGATGATTCTCGGTCTTTACGGCATCAACTTCTTCCTGGAGGGGGGCGATGTCGGCTTCCAGGGTGTCTACCTTGTGCTGGTATTCGAGTTTCAGGTGGTCCGTGGCTGCCGTAAATTGGGCGGGCAGTTGGTGTGATAACTGGATGAGGAACTGCCCCATGGCGGCAAGTTCCGAGAATGCGTTATGTGGCGGTGGTGGTGGAGGATGACGAGGTTGAGAGGATGTGTCGGTGAGTAGTTGCTGGGAGTTTGGCGGAGAGTAGTTAGGGGAGGAAGAGGAGGATGCTGCGGGTTCAGTGGTGGGTGGGAGGGGTGGTTCCGGTGGGGGTAGGGGTTTGGCAGGAGGTGGTGTAGGGAGAACGGTATCTGAGGGGTTTACCTTGGCGAGTGTTTGTTGTATGGTTTCTGTCTGGTTGATGGCGTCGATGAGTTGATCCAGTGCTTTGGTGGCCGATTCCTGTTCATCCTGGTGCTGTTCAGATTCTTTTTCTGTGGACACTATTTCTATCTCTGCTTGATCCTGCTGATCTGGTTGTTCCGTCGATGTTTCGATGTGTGTGGCGGTGTCGTGGTATGTTTCCTCTTGGTCGTCTGGCTTGGTCTCCTGATCTTTTCCGGTGGATCCTTGGACTTCACTTTCTGAGGAGCTGATCCGAATTCGCTTGGTTCGGAAGAGCTGATTAATCTCTTCGTCTTCTTCTTCAGTGTCCTCGATTGGTTGTGCGGATTCTTCGTGTCGAATTGCGGGGCCTGCGGGTGGGGGTTGTGCGGCGAGAATGGTTGGGAAGAGGAAGGAGATGATGTGGGGAAGGCGAGAGCGGGGGGTAGAACCCTTTTGGAGCTGTTTTACGATAGCTACACATTCTTTATGGATTCTAAGGAAAAAATAAGAGGCAAAATTTACAGGTTCGCGGGCAGCTAAGTCTAAGGCGGAGTAGAAGGGGCGAGATATGCCATATGTTCATTTTTGCAAGTTAAGGATGGCTACAAGGAACTGTAGGGCGGATCGCTCGGGTTCTGGGCGGCATAGAATGGCGTATTCGTTTGATGAGGAACGGGGAAAGAGTTCGGTCATACGGGCGAAGGGGATGGTAGGGCCATTTTCGCGGCCTTGCGGGGTGAGGCGGTAGGCGTCGGCAAAGGCTTGGAAGGTGATGACGGATCTATGTGGGAGGGAAAGGAAGACCCACTGTCGTTCGGTGGCGGGGCTCTGGGCAATGGCTTGGATGATCTGTGCGGAGAAGGGATGGGCTTCCACTGAGTGCCAAGGCAACTCAGCGAAGTTGGCCAACCCTCTGCATCGCAGGTATTCGCCTACGTCTGTAGGGATACCGTCGCGGAAAGAAGCGTAGTTGGCTAGCGCTTCCATGGTGTTCACAATGCACACTTACAGAAAACACAGAATACTGAGATAACACACACAATCACGAAAACACAATAGCGGTTTTTGGCGCGACTCAGGGGGTTAAATATGGAGAACACGGTGTGGGGGTGAGTATCATTGTGTGGTGCGGGAATGATACGGTTTGCATGCTAGCGTGCGTACTGAATGACCGGTAGGGAGGGGCGGCTGGTATCATAAAGATTTGTACAAAAGACGGCTAGAAGCAAAACATAAAAATTTATACAAAACGTGGCTTGTCGCCGAATAATTAAGGCGTACTGGTAGTGGGATAATACGGCCACAACTTCGATCCATTAATTACTTTTGGAAGTGGAATTTCGGTCAACGTAGTCAACCGAAAAGTTGTCGGACCTACTTGTGCTGAGATCTTGAAAGGGCCGAACCATCGTAGTTTGAATTTTCCTGCTGCTCTGTCCGATTTTGCGTTATAGAAGAGTACAAGCTGTCCTACCGAAAAGATTGGCGTCTTCAAATATCGATCGTGTGTCTTAGCTTGCCTTAGTTGAACTTCGCGCATAGTTAAAAAACTGAGCCATCGGTGCTCATCAAGTTCTCTGAGTGCGTCCATTCGTGCTGTCAGTGAAGATTCCGGTAGCATCTTCTGAGTGATTGCTACCCGCAAACTTGGGATGACTACTTCCATGGGAGCGATTGCTTCTAAGCCATAAGCTAGCTTGAAAGGTGTCAAGCCTGTTGTTACTTTATATGTAGTTTGGTATGCCCATAATACTGCAGGTAGTAGTAGATCCCATCTTTCCGATGCTTCCATGATCAATTTCCGGAGGATGTTTAACAGTGATTTGTTTGTACTTTCAGCCAATCCATTGGCACGTGGATAATAAGGAGAGCTAAATTTATGTGTGACTTGGAAGGACTGTGTGAGTGCCTTCATTAAATTGTTTACAAAATGAGTGCCTTGATCTGAGACAATTTCCAGTGGTAAACCAAATCGTGGGAAGACATCCGTGAGTAGACATTTTGCTACCGTAACTGCTGTTGCAGACCGCAAAGCCCAAGCTTCTGCCCATCTAGTTGCGTAATCTGTGCAAGTCAGTATGTATCGATTGTTACTGGATACTGCTGGAGGTGTAATTGGCCCAATAAAATCTAAACCCCATTTCTGAAAAGGTTCTAATGGTAAGATGGGTTGCAGGGGAAAAAGATGCCGTTGTAAAGGCTGACCAGCTCTTTGGCAAGCATCGCATTGTTTAACAAACTGTGAGATATCTCTGTACATAGTTGGCCACCAGAGTCCTCCTTGCAGAATTTTCCGGTGAGTTAAGTCTGCTGCAAAATGGCCACCGGAAGGAATTGAGTGAGCCAAAGTGATAACTGAGTTAACTTCATGTGGTGGAATACAGCGAAGTAGGATTCCGGTATGATCTGTATAATATAGTTCTCCAGCAACTAACCGAAATCGGCGGCTAAAAACTGCGATTTTTCTTCGAACCGCCTTGGCAGTCTCAGCTGGAAAGCGTCCTTCGGTGAGAAAAGTTAGAATCTGATCATAGTATGTAGGTGGTGTTTGTAAGTTGGGTGTCTCATCAGGTAGTGGTTCAGCATTATAAATCGCAGGAGTCGTGTCATCTATTCCTACCAGAGCTTCACCGGAATCTAGGCGTGATAAGAAATCTGCTAAGGCATGTGTATTTCCGGGTCGGTGAATGACATCATAGTCGAATTCTTGTAAAAGTAGCACCCATCGTGCTAATCGTCCTCCTAAGTGCTGCTGTCTTACTAGATAAACAAGGGCAGCATGATCCACGTGAAAGGTAAATTTCCAGCCTAGTAGGTAATGTCTGAACTTTTTGATTGAGTAAATCAGTCCTAGACATTCTCTTTCCGTGGTGGAGTAGTTCTTTTCTGCAGGCGCAAGCCTTCTACTGGCGTAATAAACAAGGCGAAACCACTTATCTGTTTGCTGCATCAGAATACTACCAATTGCAATATCTGAAGCGTCGACAAAAACATGGAACGGATTGTCCCAGTCCGGTGGTTGTAAAATTGGGGCTTGCGTCAGGAGATACTTGAGTCGATCAAATGTAGTTTGACATTCTTCAGTCCATTCAAACTGTCGGGGAGTTTTTGTGATTAGCTTGTTCAGTGGCACTGCTAGGTGAGCAAGCCACCGTAAGTGTCTGCCATGCCACCGTATTTGACCCATAAAACGCATTACTTCCTTCGGAGTTGTGGGTATCGGGGCTTCTAAAATCGCTGAAATCTTATCCGGGTCCACTCGAATGCCTTGACCAGATACAATATGCCCAAGTAGTTTGCCACACGAAACTGCAAACACGGATTTGTTGGGATTAAGGCAGAGTCTATATTCTCTACACTTCTGAAAACAGCATCGTAAATGAAACAAATGGGCTATCATCTTCCCAAAGATTGAGAAGTCGTCGAGATATACTTGCATGAATGAAGTGAGATAAGGAGAAAATATCTCCTGCATACATCTTTGGAATGTGCTTGGTGCATTTCTCAATCCGAACCACATTACTGTGCAGGCAAAGACACCCCAATTGGTAATGAAGGCAGTCTTTGGTATATCCTCTTCAGCCATTCTAACCTGGTTGTACCCGCTGTATCCATCTAAGAATGAATACATTTCATGACCTGCGACTCTATCAAGCATGGTATCCAAAAAGGGGATCGGGAAAGGATCTGGTACTGTTGCTGCATTTGATTTCCGGTAATCTACACAAATTCGTAACTGCTTATTTTTCTTTGGCACGATCACGATGGGTGAGATCCATTCAGCGTGTTCTACTGGTACAATGAATCCGACTTTTAATAGTCTATCAAGTTCGGCTTTTACCTGTGATGCATAATGGGGGTTCATTCTGTAGCTGGGTTGTCTTTTTGGTTTCACTTCCAGTTTCAACATGACCCTGTGTTGATAGATGCGCGGATCTAATCCTTTCATGTCTTTGTAATCCCATGCAAAGACGTCTGCGAATTCGCGAAGAAGTTTAATCAAATCCTCCTTAAATGTTTCCGGTAAGTTCTGCCTCATCTTCACAGGTCGTGGGTGGTCTCTATCTCCTAGATTATACGTGATCAGCTGGTCTTCTGGGACATAAAATTGTTGAGGTTTCTCTGTATCATCTGTCGGCTTGAACAGTGGTTGTAATTCGTCGTCATGGGTTGAGGAAGCATCTTCCTGGACCGACTTTCCGGTGATAGCTACTACTGTACATACTGACGTGTTCCAGTTATCTATGACGGATTGTAGGTCAACAGTTCCTAGAGACATTAAATCGGCATTACTCTTCAGAAATTGCTCTTCTTCATCATCTGACAGTCCATCTAACATATGGACTGGTTCAGCAAAGTACGGTCTGGGATGGGCATCCTTGAATGTAAGCTCTTGTGCAGACCAGTCCTGTATTACCTTCGCATGCTTCAGCCAAGGTCGGCCGAAAAGAAGATTGTAATCCAAAGTGGATTCGGGTAGATCTAGTATGACAAAAGTCATCTTGAAAGTTGTACCTTGTAGAGTGATGGGTACATTCCGCACAAGTCCTACAGGATGGACTCTCGATTGATCCGCCATTCGAACAAAGAATTGAACTGGTTCAATTTCGGTCCAGCCTAGCTTTTTGCATAACGCTGCGGTCGCGATGTTTACGCCTGAGCCTCCATCAATTAATACCTGCGTGATCATCTGATTCTTATACCATACTGTGATCAAGGGCACTGCGTGATCAATCGCAGCATCAGGTTCCGGTTGAACTGCGGCTGTCGTCGGAATGCAAGAAGGTACTGGGCTGAATTGTTGCTAAAACTGTTGTCGGATCCCGGGCACTAAGGCCAGAAGTTGGCCTAGAGGCAGCGTGATGGATGCCTTGGACAAAATTTCCCAGGCCTGTTGAGCTTGATTGTCTTGTTCTTTTGGACTTGAAGTTTCTACTGACACAGAAGTGTCTGCTGTTGTCTCTACTGATGATGATGGCCCTACTGATGCATCCTTTTGTGTTGTTTCGTCCTTTGATGAAGAAGCCTGAGTCACCGGAATAGGTTCTGGGAACACTGGTGGTTCTGTTGTGGTCCAGTGACTAGCTTTGTTATACATCCTTCGTTGTTCTTGTATCCCTGGTTCGAAGATTTCTGCCGCCGGCTGAAGTTGTTTACCGGAACGGGTCTGGACTGTAGCAGTCTGTGTCTCGATTGGTGTAATTTTTACCATGTTGGCCATTGGATTTTGGCGTTCCTTCTTTCTTTGATCATACTCTATTGCGTCTTTACAAAACCTTCTAATGTGGCCGAATTCGCCACAGAAATGACAGCGTGGAGGTGGTAACTGAGGGTTTTCCGGTGGTGGTCCATTCTGCCATCGGTTGGCATTATAAGTGTTGTTTCTCTGTCCTCGGTAGTTCCGAAATCCTTGTTGTTGAGTGTTTCTCAGTTGCGGAGGCACATAGTGATTTACTGGTTGGCCATGTTCTTGGATGACTGCATTGACGGTTGCTGTCCCTTGTATTCTAGCGTTGTAGACACAGTTTCCGGTGGTGTGTCCGGTAGTGTTGCAGATAGCGCAAAACACTTGGTTCAGTGCACAGTTGGCACTTGTATGCCCCGAATTTTTGCATGTGGTGCAATATACTTGCCTGGTGATATCTTCAGCCATAATTTTGTTTGTTTTTAACCATTCCAAGTCTTCTGAAAATCCACCAACCTTGGATTCTAGCTGTAGAGCCATTGCAATGACGGCATCCAAGGTCATAGCTCCGACACATCTTATGATCATGATCTGCTTCAGTTGTGGGGTTAATCCATTGATAAACCATTGAGAGATGACATCATCAGGTAGATTAGCGTGAGCCTGTGGTATCTGTCGTAAATGTGTTCTAAAGAGGGTAGCGTACTCCTGGACGGTCTGATTTACCTTCTGTCTGTTGTTCTGTAGATACTCAAAGATTTCAGCAGGATTCTTCTTTAGTCTGAATCGCTGTAAAAAGGCGTCTCGTACTGCATCGTAAGTACCGAAATGATTGATATCATATTCCGTGAGCCATCTCGCCGCTTCATTGATCAGTGTAGATTGAAAAACAATGGCCTTATACGCCTGATCTGGTGGATGGTTAAGAACTGCATAACTTATCTCAAAAGTTCGTACGTGGGCGTCTGGGTCGTCTCCTGGGAATCCACCGAATTTCGTGTAGGTTACTCCTGTTGGAGGTGGTCTTGGCGGTCCTAGCTGTTGTTGTTGATGTTGTTGTTGTTGGTGTTGCCCGCTCATTGTGAAGGGTTCAGGGTTTCCTTCTGTATCTCGGGATTGATTGGTTGAACTATCGGGACTTGTATCGCCGGATGGTGCGTTTTCCGGTGTGCTGTTTCGACTTAAGATGCTTCGGATCTCTGTTTCGAACAGCTTTCCTTCCTTCTAGATGTCTAATATTCGAAATCTTTCTTCCAAACACGAAGGTTGAGCTGATGATTTCGCAAAAAGGGCTAACCCTTTGCCAGCGATCGGCGATTCTATCACCGGAATCTCACCGGAATGAACCGAACTTGGGCCAGAATGCCCTGTTTTACTACTTTTGCCGAATTTTCCTAACGTATTTCTGACCGTGGATAACTCTAAATCTTTATCTGATATTGTTAAACTAGGTTCCAACGGCGTTTTGATAGAGTCTGGACTTGCTATATCTTCGATAGGCTGGGTCGAAGTAGCATCAGAATGTATCGAAGGCGTTGACCGTTCTACCGGAATATGACCGGAATCAGTTGTAACGTTTCTACTTTTCTTGACCACTTGGTCAGATCTAGTTATGCCTGCTTCTCCCGAGGCTATCTTTTGTGATTTTCGTGCTTCAATCTGGCGATTCTTAGGATATGTTTTGCCCGATCGAGTGACCGGCATGTATCATTGCCCAGTGATACTATCTGAGCAGTTTGCAACAATCTGGATCTGTTGCTACTGTCAGTGAAGCAAATGTTGCTGGATGTTTGCTTCTTACAAACCGTTAGCGCTCTAATGCCACTGTCTCACAAGCGATTCGTAATCAAATGCTACTTTACCGTAGAGACTGGTAATCAGTTGCCACTTTCCCACATACAACGCGCCAGAGAACTGGCAAACGGATGCCACTTTCCCACAGACAACGGGCCAGAGAACTGGCAAACGGATGCCACTTTCCCACAGACGGCGCCAAATGTTAAAGGTAAGATCGTTTATTATTAACTTAACTGTTAACTGCCTACCGCAGCCGTTAATTACTAGTTTAAAACAACAATCCTTCAGAGACTCCAGAATCTGGTTCCACACCTGCGTACCAGATATTTCCGAGTCTCTCTTTCTCTGTACTCAATCTTACCGCAAAATAAACTGACTCTACCATGTGGGTCCTTGGGAGTGGTAGGGGTCTGTTGACAGAGGCCCTGTACTATTTTCCCAACTCCTCACTCAACCGTAGTTATGGTTTTCACGTCTTAGCTCAGTTTTGCTCCTGAACAACTTCAACCAAACCAACGTGCTGGACTCAGAGCTTCCAGACTGTACCTGCCATAGTAGTTGAGCAGTAGTCCGAAATGACAGTCCAGTACTTTTAGTAACTTAACAGGTCATCAAACGCAATTCTTCTTGTCAGTTCACAGACTTACCATGTATCTACCTTCAACCCGTAATATCTACTGTCCGCAAGACGTGTCGCAACATTATTACCATTCTACGCGTACTTAGTCATTACCGGCACTACCTTTGAACACAGACTATAATACCGACTCAGTCACTTACAGAGCATCATAGCAACTCATGTCCATTCGTCACGCTTACCTATTCCACCGAAGAAATAGCAAATAGACAACACACTAACACCTTACGCATAATCAAAGATACCTTAACTCGTTACCGAACAGAATCTCACAATCGCACTACCGACTCGTAACACCACAGTGTATCACGCTTACGCAGTCAAATGATTACACAAATAAGGCGCGCAGAACAGGACAGAACCAAGATACTCTACTCGTTTACACACAGTAGAAGAGTTAATCCCAAATCAGGGCTCTCACAATACACTCGCAACTCCCAAAAACGGGACTCCCTCTCTCGTCCCTTTTCATTGCTTTAAATAGAATTTTGTTACAAGGCTTGCGCGAATCTTTCTTTACCGCGTACTTCCAGAAGGGTTCTTTCTACATTAAAAACCTCTGTCTAAGTACAATTGTCCTTATTCGGCGGCCGTCTAACACCCACTAGACTTTGATATGATGTGATTTCCTCTACGAGTTCACCTTCATGTGAGCTCAATTTGTGATTGACCTCCATTGGAGTACCTGCAATCTTACAATCTTGCATCTTGAATTTTGCCAACATGTCCTTAATGTACTTTCTTTGAGTGAGAAAAAAACCATGATCTTTGTAGACAACTTCCAAACCTAGGAAGTAGGTAAGTGAACCCAAATCACTTATCTTGAACTCTTCTCTCATATGATCTTTGATCTTCTTCATACCATCTGCATCATTTCCTGTCAATATAATATCATCTACATATACACATAGGTAGATGATCTCAAAATTACTCTTTTTAATAAAGAGTGAAGGATCTGCCTTGCATGGTTGAAAGCCTTTGTCCTGTAAGAATGAAACAAACCTAAAATTCCAAGCTCTTGGGGCTTGCTTGAGACCATACAATGCTTTGTTAAGTTTACACACATAATCAGGATAAACTTGATTCTCAAAACCAGGTGGTTGTGCCATATATACCTCTTCTGTTATCCAACCATTCAAGAATGCATTCTTTACATCTAGTTGAAGTATCTTCCAATTCTTGGAAGAAGTAATACTAAGTAACACTCTGATTGTAGGCATCTTAGCTACAGGAGAAAAAGTTTCTTCATAATCAACTCCTTGAGTTTGTGCAAAGCCTTTTGCTACAAGTCTTGCCTTATACCTGTTTATGGAACCATCAGAATTCTTCTTGAGCTTGTAGACCCATCTTGAGCCTATTACCTTCATAGATGAAGTCTTGGGCACCAAATCCCAAGTGTTGTTTTCCTCAAGTGCCTCAATTTCTTCCTTCATTGCATGCTTCCATTCTGTTTTTGCTTTGGCCTCTTCAAATGATGATGGCTCCTCTTGGTTTATGTCATGTGCTATGCAGATAGAAAGTTTAGTTACTAATGAGGTGTCAAACCCATGCTTTTGTGGTTTTTTTTCTTTCCCTTATGGATCTTCTTAAGCCATGTTGTGATGATTCTCCCTCATGTCCAAGTTCCTGCAATTTTTCTTTAACTTTAGACTTCCATGCTTTGATTTTTTCCATCTGAGTTTCTTCTATCATCTTTTGAAGTATCTTGTTCTTCAATATTTGGTTGATGTTCTTTGCCAAGCTTTGGGAAATCTTCTTCAAGGTCATATGGCAATTTGACCTTCCTGCATGAATCTTCATACCATGAATTGTTCTCATCAAAAACTACATCTCTGCTTACCAAGAATCCTTTGTTGGTAGGGTTGTATAACTTGTAACCCTTTTGATTGTTGTCATATCCAATAAATACACACCTTTCTGCCTTTGGATCCATCTTGCCTCTAACCTGTGAAGGAACATGAGCAAAAGCAATACATCCAAAAATTTTACAATGATCTAAGCTAGGTCTTCTTCCATTCCAAGCCTCATATGGAGTCATCCCATCAAGGGATTTTGAAGGCAACCTGTTAATCAAGTAAGTGGCTGTAGATACAGCCTCAACCCATAGATAATTAGGCAAATGCTTTTCATTTAACATGGACCTTGCAGCTTCAACAATTGTCCTATTCCTCCTTTCTGCCACTCCATTTTGCTCAGGAGTATACCTTGTAGCTACCTCTCTTTTGATTCCTCTTTGTTGAAGAAAAGGATCAAACTCATGGGAGAAGTATTCTCCCCCTCCATCTGACCTTAGCCTTTTTAGTGACTTACCTGTTTGATTCTCCAGAAGAGCCAAATATCTTTTGAAACGTGAAAAAACTTCATCTTTGTGTTCCATAAAGAATAGGATAGTCCATCTGCTGCAATCATCAATAAAGGAGACATAATACCTTGATCCAAATATTGAAGCATCCTTGCTAGGTCCCCATACATTTGTATGAACCAACTCCAAGAGATCTCCATGCATATAACCTTTCTTCATGAAGGGTAACTTGTGAGACTTTCCAAATTGACATGCACTACACTTATAAATCATGTGTTGTTTTGAGAAGTTAGGGAGTCCAAGGACACTTTGGTCCCTGCAAATTTGCTTTAATGATCTTTCACCAATATGTGCCAATCTCTTGTGCCATACCTCTAGTTCTATGAGTGTTTGATTGCCATAATTGAAGAGAGCTATATTGTCCAATGAGTGTATTGAAATCAGGTACATGCATGTCCATGTACAAATCCATAGCTGTGGTGAATGCTTTCCACTTGTCATCTGCTTTCAATCCATTGATGACATGCCTTACAATTTGCTCTTCATTTATTACCTCTCCAATGCTTCCCAATTGATATGCTATGTCCTTGAGCTTTGTGACAAAATCAGTCACATTTTGTTTGAGAGCCTTCTTGAGAGTTGTCAAATCCAGCCATAGTTGATGCTTCCTAGCTTTAGTACTTGAAGAGAAGAAAGCTTCAAGTGCCTCCCACACTTCCTGAGATGTCTTACAACCTCTAATGTGAGGTAACAAAAAATCTGAGATAGAGTTGAGGAGATAAGACCTTGCAAGTGCATCCTTAGAGCACCATGTGCTCAATCTTTCTTGCTCTTCTTGTGTTGGTTGACTTTTGTTCCTGAAACTTGGCATAACTTCATCTCCAACCACGTAACCATATAAACTTCTACCTTGTAGATAAGCTTCCATCCTTAATGACCAAGCTGAGTAGTTACCTCTGTCCAATTTTTCAATTGATGAAGGAAATCCATCTGCCATCCTTGCTCTGATACCACTGTGAAGAGATGGATAGGTATGTGCTTGAAGATGAAGAGGTGTTGCAAAATCCTTGATCTACACCAGCCAAATGAACTCCAGGAGTATGTGGTGGGCCCTTTTAGCATGCCAATGGATGTATTAGACACCCTATGTACCTTGGAAGATCACTCTCAAAAAGATAGATCAAAACAGTCAAGTTGGAGTTAGCTCAGAGGTGAAGAACTTGCTATTTTGGTTCATACACCTGTCCAGTGTTTTGCATAATTCGTTGAGCACAGTAGTAATTAGATTAATTCCTTTTGGGGAAGCCTAGTTAACCTAAAGAGCTAACTTTCAAGAGTAATCTCATCAAAAATAATGAACCACACACTGAGAATGATGTTTAACAAGTGATGACATCATCCCGATTTTCACAGGCTACTACAGTAATGAGACCAGTGAGCAAAAAATGAACATAACTCAAGATTTGTATGAAAATTTGTATGCTCATAATAGACAGTATGTTGAATCCAAAAATTTGTATCATTGAAAATTTTTATGCTTATAATAGACAGTATGTTGAATCCAAAAAAGCTTTAAATCATTGAATCCAATGATTATGAAAATTTGTATGCTTATAATAGACAGTATGTTGAATCCAAAAAGATTTAAATCATTGAATTTGGGTAAGTACACACTGAAAAACAGCTCTGCCAAGATAAGTAAAAAAGTCAGGTACCTGAGAGAGAAGTGAGAATGAACAGACAGGGTTGACTTCAACTGAACATAACTGAAGATTGAAATACCCAAATGAAATGAAAATTGGTGAGCACATAGTAAACTTATAGACCTAACTTTATCAAGTTAAATAATTGAAAATGATGCACAAAGCTCAGAGAAACCATCTCTGTAATCTGACTGAGAAAACTGAGAGATATGGCAGTGAGTAGTACACTTCACAAGAACATGGAAATATGAACTGAAATGATCAAGAAAATGAAATTATATTGATTGTACAATACAATGGACTTATTGATACATATGTGTGCCTTAGAATCACACCTTGATATGGCATAAAACTTAGCTCTTCAAGGTCTTCTCTGAGGTCTCTCTAACCATGACTAAAGCTGACATCTATTTATGGTTGAGCTTGGGAGGCTAACTTCCCTCAATCACTCTCCAATCAATTAGTGATTGATTTGATTCTCTATCTGCCACAAATCACAAAAATTCGTGGCTCCTCTTTCCCTTTTTGATCAAGTGGACTCAACCACTTAAGATTCTTTCACTTTTACATTAAGTAAAGTCTTCAAAAGTTACAAGAGGTAGTTCACAAGTGAACTTTACATTGTCTTCATTTCTCTTCTTTGAATTTGTGGGACTCAAGACAATAATTAGGCTTGTCATAGACTTGCTCCAACAGACAATGGGGCGACCAAACATATTACCTCACATTACCTCACAGTGCAGTTTCTTCTCTTCACTCGAGTCTGCCCCTACAGGGAATACTGTTACATGCGCCAACAACTCCTCTTATCCTGTTATGGGAGTTGGTAAGATCATTTTGACTACTGCTGATTGTAGTTCTTTCACTTTATTAGATGCTTTGTTTGTGCTAGGGATCAAGAGAAATCTTTTATCAGTTTTTGCATTAGCCAAGATTGGCTTGGTTGTGAAATTTATTGATGACATATGTACAGTTCCTGATCTGTCAAATGGCGACGTGATTATTGCTTTTGGCATTTTATGTCGTGGGTTGTATAAGCTCATAGACTATGACAGATCTGTAAATGATTTAGCATGTGCAGCACATGATTCTTAGGCTATATCAGATGCAAAGCTTTGGCATGCATGCTTTGGTCATCTGAATTTTGCTAGTTTGCTACGCGTGTAGAAATCTGAAATGGTGCCCTCTTTGCCCAAACTTGAGGCACCTGAAAAACATGTTTGTGAAGGCTGTATTTTAGGCAAAATGCAGTGTTCCTCCTTTCCAAAAGATGGTTCAGTTCGGGCTACTCAAAAATTGCAGCTTGTACATAGTGATGTCTGTGGTCCCATGCAGACGCCTCCTTTTGGAAATTATCTTTACTTCGTGACTTTCATCGATGGTTTTTCCAGGCATGCATAGGTATATCCATTGAAGGCAAAATCTGAAGTATTCATGTGCTTCAAAAGGTTTTTGGTTTTGGCTGAAAATCTATCAACATGTAAAATGGGCACCCTCCGTTCTAATCGAGGGGGGGAATATATGTCTTCTGATTTTAATGCATTTCTCGTTGAATGTGGGATAAAACACGAGTGTATGGTGTTGTATACACCTCAACAGAATGGAGTTGTTGAATGAAAGAACACGTCACTCATGGAGATGGCGAGGTGTAAGGTCAAGAGTTAGGCTTTACCACATAGTTTCTGGCTTGAGGCTGTCATATGTGCAACATATGTACTTAACAGGTGTCCCACTAAAGCACTGCAGTCTATCACTCCATATGAGGCTTTGCATGATCACAATCCATCTATTGCACATCTGTGTGTTTTTCGTTGTTTGGCATATGCGTTAGTGCCTGAATAATATTGTAGAAAATTGGATGATAAAGCAGTAAAATGTATTTTTGCTGGGTACAGTTCTGAAAGTAAAGGCTATCGTCTATATCATCCACAGACTAGACGCATTCTGGTTAGCCATGATGTTGTTTTTGTGGAAGACACTATTCAGCCATTGCTTTCATGTACTAAGGAGACATTTGTTAGCTCCAAAGACATGTATGATACTTTGCTGCCTCTTTTTACAGGTGGACAGTCTAGTGCTAGTCCTAATGAGGCAACTTCTCAGCCTTTGCAAGTGTCATGTGATGATGCAGATCATTCCATTTTTTATGTAGATTTACATGATGCACTTGTTGATGAGAGAGCTGATATTCAGCAGGCAAAAACTATGACAAAATGGCTGGCACAAACTTTGTGTGATAGCAAATTAGATGCACCTCTGTCATATTGTACTCATTCAAGCTCTCATGGTGCCTCATTTGCATCAGATTGCTATGCTATGGCTGCATCTTGTCTCTGTGATGAGAATGAGCCTGTTTCGTTTGATGAAGCACAAAATTCAGAAAATTGGATGGCTGCTATGCAATCTGAATATGCTACTATAATGAAGAATGGTACTTCGTCTTTATGTGACTTGCCTCCTAGCAAGAAGGCCATTGGGACTAAGTGGGTATACAAGTCGAAGCATAAGCGTGATGGTACAGTTGACAAGTATAAGGCTAGGCTTGTCGCAAAGGGTTATGGATAGGAAAGAGGTATTGATTGTGATTAGACCTTTGCACCTACTTGTCGAATGACTACTCTTCATAGCATCTATGCACTTGCAGCTCATCATGGTTGGAATGTACATCAGTTGGATATCAAAATAGCATTTCTGAATGGTGAGTTGCATGAAGAAGTGTATGTTTTTCAGCCCCGTGGCTTTGTGCAGAAAGGGCATGAGAACTAGGTGTGCAAGTTCAAGAAGGCATTATATGGCTTAAAGCAAGCACCACGTGCTTGGTATGAAAAGATACATTCCTATCTGATTGCATATGGTTTTAAGAACAGTCTAACTGAAAGCACCTTATATGTTAAGCATGCAAATGATGTACTTCTGATCATTGTGGTTTACATTGATGACATGCTACTCACTGGTCCTCATGAGAGGCATATTGCTTATTTTAAGGCTGATTTACATGCCTCATTTGAGATGTCTAATTTGGGGCATATGCATCACTATTTGGACATTCAATTTATGCATGTTGATGGTGGAATGGCTTTGTGTCAAACGAAATATATTGACACATTATTGCAGCATTTCGGCCTTGAAGATTGTAAGCCTATTGCCACTCCTATGGAGGCAAGTTTACGATTGATTCTTCAGGATGCTGGAGATGCATTTGATGTTGCTCTATATCAGTAGGTTGTTGGATGCTTGATTTATTTATGCATTACTCGGCCAGATATTCAATTTGTTGTCTCACAGATGAGCAGGTTTATGCATTGCCCAGGTGTTAAGTGTTGGCAGGCGGTTAAGCGCATCGTTTGTTACTTGAGTGGTACTCGACTACTTGGATTGTTTTATCCCAAGAGGGATCACTACAGCCACATTTGCATGCTTTTTCTAACTCTGACTGGGTTGGTTGCTATGACACTCCTGTGTTCACTAGTGGATTTTGCTTCATGTTTGGTAGCTCATGTATATCTTGGTTGATCAAGAAGCAGCCTACTGTGGCCACTTCTAGTTGTGAGGCTGAGTATAAGGAAGCTTTCAGAGCTACTGTTGAGTGTGTGTGGTTCAGATGCCTTATGGCTGATTTGGGTGTTGGCCAGTCTTCTGCCACCACCATCTTCACTAATAGTCAGGGTGCATTGGTAGTTGCGAGGAACCCTGTGTTCCATGCTCGCACTAAGCACATTGAGGTGCATTATCACTATGTCAGGGAGAGGTTCTCTGCTAGGGAGATCAGCTTGGCATATGTGCCCACGCAGGAGAACATTGCAAACCTTTTCACGAAGGCTCTGCCTAGGGAGAAGTTTGACGCTTTCCACAAAGCTTTGGGCTTACTTCCTTTTGTGGATTGATTCCACATAGCTTGGCACTTCATTATACATGAGTGCTAGCTCCTTGTTCACCGTATCACTCCCAAGGGGGATTTTTTGATATATTTAGGTAGTGATGTGTGTGAACACACTAGGACCGTTGGGGCACCTTTTTCCCTCTTTAGGAGGTTTCTTTCCCTTGGCTTGTATATACGCCTATTGCCCTAATGGGCTACTGATCTTTGTACATTATTTAGTAATGCATTCAGTATTGTGTGTTGTGCTCCAAGCTTCTTCTTCTTCCTTGTGCTGTCCATGTGCTTCCGCAGACGTCTAACTCCAACAAAAGTAAATGAAGTGTCAATATTATATTTGATGTGCTCATCAGGTAGAATGTAGCTTTTTCTTTTAAAATATTTTTCTTGGGTTTTTATGATTTTTTAGGTTTGTTTTTATGATGCAAGAAATGTAGTTGTGATGAAGGAAAAGAGACAAAAAAACTTTCAAAAGTATGTAAAAGGGGTTGTGAGACATCAATCCATGGTCCACTATTGACCTAAGATAATCTCATAAGAACAATTTTCCTGGATGAAAAAGTGAAATGTCTCAAAAATCCCACCTATCATCACAAGGAAACGGCCCCTAGTGCAGATCTTGGTGGTAGTAGCAAATATTCAAATGAGAACTTTGAAGATTGAAGTGGAGAAAGATTAACATTATAAGCCTCATCTTCTTCATCTTCATCAAACTCATCAAAAGTAAGAGATTTGTTCATCACATGCATCAATTCTCGAATGTCTTGCATCTCAACTTCTTGTGAGAGAGGAAAAATCTTCCTTTTAATCAGTTTGATAAAGTTTTCCTTATATTCACATTTAGCAATGGAAAAGTTTTGTTCTAAAGACATTGTGACTTGGATTTTTAACAAAATTCAATATAAAATTTTCTTAGCATCCACTTTCTGTTCAAGGTCTGATATTAAAATTTCTTTCAGAATTCTTTTTGGTTTCTTCATTTATTTTTCATCACTTTGTGTTTCATCTGGTTATCACGTGTTTTTTCATCAATTTGATCTATTTTATATCCTTCACTCACCATAGGTTTCTTTCCCTCTTTGATTTCTTTCCTTCTATGTTGATTTTTTTTAGACCCCTTCCCTTGTTCAAAGTGAACTTTCTTTGGTTCCTCCCTTACTTGCCTCCTTGTAAATATTCTCGGGACTCATTTCCATCGTGTTCATCATCCTATTTCCTCTTCTCCTCTACATTAGCAATGTGAGAATAGATGGAGAATCGTTCAACAAGTGAATCCAAAGCTGTTTTTTGCATAATATCATCTCTTGCTTTGACTAGAGGTTCTACGGAATAATTTTTCATCTCATTGGGTTGATCAGAGTCCTAATCACTATTATCCACACACTCTAGTGTAATAGTAGAGGCCCTTAGGTTCAAGTTAGAAAGGTTTTCATACCCCCTTTCCCCAATCGACGGCTAAAGGTGGATGTGTCCTAAAATCACATAATTTCTTATGGATGTCTATAACAATCCTTTTTTCTTTTGCATCCTTCAACGAAATCATTGCTTTCTAAGCTATCTACTATTTTTTACAAAAACTGTCACTTTCTAAAGCAATCTATTATTTTTACAAAAAATATCTAAAATACTATCTTTTAACTATCTTTAAAAATATCTGAATAAGTCCACGTGCATTCACACCCTCATGATTCTTCACCTACTAAATCAAAACACAAATCCAGACATTAAAATCAATTCACCATTCCATTACTCCATAAAATATAACATGCCTCCCAGTTGACAAGCAACTAACCTCAAATGATAAGAATAAAATAGACATAGATGGCCATTCACATGTCCCATCACCAAACAATCATAAGCATGTTCCATGAAAAAACACATGCATGGAAATAGAAAACTGGAATTTAATGTGACTGCAAGTTATATGCAGAAATCAAATGATCATAATGTGGAGTTAATGATGTCTTATGAATCCATTTGGATTCTTCAAGTGAGTGATTTTTATATTTAACTAAATGTCTACGATATTGCTTACCTATGCATGTAGTAGTAACATAGTAATCAATTATTTTCTCTAGACCTAAAATTTTAGCATCCTCTTCAAGTAAAGGAGGATCATCTAAAATGGGAGTGAGTGGTAATGTTCCTTTAAATTATTTCAATGAAATAATATGAAAAGCATTTTGTATATTCCAATGAGAAGGTATGTCTAATCTAAAAGCATTCTCATTAATTTTTTGAATAATACAGAAAGGTCCATAATAACGTGTTGCACGTTTAACTTTAGGATTTTGTGAAATGTTTTTCAAGCATCTTTTAATTATTCATATACATAAAAAACCATTTTAATTAAATTTTTTAGCTATTCGTCCCTATTAACATTATGCATGTAACATTCTTGACTCCTATTAATGTGCTCATGAATCGCATGAAGTGAAGAAATATGATCTTGTGCAAAAGAATCAACTAGAGGTATATTAGTTTGAATGAGAGTCATGGGAGTGGGAAGCTTTTTACCATATATAGTTTCATATGGTGCACGTCGAGTAGTGGTATGTGTTGTGTTATTATATGCAAATTGTAGTAAAGGAAGTTTCTCATCACAATTACTTAGATTATAATAACAATGTAAGAAATCTAAAATAGTATTATTCATAGCTTCACTATGCATATTACTTTCAGGATGAAATGCAGAGCTAAAGTCTATTTTGGAACCTAAATTTTGAAATAATGCGATCCAAAAGTGATAAAAAAATGAAGAGCTCGATCCGAAAGAATAACTTTTAGAAAACCGTGATGCAAAAAAAATACACTTAATAAATAACTTAGCAACTTGAGGTGCAAAAAGAGTCTTTTTACAAGGAATGAAATATGCTTGTTTACTAAACCTATCAAAAATTGTCCAAATTGTATCATTATGAGATGAAGTTGTAGGATTAAAATCCATAGAAATTTGTTCCCATGGTCCATTAGGTATGACCATGATGTCATTTCACATGTGGACATGCAATGCAATGGGAAACATGCTATGCAATATCATTTTCCATATTTGGCCAAAAGAAAAATTCTTTACATGTAGAAATAGTACTTTGTATGCCCCTATGACCCATATATGGTGGTTCATGCATCTCTTTCATAACAAATTCTTCAAAAGCTTGTGTGATGCATAACTTGTGTTGGAAATACAAGAATCCATTATGAAAAGTGTAGCGATCCTCATTAGATGGTGTAGAATTATTGAAAGCAATCCATGTTTGTGAAAAGTACAATCAGATGCATAAGTAGGGATCATGTCATGAAATGAATGAGTATGAAGAGCAAAAATATTATTGATTGAAACAATATTTGTTTGTGGGGATGGGAAGTGACTAAGGGCATCAACTACAACATTACCTTTGCCAAGTTGATCCTAAATTAAAGGCTAAAATTTTTGTATGAATGAATCCCATTTAATGTGTCTTTCAGAAATCAATGGTTGATTTAATAAATTCTTAATAGCCCCTCGACGTGTTTTGATTAGAGCTTCAAAACCCATGAGGTAATGTTTCTAAATTTTTAAAGCATGCACAATAGCTAAGAGTTCCTTATCATATGTACTATAATTTGTTTCAGAAGGTTTAAGTTTCTTATTTTCAAATGCAATAGGATATCATTTTTCACTAATACAACACCTATACCTAAATCACTAGCATCTATAACTTCAGGAAAAGGTTGTGAAAAATCTGGTAACTACAAAAGAGGTGCATGAGAAAGTGCATGTTTGTGTTTTTCAAAAGGTTGTTTTTGTGCTAATCGCCATGCAAATTTTAACTTTCTCTTCAATAATAATGTGAATGTAAGTGCTAAATAAGAAAAAACTCCTACAAAATTTCTATAAAAACTAGCTAACCCTAGAAAAGATCGTACATCATTCATAGTTTGAGGTATAGGCCATTCTTCAATAACTTTAATTTTATTTGGATCCACATGAATGCCTTGACTGGAAAAAATATGTCCTAAATACTCTAATTCTTTTTTGGGAGAAAACTTTTTTCATGATTGGCATAAAGTTTTATTTTGCATAACAAATCAAAGACAATTTCTAACTTATTATCATGATCATTGTGATTTCTCACTGTAGACAAGATAATCATCAAAGAAAGCAAGAAAAAAAGCTTGGTAATCAACAAAAATGTTGTTCATCATACGTGCAAATGTAGCAGATGCATTGGTGAGTTCAAACCGAATTACCAAGAATGCAAAGTGACCACTTTGAGTTCGAAAGGCAATCTTATAAATGTCATTTTGTGTCATTCCTATTAATGATACCCATATTTCATATCAATTTTGCTAAAGACATGTGCTGCATGAAGTTTATCTAGCAAATCATCTATCCTAGGAATAGGATATCTATTTTAATTGTGATCTTATTGAGTTCTCTATAACCAACACAGATCCTATAAGTCTTGTTCAGATCCTATAAGTCTTGTTCTTCTTCTCCACTAAGAGAACAGGTGCTCCAAGCTCCATGCCTATAAGGTTCTTTATGGGGAAGAGAACTATCAGGAATTAAGTTTATACTATGGTCAAGAGATCCCCTAGAAGGTGGTAGTTTAGAAGGAAAATCAGTTGTAAACCAATTCTGATAAGAATCCATATATGATTTATTGTCATTAGGAAGTGTATGTGTATAATCAACTATGTTATTGCCCGACTTTTTAGGACTGTAGTAGAAAATGACCAGAGTTCACCTCGACACAGATTTCTCAAACATGGCTGAATAGAATGTCTTCAAACTTCGATAGCATTTATATTACTTCAAGCTGAATCCAACAAGCTTTGAATCACTGAATTTGGTGAAGAATTGACCGAGATATGCCCTTGACAAGTTGACAGACTTTTGAGTAGACTAACAAAGAACTCAGAGATGGACAATATGAATGTATGTATTAATGAACATTTGTATACAACTCCATTTGCATGAACATCAATGCCAAATGGTATAGAGAGGTGTGGGGTTGAGTATAGACCTCACACACACTCAAAAATCAGTAATGCTAGGCTCGGGAGTGCTCTCTCTAACCCGCGACTTTTCATGACCATTTTTATAAGAGATGACTAAAAATTTGAATTCAAATTCAAAATTTTGGCTCCCTATGATCAAGCTCCTAAATGCTTGGAGATATTCTTTTAATCAAAGAGCTACTTTTATCCACGAATCACTTTCGTAGGTGATTACAAAAGATTCCATGTCAATTTGACTTTTACAATGAGGTAAAGTGGTAATTAACCACTAGCATATGTTCCTATGCTTCTTCATGTTTGTATAGACTTCAATGCATCTTTTGAGCCAAATGTGTAGGCTTGTAATTTACACCAACAGTGTATATACAAGCTGGGGGAAATAAACCTCCTAAAGAGGGAAAAAAGTGCCCCGGTGGTCCTAGAGTGTTCACACACATCACTACCTAAATATAACAACAAATCTCTCTCGGAGTGATGCGGTGAAGAAGGAGTTGGCACTCATGTATAAGGAAGTGACAAGCTATGTGGAAATCACTCCACAAAAGGAAGTAAGCCCAAAGCTTTGCGGAAAGATTCAAACTTCTCCCTAGGCAGAGCCTTTGTAGAAAGGTCTCCAATGTTCTCCTACATGGGCACATATGCCAAGTTGATCTCTCCGACAAAGAACCTCTCCCTAACATAATGATAATGCACCTCAATGTGTTTAGTGTGAGCATGGAACACAGTGTTCCTACAACTGCCAATGCGCTGTGACTGTCAATGAAGATGGTGGTGGCAAATGATCCAATCAGGGTCTCCTGCCATTTCAGGCTCCATATGGTGTCATACCATTCAATGACTTGGATGGAAGCATGTTGATCAAATAGGTGGATGTGGAAATGACATCTGCCCATAAATAATTAGGAATTTTTTCTCATTTAACATAGACCTAGCTGCTTGAACAATTAACATGTTCCTTCTCTCTACCACTCCATTCAATTCAAGAGTATATCTAGTTGTTACTTCCCTCTTTATGCCTTTTCCCTATAGAAATAGATCAAACTCATGTGAAAAGTACTCATTACCTCCATCAGACCTGATTCTCTTCAAGATCCTTCCTGTTAGGTTTTCAACCAATGCCAAATACTTTTTGAAACATGTAAACACCTCATCCTTATGCTTCATGAAATAGAGAATTTTTGACCCATTGTAATCATCAATAAAAGAGACATAGTACCTTGAACCTAAGATGGATGGATCTTTGCTAGGACCCCACACATCAATGTGTACAAGCTCCAAATAATCTTCATGGATGTATCCTTTCCTGTTGAATGGTTACCTATGAGCTTTGCCAAATTGGCAAGCTCCACATTTGTAAATCATGTGCTGCTTGGTCACATTGGGTATGCCAAGCACACTTTGATCCCTACAAATTTTCTTCAGAGTTCTCTCTCCTATGTGCACTAGCCTCTTGTGCCATATTTCCAACTCAGATAGGGCTTGGTCTCTATAACTGAATAGTGCTATGTTCCTTGTGTCTTCAATTTCAAAAGTAAACAATCTACCTGACTTCTCACCTTTGGCAATCCTTTTGAATCCTTGTTGGGGGTCTTCCACATATGCTCCATGCTTAGTGAACCTGACCTATAGACCTTTCTCAATAATCTACCCAACACTAATTAAGTTTTTGGTTGTAGTAGGCACATACAAAACTTTGCTCAAAAGGTTCATGCTACCATCAAATGTCTTGACATTTCCAATTTTCTTGACTAAATGTTTAGTGTCATCACTTGTTTGTACTTCATGCTTCCCCTTAGGATCTTCGAGGTCAAATAATAGTTCTACGTTTCCTGCCACATGATTGGAACAACCTGATTCAATGTACAAAAGATGCTCATCATCTTTAGCTTGCTTGGATGTCATGTTCATGATGAGCAAAGAATCTTCTTGATCTTTAGTGTAGTTGTTGAAGTAAATTGTACTTCTAAAGCCTCCTCGATAGTTGTTGTTGTTGTAGCCTTGATTATAGTTATGGTTGTAGTTGCCTCCACCATTGTTGTACCTGCCTCTTCTTTGTCCATAGCTTCCTCTATGGAAGCATCTTCCCCTTTACTTGTATTTTTGTAGCATTCTTCTGTAGTGTGGTTGTTGAGACCACATATGTTGCATGGTGAACTATTGTAGGGTCTCCCCCTACCTTGCTTACCTCCTCTGCCCCTACCTCTAGCACCTCTTCCTCTTCCTACATAATTAGCTTGAGAGGTACTAGCCTCTTCATCTTGGTTCTTACTTTGACCTTTATCATTAGCTTTATTCTTCTCTGCATAAAGGGCAAAAGATTGGTTACCTCTTGATTTGTCACCATTTCTATTGAGTTTTGCTTCATGGGTGAAGAGTTGTCCCATCAAGGTGTTGAGATCAAGTATTTGCATAACCATGTAGAGATCCATTGTTGTGGTGAAGGACTCCCACTTGTCATCAACCTTAATTCCATTGATGATCTGCCTCACCATGTGCTCTTCCTATATCTCTTCTCCAATGCTTGCAAGTTGTTCTACAACATCTTTCAATTTGGTTACATAATCAGCAACTCCTTGCTTTGGTTGTTTCTTGAGGGTTGTGAATTCCATCCACAACTGATTCATCCTTGCTTTTGTGTTGGAGGAGAAGTAAGATGAATGCACTTCCCAAGTCTCTTGGGAGGTTTTACAATTTCTAACATGTGGTAGTTTAGAAGGTATGACCTTGCAAGAGCATCCTTTGCACACCATGTGGTTAGTCTCTCTTGCTCTTCCCTTGTTGGTTGACTCTTGCTCCTCAAGATTGGCATGTCTTCATCTCGTGAGATGTATCCATATAAGATTCTCCCTTGAAGGTATGCTTGCATCCTTAGGAACCATGCTGAGTAGTTGTTCCTGTCCAATTTTTCAAGGAAGGATGGAAATCCATCTCCCATCTTGACTGAACTTGCTCTGATACCACTGTTGAAGGAGATGGTGGATAATCCCAAGACATGAATTGGTGCAGCTAAAACGTGCTTCATGCTTGCTATCAGTGATGGCTCAAGAGTGTTGTAAGGCTCCTTAGCTAGCTAATAAGCATAAATGATCACATATGTTGCTTGGAACATGATGCACAAATGATAGGATCAAGATAGATAGGTAGGCATATGATCCAAGTTCCAAAACTTGCTATTTTGGTTGAGATACCTACTCAAAGATTTACACAATTCTCTGAGTACAGCAGCAATTAATAAAATTCCTTTCGGGGAACTTCAATTATCTTAACAAGCTACCATTCACGAGTGGAATCATCTAAAATGATAAACTATATGCAGAGAATTATGTTTAGCAAGTTAAGCAATCATCCCGACTTTTACGGGCCTTAATAGTCACAGACGAGTGAGCACTAATTGAATGATATCAAATGATCACGAGAACCAATATCAATGAAACTTTGTAGGATTAAAATAGGCAGTATGTTGAAGATTTCATGCTTTAAATCATTCAAAATGATGCAGTATATAGTGAGAACCAGCTCAAACAAAATCATTGTTTTGATAGAGTGTGATAGAGATATGAGAGTAAGTAGAAATGATCTTGAATAGATTAAATCAAGTAATGATACAATGTCATTGGCAATAAGGCATTGCTCAATGAGTGTGGAATGAGTGTGGAATGAGATGAGCTCTTCTTTTCAATGAAGATACATGGAAATGATCTCTGAACCTCGAGATACATGCAGGCTTTTCATCTCATCTTTATAGCTTTTTGTTGGAGCCAAGGATTTGAATTCAAATTCAAATATCTACCAGTAAAGGGCATCCTAAAGTATAGGATTGATTATCTCTTGACTCAACTACCAAAAATTATGAGATTCTATCCTTCCTAACTCCTCGTGGGTTAACTTCACTTTTACAATGAGTAATTATAGCTCAAAGTTACAAGAGGTCGTACATATGAAGCTTTCCAAATGATATGCTAATACATCAATCGTATGTGAAGTGATCAAGTGTGTAGCCTTAGGCTTAATTGCACCAACATGAACAAGCTACACTTTCTGTGTAGCTCGAACAGAACCATCTTTTGGAAATGAGGAATATTGCATTTTGCCCAAAATACAGCCTTCACATACATGTTTAGCAGGTGCCTCAAGTTTGGACAAAGAGGACACCATTTCAGATTTCTGCAGGCATAGCAAACTAGCAAAATTCAGATGACCAAAGCATGCATGCCAAAGCTTTGCATCTGACAAAGCTTGAGAATCATGTACTGCACATGCCGAATCATTCATAGATCTTTCATAGTCTATGAGCTTATACAGCCCATGACATAAAATGCCATAAGCAATGATAATGTTGCCATTTGATAGATCATGAACTGTAGATTTGTCATCAACAAATTTCACAACCAAGCCAATCTTGGCTAATGCAAAAACTCATAATAGATTTTTCTTGATCCCTGGTACAAATAAAGAATCTAACAAAGTGAAAGAACTACCATCACTAGTAGTTAGAATGATCTTACCAATTCCCATGATAGGATAAGAGAAGTTGTTGGCACATGCAACAGTATTCCCTGTAGGGGCAAGATCAAGTGAAGAGAAGAAACTACGCTACGAGGTAATATGTTTGGTCACCCCACTATCAAAGTACCAAACATCTGAGTCTACTACAGACATGCACTGCTAATGTGAAGATGAGTCAAAAATGCAAACAGTAGTAAACACCCGTTCTTCTTCCTACACAAGATTAGTAGACTTTGTTTTCGACATAGAGGCCTCTACAACTAGTCCGGCCTCTTTCTTCTTTGCCTATTTAACAATCAATTTTGGACAGCTCTTAATGAGATGATCATTTGCTTTACAGTATTTACAAAAAAAAAATTGCTTTTCTGATTTTTTCTCATCTTTGTCTTTCTTCTTTGAATGTGTAGCACTTGCAAATTTCTGCTTACTAGTAGATAAGCTCCATTTACCTTTGCCCTTCTCACTAGCCAAGAAAGCTTGATCTGCAACACGCATAATAAACATGTTCTACCTAGACTGATCTTCCTGTAATAGAACAAAAACTAACTCCTCAAATGACAAGGCATTTGGATTTCCCTTCATCATCAACCAAAGAGTAGAATCAAAACTCTGATATGATTCAGGAAGACCATTCAGAATAGTCTACACAAGTGAACTATCAGGAAGAACTTCATCAGCAGAAATCAACTCTTCCTTCAAATAGTTGATCTTTGTTAGAAAATTGTCCATAGAATCACCTTCTTTCATGTGCTCACTCTCTAATTGTTTTCAGAGGTAAGCAACACGAGCCTCATTCCTAGCTTGCTACGATGTGCTAAGTGTATCCCAAGCATCCTTAGCTATTCTGCAAGAGCAAATGTGAGGAATAATGGCACGTTTGATAGACAAAGCTATCAATGCATGTGCCTGGGCATCTCTACCATCCCAATGAATTTGCTCTACAATGGGTGCACCAGAAACCATAGCACGAACAAAAATCTACAAAATATCACCATCTTCGACACCTTCTACATCAGCTTCTATACCTGTAGTTGTAACAATTGTAGGTCTGATAGGATGCTTTTCAACACACTACACAATGTTCCACAGTCCTTTTGCAACCAATACATGTCGCATCATATAAGCCCATAATGGGTAGTTGGTACCATCCAACTTATCCTCAACAGCCAACATATGGAATACATGATTGCTTTCAGCCATGGGCGATGAGTAAAATACCTTGATGCAAAAAATTGATTGTATCACAAAAAGTTGAATAGAACTTCCCAAATGAATTCTACTAAACTTGTAGCAGACTTCAAGGTGCTTATACTTGCGAACCAAAAATGGTATATACCTTTGGCATAAAAAGACAAAATATCTTGCACAAGCACAATGGCAGTGCATTCAAAGGCGGAAACGAACTCAGATCGTGCTTTTGACACCACACCGCAAAGCTATTTTGATCTCTGAAACACCCTGAGTATGCTCACCAAAATTTGTGCAATTCTGAGACTACAACCGGAGAGGTGTTGATGCCCTAGAGGAAGCGGCAATCTACTCTAATACCGATTGTTGGAGTTAAACGTCTGTAGAAGCATGCGAACAGCACAAGGAAGAAGAAGCTTGGAGCACAACACACAATATTGAATGCATTACCACTAGAATATTACAAAGATAAGTAACCCGTTAGGGCTATAGGTGTATATACAAGCCAGGGGAAAAAAACTTCCTAAAGAGGAAAAAAGTGCCCCTAGGGTCCTAGAGTGTTCACACGCATCACTACCTAAATATATCAACACATTCCACCATAATTGGGCCTTACCCACCAAATAATTAGTAACAAATTTCACTTTTTCAATTTCAGAATATGATTTATTAGAATAAAAGTCATCAAATTGGGATAGCCATGAAAGAACAAATTGGCCATCCTTTCACCCATCAAATGAAGAAAATTGGAAATTTTTGGCACCAATCTTGGAATGCATGCCTTGTTCTTGAGCGGTGATAATGTCTTTCACTCTAACTAGGTTATCGTCATCACTCTGCAGTTGTTGGAGTGCAGCATCACGTTCTTTTATCTCATTTTGAGCATGTTGGAGTTCATATTGCAAAAGCTCCAATTGTTGCTCAATCGGTACCCTAGGTAGAGGTGATGTACCAAAATCCTTGCTATTATGGGTACGGTCCATGGCCTTATATAGAATCAAAAGCTCTTACTAAGCATGTCAAAAGAATTTTAGTAATATTGGAAAACAAGAATAGAATGGTTTTATCTTGGAAAAATAAAATAAATAAATAAATGAGTTTGTTAAATAAATAAAGAAATAAGGGAGAAGAGAGTGTCAGAAGTTATGTTAAGTATAATTAAAAGGAATGGTATCAAAAAGTGAAAATAGGCTAGTGGATAAAGCATATCTTTTGTAAGTGTGAGGTTGTGGGTTTGGATTGGATGACCAAAACAAATGTTGAATTTCAAGCGAACATCACGAATTATGATTGGACACCAAGAAACCACCTCTGTAGATGGATGCAGGCTCCGATACCAGATTTGACTGAATCTTATAGATGCACGTATGCAAAGGATAGCATAGAAACAAAATCTCACAGAAGCATAAATAGAATAGAAAAACACAAGAGATTGGACACAAGATTGGGTACAATCTCCGTCCACATACTCTGATGGATGAGTCTATCAAAGTATGTGTATTTATAGGTATTTCTCATTACATCCTAAATAGAAGATGTATAGAAGTTTTGAACTGCTTATATGCATCTCCTAAATCACAAAGGCACACTTCCACTTTATCATCATCATCTACATTCATGCCAATAGATGTAAGTGGCTCACATATGCTTTTAATTTTCAAGGTGTAGTTACTTACTCACATGCCCTTTTTCTCCAATGTATGCAACTCATTCTTGAGTTGCAATTTACATGCCTTTGTATTGGTCTCATACAATGGGACCAAACTATTCCAAGCCTCTTTCAGAGTCTTTGCATCCTATATGTGTCCAATCATGCTATCCTATATGCTAACAGATAGCCAATACATTACCTTTCATGCTCCTTCATTCCATTCCCCTATGTGCTCTTAATTGGTTCGGATTTTACTCTCTGTATCCTTATATCGAGGAGATTGAAATTTTGGACATGTCAAAAAGTCTACATATTCACCTCTATATAAAATACAATTGTTAGGACATGCATTTATACAATGATAATCTATACCAAGATTGTTCATTATTTTCTTTATTTCATCATGTGGTCTAGGAAGAATATTGTTGCTTGGTAAAACCTTTTCAAATAGTAACCTCCAAGTTCATGAAAGAAACATATTATGAATAAAATAAATATATATATATATATATATATATGTATGTGTATGTGTAGTGTATGTGTATGTGTATGTGTATGTGTATGTGTATGTGTATGTGTATGTGTATGTGTATGTGTATGTGTATGTGTATGTGTATGTGTATGTGTATGTGTATGTGTATGTGTATGTGTATGTGTATGTGTATGTGTATGTGTATGTGTATGTGTATGTGTATGTGTATGTGTATGTGTATGTGTATGTGTATGTGTATGTGTATGTGTATGTGTATGTGTATGTGTATGTGTATGTGTATGTGTATGTGTATGTGTATGTGTATGTGTATGTGTATGTGTATGTGTATGTGTATGTGTATGTGTATGTGTATGTGTATGTGTATGTGTATGTGTATGTGTATGTGTATGTGTATGTGTATGTGTATGTGTATGTGTATGTGTATGTGTATGTGTATGTGTATGTGTATGTGTATGTGTATGTGTATGTGTATGTGTATGTGTATGTGTATGTGTATGTGTATGTGTATGTGTATGTGTATGTGTATGTGTATGTGTATGTGTATGTGTATGTGTATGTGTATGTGTATGTGTATGTGTATGTGTATGTGTATGTGTATGTGTATGTGTATGTGTATGTGTATGTGTATGTGTATGTGTATGTGTATGTGTATGTGTATGTGTATGTGTATGTGTATGTGTATGTGTATGTGTATGTGTATGTGTATGTGTATGTGTATGTGTATGTGTATGTGTATGTGTATGTGTATGTGTATGTGTATGTGTATGTGTATGGTATGTGTATGTGTATGTGTATGTGTATGTGTATGTGTATGTGTATGTGTATGTGTATGTGTATGTGTATGTGTATGTGTATGTGTATGTGTATGTGTATGTGTATGTGTATGTGTATGTGTATGTGTATGTGTGTATATGTATATATGTGTATGTGTATATATTTGTATATGTATGTGTATGTATATATGTGTGTAAATGTGTATGTGTGTATATGTGTATGTGTGTATATGTGTATGTGCGTATGTGTGTATATATGTATGTGTGTATGTGTGTATGTGTATATGTGTGAGTATGTATGTGTGTGTGTATGTATGTGTGTGTATATGTGTATATGCATGTATGTGTGTGTATATGTGTGTAGATGTAGGTGTATGTGTCTGTATATGTGTATGTGTATGTGTATGTGTATGGATATGCGTATGCATATGCATATGTGTATGTGTATGTGTATGTGTATGCGTATGTGTATGCATATGCGTATGTGTATGCGTATGCGTATGCATATGCATATGCATATGCATATGTGTATGCGTATGCATATATGTATGCATATGCATATGCATATGCGTATGCGTATGCATATGCGTATGTGTATGCGTATGCGTATGCATATGCGTATGCGTATGCGTATGCGTATGCGTATGCGTATGCGTATGCGTATGCGTATGCGTATGCGTATGCGTATGCGTATGCGTATGCGTATGCGTATGCGTATGCGTATGCGTATGCGTATGGGTATGCGTATGCGTATGCGTATGCGTATGCGTATGCGTATGCGTATGCGTATGCGTATGCGTATGCGTATGCGTATGCGTATGCGTATGCGTATGCGTATGCGTATGCGTATGCCTATGCGTATGCGTATGCGTATGCCTATGCGTATGCCTATGCGTATGCGTATGCATATGCGTATGCGTATGCATATGCGTATGCGTATGCATATGCGTATGCGTATGCATATGCGTATGCGTATGCATATGCGTATGCGTATGCGTATGCGTATGCATATGCGTATGCATATGCGTATGCATATGCGTATGCATATGCGTATGCATATGCATATGTGTATGCGTATGCATATGCATATGCATATGTGTATGTGTATGCATATGTGTATATGTATGTGTACATGTATGTATATGTGTATGTATATGTGTGTGTATATGTATGTGTACGTGTATGTGTGTATGTGTGTATGTTGTCCAAAATCAAGCCTCAACCATGCAAAAGGACTCATCCATGAGTTTTACAAAGTGGACCAATCAAAACGAAGGACTTGAAGTCATCAAATTAATTTAAGAGCTCCACCAAACTCAACCAAATTCAAATATCATCAATCACACACCAAAAATTACACCTATAGTGATTGGCAGGTGGTAATTTAGATTGTAAAAATAGTAAAAGATCTGCATAAGCACCCTTATGCCTTTATTTCTTGAATTTTGTGTATTCCAAAATTTTTCCCAATTATTCTAGTGAATTCATAAACTCTAGAAAGAAACCCTTTCTTTCTTATCTCATTTTCTCATTATTTCTCTCCTCTCTATCTAGAGGTATAGTCAGGCTTTTATAATTCTATTTGTACCAGATTGCAAATCGTTGTCTACTCTCTTATTCTACTCTTTTTCATTGATTTCAAGCTTCATTTTCTTCTCTGATATAGTTACTCAAAGTGTGCCAAAGTTTCAAGTTCCTTTACTGAGTGAGTTGTTAGAAAGTGCCAAGATTGTGAAGCTATATCTCTCCAAATAGGGAAAAATTGTTGCAAATAGGTAGCCTATCTTGAAGTGGATGGTTCTCCTAGGTGCAACATCCATTGGGCATGATTCAAAAATTGTTGGATAGCTCTTAACTTCTTGTATAATTATGCAAAGTTTCATTTTGAGTCTCTTTAGACGTGCATAGGAAGAGAATAGTGAGAATATATGACTCCTTGTTGGCCTAGTGAAGGGTAGCCATCTTCCATTCTTGCATTGGGGTGTTAGAATCATCCCCCATCAATGTTATCAAAGCATTTTGGAGGCTTGGAGACATCATTGGACATCATACTAAAGACTTGGAGGGATCAAGAAAACTTGTGGAAGCACAAGGGGTCTTATCAAGCCAAGAAGACACCAAAAGGGGGAGAGAAAGGCAATTATAGACCATGGAAATTTAGTGTTAGCAACTACCTTATGGGCAAAGGATTTTGGGGATTAGTGAGTGGCACAAAGTCAATGCCTCATGTACATTATCCTATTGGTGCACGGCAATCATCAACTGATGATTATGACAAGGTTTGAAGTCAAAGAATGAAGCAAAGATCAACATATGAGGCTTGAAGTTTAGTGCATGGTAAGAAGATAAAGACCTGTATATACATGTATACTAATCTTGTAATAAGTTTATTCAAAAAACTTTGTATCCTTGATGAGTCAGGATGTAAACATCTATATATACTTGATATAGATGTACTGCGAGTAGGAGAGATGATGAGTGACAATTTTTAGAAGTCATTAGACTTTAGAAAGTAAGAAGAAAATGTATTATCTATTAGATGTATGATTTCTCTGAATAGAAGAAAGTTGCGCCTCGATCTTTTGATAGTGCTCCTTCTCTATTTATCTTCTTGAGAAATGCTTTTGTACAAGTCTAATTCTATAGTTGAGTGATCTCTATACAAGTTTTGAGAGCCTAAATATAATCAAGCTGAGAGAAGTTTAAGTAGGAACATTTACATACATAAAGAGAAGCAGTGAAGACACGTACAGGTGCAAATTTGATGGTCAATGTTTTGATCAGATTTCCCTCCACAATGTAAAGTTTTTACAAAATAAGAACTCATTCTTTAAGTTGAAAGGTAAGGTACGTATGGCCAAAAGCATTTGAATAAATGAGGTCTAGTTTGGGAGAACCATGCATTAGAAGATACACGTGTCAAAGTCGACTACACAAAAGAACAGTTTCATACATAGGTACATTGTTTGGAGGAAATCGCAAGATCTAGTGATCCTTTTGAGGATTTTTGACTTGGACAACGTGCATAAACTTTAGTTGACACATTGTAGAAAGTTTCATTGAAAACTTTACACATTTGGTCAGTTCAATGAGTAGATTAAGTGTAGCAGACTTTTTTGAGTAATCAGTTTCTTCATAGTTAACTCAAGTCTTGATAATTCGGCATTAATTTTCAAAACTAAGTTGAGGTTATGAGTTGTTCTTGATATAGAGGTGCTCTAACATCAAGGGTAACTTGTTCTTTTGGAGATTAACACTCTCCATCAGTGGTATCAGAGCAAGAGTCATCAGAATTGAAGAAGGGAGGACCTCTACTATTATAGATATATAGAAATCAATCTTTGAAGATTCAAAAGCTGAAAGTATAAAGTGAAAGCTAGAGAAGGAGGCCTGAAAGCTATCAAAAGGATAAAAAATAACTACATTGGAATTAAAGGTACCTTCATTTATTCACAAAGCTTGAAGAATATATTGTACAGGTGAAGAAAGGATGGGAGATTCTCTTCAGATAGAGAAATTGGAAAGAGAAAACTAACCTGCTTGGTCAATGAGGATGGAAGCTCATCTTATGAGCAAAGACCCTGATAGGATACATCAGAGGTGAAGAAGAAAAAACATAATTTAGGGATCCTAGTGTTCCAACTAGGGAAGAGCTCTCAGATTTGAAGACATGGATGAAGAAGGATGCTCAAGCAAGGAGCATTATCTACATGGGAGTCAATGATTACTTGCTACGTCACATTAGAGGACTTGAAAGTGGAAGTGACTTATGGAATGCTTTGGAGGAGCGTTTCCAAAACACTACAAAGTCAAGGAAAATCTTTATGGGCAGAGTTCACCACATTCAAGAAGAAGGCTTCTCAATCTATTTCTGATTATGTAGCAAGAATGAAGGATATTGCAGATGCACTAGGAGCAATTGATGAAGACATTGAATAGGACAAATTGGTAAGAAAAATTCTCACAGGTTTGAGAGGAGATGAGAAGTGGAAGCCATTCATTCTATCTACTGAACTATCACTAGATCATTTCACTCCTGATTTGAATCAATTGCTAGGACATATGCTAACCTTTGAGCAGGATATCAAAGGTGATGTTGATAAAAGTACAAGTCAAGCAATGTATTCAAAGGACAAGAAGAAGATTAACAAAGGCAAGCAACAATTGAATGAAGATGAAGGCACTATGAGTCAAGACAACTTCCTAAGAGGAAGAGGAGGTGGCAAAGGAAGAGGAAGAGGTAGATGCAATAAAGATGGTGTCAAAGTTTGCTGGATTTGTGGTAAGACTAAACATTTAGCTCATGAATGTTGGCATAATAATCAGAATGGTGGAGGATATAATCAAAACTTTAATTCAAGAGGAAGAGGTGGTAGAAATCAGAGAGGTAATTTCACAGGTAGAGATAATAGAGGTTTCTTTGGAAGAAATGCAAGAAGAGGCTTTCAAAGTCAATCCTACAATAATACCTACTACAATTATGCTTCAGATCAGAAAGAGGATTCGATCTTGATTATGAATGCAACTTGTGAAAGAAAAAGTGAAGATCAAAGAGTTTTCTACATTGACTCACGGTGTAGCAATCACCTTAGTGGCAACATAGCTTTGATGACTAATTTGGAGAATAGGGTGAGTAATCATGTAGTTCAAACAGGTGATAGAACAAAGCACAATGTGAAGTCCATTGGATCAGTAAAGACCAAGGATGGAAGCACTCTTTTGAGTAAGGTTTTGTATGTTCCTACAATCCCAAAGAATCTGATAAGTGTAGGGCAAATTGTAGAGAAAGGTTATGAAGTAAGGTTCACTAATGATGGAGTTTTTGTGGAAGACCCTAGCAATGGGTATAAAAAAATTGTTTCAAGAAAGAAAGAAGGAAGGCTCTTCACATTGAAGATTCAAGGCAATGTTTATCATCCTTGTTCACTTATGGAGAACATAAGATCTCTGAGTAAGATCGTTGGGACAAAGGGCTTGGACATTTCAATGAAAGAGTATTAAGGATATGATTAACAATGGTAGGACATATAGATGGAAGCATGTCAATTAGGTAAGGCTCATAAGCAATCATATAATAAGCATGGCTTCATGTAGTCAGAGAAGCTTGAATTGGTGCATACAAATGTGTGGGGTCCATCAAAGGACTTCAGCATTAATGATTCGAGATATTGTGTGATTTATGTTGATGATGTTATCAGGTGGATCACTATATATGTGATCAAAGATAAATCAGAGGTGTTCAATACATTTAAACATTATCATGTGTATGCAGAAAGAGTTTGAGGATAAAAATTGAAGAGACTAAGGTCATATGGAAGGGGAGAGTATTTCTCTAATGAGTTCAGTGATTACTTATGGAATGCAGGTATAAAAAGAGAGGTTACTTACAGGTACTCTCCTCAACAAAATGGTGTAGCAGAAAGGAGAAATAGAACTCTTGTTGAGTTTGCAAGTTCAATGATGAAAGAGAAAAATTGTCCTAATTATTTGTGGACTGAGGCTATGAATACAGCTAGTTACTTGGTTAATAGACTTCCATGTAAGGCTTTGAATGGTATGACACCATATGAGGCATGGTGGGGTAAGAGACCTACCTTAGATCATTGCAAAGTGTTTGAATGTTTGGCTTATGCATATGTACCATCTCAGTTAAGGCATAAATTGGAACCTAAAGCTGAAAAAGTATGTGTTCATTTGTTATGATGATGAGCAGATGGGTTATAGATTGTAGAGTCCATCCACAAAACAATTCCTTGTGTCAAAAGATGTTACATTTGATGAGCAAGGTACTTGGTATGCAAGTAAAATTAATATTCATGCAGGTGATGAAGAAATCATGACCCAAACAAAAGGGAAATCAAATATTCAAGTTCTTGATGATGAAGAGATAGTTGATGCTCAAATTGATAATGAAGAGTTGCCAAGATTCAATCCAGAATATGAACAACCAAAGACTTCAAAAAGTGGAGAAGCTAGAAGGTCAACAAGGAACATAAAGCAACCCATAAGGTACAATTATGATACTTCATTTTTTACCACTAAAGATTATGCTTACATGGTGAAAGAAGAAAAAGATCCCTCTACATATGATGAGGCAAAAGGTAAGGAAAATTGGGAGAAGGCTATGCAAGAGGAATATGATGCATTGATGGAGAATGAGACATGGGATCTGGTTCCTTAACCAACTAATCAGAAAATCATTGGATGCAAATGGGTCTACAAAACAAATAGGTATGCAGATGGAAATGTGTTCAAGTATAAAGCTAGACTTTTTGTGAAAGGGTATGCTCAAACATATGGTGTAGATTATGATGAGACATATAGTCATGTGGCAAAGATGACAACTATAAGGACTCTCATAGCTATTGTTTCATGTAAAGGTTGAAAGCTATGTCAATTATATGTGGAGAATGCTTTTCTAAATGGTTATATTTCAGATGATGTTTTCATGGAGCAACCAAAAGGTTTCAAGGATAGATGTTATCCAGAGTATGTATGTAAGCTCAAAAGAGCTTTGTATGGTTTGAAGGAGGCTCTAAGGGCATGGAATTACAGACTTGTGAAGTTCTTGAAAGAGCTTGGTTTCCAAGCATCTAAGGCAAATAGTAGCTTGCTTGTTAAAGCAAGTGATGATGGGTTCATTTAAGAAGCAGATGAGAAGGGCATACAAAGTCTTAAGAAGCAGATGGAAAAAGAGTTCAAGATCAGTGACTTGGGAGACTTTTCATATTTCTTTTATATATGACTCAAGAAAGGTATTTGAAGAATTTGCTAATCAAGTTTAAAATAGAAGATTGCAGAGTAGCACCTACTCCAATGGAGGTGAACCATAAATTGAGCAGATATGGAGGAGAAGAATTCAAGGACATGAAGTTGTATCAAAGTTTGGTTGGTAGTCTAATCTATGCTACATTGACTAGGCCAAATTTCTCATATGCAATTGGAGTTTTGTCTCAATTCATGCATTGTCATAGGAAAGAGTATTGGATTGCAGGACAAAGGGTGCTAAGATACATTAAGGATACACTCAAAGAAGGTTTGTATTATGGATTCACATCAGATACAGAAATCAGAATATATAGTGATGCAGATTGGGCAGGTAACTCTGATGATAGGACGTCAACATATGGATATCTATGTTATGTGGGAGATAAATTAATCTCATGGTGTTCTAAGAAGCAACATACAGTTGCTTTATCATCTACAGAAGCAGAATATAAAGGTATGGTTGAAGCTGCAAAGGAGGTTATATGGTTGATGACTCTCAATAAAGAGTTTTGACATCAATCAGAGTACAGCCATCATTCATGGAGATAATATGAGTTCATTGTATCTAGCTGCGAACCCTGTCTTTCATGCCAGGACTAAACACATTGAGATCCAATAACATTTCTTCAGACAGAAGGTCATTGATAAAGAAATTAAAGTCATATATACTTCTACAAAAGATCAAATTGTCGACATAACCAAAAGCTTGGATGGACCTAAGTTGCAGAGGTTCAAAGACATGGCAGGTATAAAGAAGATGGAGAAAATCACATTGGATGATTGAGGGGGAGCTATTGGTATAGTGTTGGAGCAGGTCTATGACAAGCCTCAGTATTGGCTTGAGTCCCACAAAGTCATAGAAGAAGCCTTCAAATGAAGACAATGTAAAGTTCACTTGTGAACTACCTCTTGTAACTTTTGAAGAGTTTACTTAATGTAAAAGTGAAAGAATCTTAAGTGGTTGAGTCCACTTGATCAAAAAGGGAAAGAGGACCACGAATTGGTGATTTGTGGTAGATAGAGAATCATATCAATCACCGATTGATTGGAGAGTGATTAAAGGAAGTTAGCCTCCCAAGCTCAACTATAAATAGATGGTAGTTTTAGTCGTGGTTAGAGAGACCTATGTGAAGACCTCCAAGAGCTAAGCTTTATGCCATATCAAGGTTTGATTCCAAGGCACACATATGTATTAGTAAGTCCATTGTATTGTACAAGCAATATACTTTCATTTTCATGATCATTTGAGTTCATATTTCCATGTTCTTGTGAAGTGTACTACTCACTGCCATATCTCTCAGTTTTCTCATTCAGATTGCAGAGATGATTTTTCTAAGTTTGGTGCATTATTTTCAGTAATTTAACTTGGTAACGTTAGCTCTATAAGTCTACTATATGCTCAACAATTTTCATTTCATTTGCATGTTGCAATCTTCAGTTATGTTCAGTTGAAATCAACAGTGTCTGTTCAACTTCACTTCTCTGTCAGGTACCTGACTTTTTTACTCATCTTGTTAGAGCCATTTCTCAGTGGTTACGTATCCAAATTCAATGATTTAAAGCTTGTTGGATTTCGCTTACTGTTTAGTATACGCACACAAATTTTCATAATCATTGCGTTCTTAAATCTGGATTTATGTTCATTTTTCTGCACACTGGTCTTATTACTCTGGCAGCCCTTGAAAATCGGGATGATGTCATTAGTTGTTAAACATCATTCTCAGTGTGTGCTTCACTATTTTTTATGAGAATACTCTTGAAAGTTAGCTCTTTAAATAAACTAAACTTCCCTAAAAGGAATTAAGTTCATTGCTACTGTGCTCAGAGAATTATGCAAAACACTGGACAGGTGTATGAACCAAGAATAGCAAGTTCTTAAACTTTGAGCTAACTCCAACTTATCTATTTTGACCTATCTTTTTGAGAGTGATCTTTCAAGGTACATAGGGTGTCTAATACATCCATTGGCAAGCTAAAAGTGCCCACCATATACTCCTGGAGTTCATTTGGCTGGTGTAGATCAAGGATTTTGCAACACCTCTTCATCTTCAAGCACATACCTATCCATCTCTTCACAGTGGTATCAGAGCAAGGTTGGACAACATGGCAGATGGATTTCCTTCATCAATTGACAAATTGAACAGAGGTAACTACTCAACTTGTTCATTAAGAATGGAAGCTTATCTCCAAGGTAGAAGTTTATATGGTTATGTGGCTGGAGATGAAGTTATGCCAAGTTTCAGGAACAAAGGTCAACCAACACAAGAAGATCAAGAAAGATTGAGCACATGGTGCTCCAAGGATGCACTTGTTGTTGGTGTAAATTACAAGCCTACACATTTGGCTCAAAAGATGCATTGAAGTCTATACAAAGATGAAGAAGCATAGGAACATATGCTAGTGGTTAATTACCACTTTACCTCATTGTATAAGTCAGATTGACATGGAATCTTTTGTAATCACCTACAAAAGTGATTCGTGGATAAAAGTAGCTGTTTGATTGAAAGAATATCTCCAAGCATTTAGGAGCTTGATCATAGGGAGCCAAAAGTTTGAATTTGAATTCAAATTTTTAGTCATCTCTTATAAAAATGGTCATGAATAGTCACGGGTTAGAGAGAGCACTCCCGAGCCTAGCATTACTGATTTTTGAGTGTGTGTGAGGTATACACTCAAGAACACACCTCTCTATACCATTTGGCATTGATGTTCATGCAAATGGAGCTGTATACAGATGTTCATTAATACATACATTCATATTGTCCATCTCTGAGTTCTCTGTTAGTCTACTTAAAAGTCTGTCAACTTGTCAAGGGCATATCTCGGTCAATTCTTCACCAAATTCAGTGATTCAAAGCTTGTTGGATTGAGCGTGAAGTAATCTACGTGCTGTCAGAGTTTGAAGACATTCTATTCAGCCAGTTTCTAGAAATCTGCATCGAGGTGAACTCTGGTCATTTTCTGCTGCAGTCCTAAAAAGTCGGGGGTATAGCTTAACTTGTTAAATTGATTTCTCTTATCGTAGTTTATCATTTTACATCGTTCCACTTGGAATAGCTAGCTTACAAAGCTAATTAGATACCCCTAAAAGGAATTTTTCCAATTCCTACTGTGCTGGTCATACTGAGCAAAATACTCAACAGGTGTCAAGCCATAAATAGAAGGTTTTCCTGAGTTTGTGACTTCCAAAGTTATCTGTTTTGATTCAATCATGCACACATCATTTCCAAAGGACATAGGATATTTTATGGTGTCATTGGAAAGCTAAGGAGGTCTACTTATCAACTCTGAAGCAAAAGAGGGCTGGTACAAAGCAGGTTTAGCAGTACCTACTCAGTCTCTTGGAGTATCCATCCATCATTCCCAACAGTGGTATCAGAGCAAACTAAGGTAAAATGGGAGATGGTTTTCCTTCATTTATTGACAAATTGGACAGGAACAACTATCAAGCATGGTCTCTAAGGATGAAGACCTACTTACAAGGAAGGAGTCTCTATGGCTACATCTCAGGAGATGAGGAATTGCCCTCATTCAAAGCAAGAGGATTACCAACCAAGGAAGAACATGAAAAGCTCAACACATGGTGTGCTAAGGATGCATTGGCAAGGTCTTACTTACTCAACTCTATATCTGATTTTCTTTTTCCACATATTAGAAATTGTAAGACATCCCAAGAGACTTGGGAAACCTTGTCATCATACTTTTCCTCCAACACAAGGGCTAGGAAAAATCAGTTGTGGATTGAATTCACAACACTAAGGAAGCAACCTAAGTAAGTTGTTTCAGAATTTGTGACCAAGATTAAAGATGTAGCAGATCAGTTAGCAAGCATAGGAGAAGAGATTGAAGAAGAACAGATTGTAAGGCAAGTGATCAATGGGATCAAGGCTGATGACAAATGGGAAAGCTTCACCACTGCCATGGATCTCTACATGGACATGCACACTCCAGATCTTACAACTCTCATGGGATAATTGTTTACTCATGAAGCAAAGCTCAACAAAAATGGATACACATCCAAAGGTAATAACTTTTCTGCCCTATACACTGATAAAAAGTCTAAAGATAAAGGCAAGAGCAAGAAGGTGGAAGATGAAGGATCAACCTCTCAAGCCAACTATGCAGGGAGAGGTAGATCTTCAAGAGGAAGGGGCAGAGGAGGTAAGCCAGGTAGGAGGAGGTCTTATAACTCCTCACCATGCAACATTTGTGGTTTATCAAATCATACTATAGATGAGTGTTTCAGGAATTACAAGAATCAGAGAGGAAGAGGATACCAAAGAGGTGTCTACTCACAGTCAAGAGGTAGATTCAACCATCACCAAGGCTACAACAATAATTACAACAACTACAATAATAATTACAATGGCAACTACCAAGGAGGATTCAAATCCAGGAAGGATTACAACAACTACACAGAGGAGCAAGATGACTCTCTTCTGATCATGAACATGACTTCAAAGTCAGGTACAAATTATGACCACCTATTCTACATTGACTCAGGATGTTCAAATCATGTGGCTGGCAATGTAGCATTACTCTCTGATCTTGAGGAACCAAAAGGTAAGCATCAAGTCCAAACAGGTGATGACACAAAGCATTCTGTAGTTAAAATTGGAAATGTTAAGACTTGTGATGGAAATCAAAATTTGTTGAGCAGGGTACTCTATGTACCAACCATTACCAAAAATTTGATGAGTGTTGGTCAGATTGTGGAGAAAGGTTTGCAGGTTAGATTCAACCAATATGGAGCATATGTGGAGGACCCAAGACATGGGTTCAAGAGGATTGCTAAAGGAGAAAAATCAGGTAGACTTTTCACTTTTGAGTTGGAAGATACAAAGAATATTGCACTATACAATTATAAAGATCAAACACTTTCAGAGCTTGAGATTTGGCACAAAAGGTTAGGGCACATAGGAGAAAGAACCTTGAAACAAATGTGCAGGGACCAATGTGTGCTTGGGATACCTAATGTATCCAAGCAACATATGATTTATAAGTGTGGTGCTTGTCAATTCGAGAAGTCTCACAGGTTACCCTTCTCATAGAAAGGATACATGCATGAAGACTACCTAGAGCTTGTCCACACAGATGTATGGGGACCAAGCAAAGACCCCTCAGTCTCAGGATCAAGGTACTATGTGTCTTTCATTGATGATTATAGCAGATGGACTGTATTATACTTCATGAACTACAAGGATGAGGTATTTAATTGCTTTAAAAACTATCTTGCATTAGTTGAAAATCAGACAAGAAGGAATTTGAAGAGGCTAAGGTCAGATGGAGGAGGTGAGTACTTCTCCAATGAATTTGAAGACTTCTTGCAGGACAGAGGCATCAAAAGAGAGACAGCCACAAGGTATTCTCCTGAACAGAATGGGGTAGCTAAGAGAAGAAATAGATTAGTTGTTGAGACAGCTAGATCTATGCTTAATGAGAAAAAGTTACCTAACTATCTATGGGCAGAGAGTGTTTCTATTGCCACTTACCTCATAAACAGGTTACCATCTAAGTCTCTTGATGGCATGACACCCTATGAAGCATGGCATTGTAAGAGACCCTCACTTGACAATTGCAAAATATTTGGATGTGTAGCATATGTACACATTCCTTCTCAGATAAGAGGTAAGCTAGACCCAAAGGCTGAAAAATGCATCTTTATTGGGTATGATTTAAATCAAAAAGGTTACAGGTTTTATAATCCTATCAATAAGGGATTTATGGTAAGCAGAGATGTTGTCTTTGATGAAAATGATTCTTGGTATGAGAATGAATGCAGGAAGGTCAAATTACCCTATGATTTGGAAGAGGAATTTCCAAGTCTTACAAAGGAGGAACCTACTCAGAATGAAGCCTCAAGTTCAGATGATGAAGACACTATCAATCTTGAAGAATTCGAAACATGGAAGTCCAAAGGCAAAATGAAGATGAAGAAGCTTGAAGACATACCTGAATCCTCAACTCAACCATTTAGAAGATCACAAAGAGAAAGCAAGAAACCTATCAGATATGGGTATGATACATCTCTTGTTACTAAACATTCTGTCTATCTTGCCAAAGATTTGTCAAATGAAGAACTAGGATCATATGAAGAAGCAATAACCAAATCAGAATGGAAAGAATCTATGGATGAGGAGATTGATGCACTTAAAGAAAGTGACACATGGGAGTTAGTACCTAAGAAGGACTCAATGAAGGTAATAGGATCCAGATGGATCTACAAGCTTAAAAGGAATTCTGATATCCCAATCAATAGGTACAAAGCCAGATTGGTAGCCAAGGGTTTTGCACAAACCCAAGGCATTGACTATGAGGAGACATTCTCACCTGTGGCCAAGATGCCAACCATCAGAGTGTTGGTAAGTGTGGCTGCATCAAAAAATTGGAATATGTACCAATTGGATGTCAAGAATGCTTTCTTGAATGGATGGATTTCAGAGGAGGTATATATGTCACAACCTCCTAGCTATGAGGACCCTAAGAAGGTAACATATGTTTGCAAATTAAAAAAGGCTTTATATGGATTGAAGCAGGCACCTAGGGCATGGGATTACAGGTTAACTACATACCTCCAAGACCAAGGATTTGTCATGAGCAAGGCAGATACTTCTCTGTTCATTAAGAGAAGTAATTGAGAGGTAATATACATTTGTGTTTATGTTGATGACATCATCATTATAGGTAATGATGTCAATGGAATCAGATATATCAAAAGTCAAATGATGAAGGAGTTCAAGATCAATGATCTTGGTCTATTGAAATATTTTTTGGGACTTGAATTAGTCTACACTAATTCAGGGATATACATCACTCAGAAAAAACATATACAGGACATATTGAAGAAGTTTCACTTGCAGAATGCTAAAGTAGCAAGCACTCCAATGGAGGTAAACCTAAAGCTAAGTGCCCATGAAGGTCAAGGACATTACAGGTTATCAAAGTATGCTAGGTAGCTTGAACTATGCTACCTTAACAACGATAGACATTGCATATGGAGTTAGTGTGCTAAGTCAATTTATGCACAAGCCAAGGATACCTCACTTAGAGGCTGCCAAGAGAATCTTGAAATATCTCAAGGGTACACAGAACCATGGTTTGTATTTCCCTTACACTTCAGATATTGATATCAAAATTTATTCAGATGCAAATTGGGCAAGATGCAAGGATGATAGGAGGAGCACTTCTGGATATATTTCTTTTGCAGGTGACAAACCAATTTCATGGTCTTCAAAGAAGCAACCTACTGTTGCTTTGTCTTCCACAGAGGGAGAGTATAGAGGACTGGCTAATGCCACACAAGAAGCAATTTGGATTAAGCTTTTGTATACAGAATTGGGATTGTATACTAGGTCACCAATTATCTTTGGAGATAATACAAGTTCTCTTCACCTTGCAGCTAATCCCATTTATCATGCTAGTACCAAACACATAGAGGTCCATTACCATTATGTGAGAGAGAAATTGATAAGCAAGGACATTCAACTTACCTATGTATCAACCAACATGCAATGTGCAGATTTGTTGACTAAAGCTTTGGATGGAACCAAACTTTGCAGGTTCAAATCCATGATTGGATGGGAGGATATACTTGAAGATTGAAGATGAAGACTTAAGCCAAAATGTTTGGCTTGAGGGGGAGCTGTTGGTGTAAATTACAAGCCTACACATTTGGCTCAAAAGCTGCATTGAAGTCTATACAAACATGAAGAAGCATAGGAACATATGCTAGTGGTTAATTACCACTTTACCTCATTGTAAAAGTTAGATTGACATGGAATCTTTTGTAATCACCTACCAAAGTGATTCATGGATAAAATTAGCTGTTTGATTGAAAGAATATCTCCAAGCATTTACGAGCTTGATCATAGGGAGCCAAAAGTTTGAATTTGAATTCAAATTTTTAGTCATCTCTTATAAAAATGGTCATGAAAAGTCGCGGGTTAGAGAGAGCACTCCCGAACCTAGCATTAATGATTTTTGAGTGTGTGTGAGGTCTATACTCAAGCCCACACCTCTCTATACCATTTGGCATTGATGTTCATGCAAATGGAGTTGTATACAAATGTTCATTAATACATACATTCATATTGTCCATCTCTGAGTTCTCTGTTAGTCTACTCAAAAGTCTGTCAACTTGTCAAGGGCATATCTCGGTCAATTCTTCACCAAATTCAGTGATTCAAAGCTTGTTGGATTCAGATGGAAGTAATCTACATGCTGTCAAAGTTTGAAGACATTATATTCAGCCATTTTCGAGACATCTGTGTCGAGGTGAACTCTGGTCATTTTCTCCTACAGTCCTAAAAAGTCGGGGGTATAGCTTAACTTGCTAAACTGGTTTCTCTTAGCATAGTTTATCATTTTACATCATTCCACTTGGAATAGGTAGCTTACTAAGCTAATTAGATACCCCTAAAAGGAAGTTTTCCAATTCCTACTGTGCTGGTCATACTGAGCAAAATACTCAGCAGGTGTCAAGCCATAAATAGAAGGTTTTCTTGAGTTTGTGACTTCCAAAAGTTATCTGTTTTGATTCAATCATTGCACACATCATTTCCACAGGACATAGGACATTTTATGGTGTCATTGGAAAGCTAAGGAGGTCTAGTTATCAAATCTGAAGCAAAAGAGGGCTGGTACAAAGCAGGTTTAGCAGTACCTACTCAGTCTCTTAGAGTATCCATCCATCATTCCCAACACTTGCAAGGTCTTATCTCCTTAACTCTATCTCAGATTTTTTGTTGCCTCACATTAGAAGTTGTAAGACATCTGAAGAAGTGTGGGATGCACTTGAAGCTTTTTTCTCTTCAAGTAATAAAGCTAGGAAGCATCAACTATGGCTGGATTTCACAACTCTCAAGAAGGCTCCCAAACAAAATGTGACTGATTTTGTCACAAAGCTCAAGGACATAGCAAATCAGTTTGGAAGCATTGGAGAGGTAATAGATGAAGAGCAAATTGTAAGGTAGGTCATCAATGGCTTGAAGGTAGATGACAAGTGGGAAACATTCACCACAGCTATGGATTTGTACATGGACATGCATGTACTTGATTTCAATACACTCATTGGACAACTACTTACTCAAGAGGCAAAGCTTATCAAAAATGGAGAAAGCTCTAAAGGTAATCAATCTTCAGCTCTATACACTGATAAAAGCAAGTCCAAAGATAACAAAGGAAAGGCAAAGAAAGTGGATGATGAAGCAGGTACATATCAAGCTAACTATGCAGGTAGAGGAAGACATGGCAGAGGCAGAGGAGAAGGAGCTAGACAAGGCATGGGGAGATCCCAAGACTCCAACTCATGTTCTATTTGTGGACTAACTAATCATACAACTAAAAATTTCTTTAGGAATTCCAAGAATCAAAGAGGCAGAGGATACAATAGAGGAAGTTATGGCTACTCAAGAGGAAGGTTCAACAATTATCATGGGAACTACAACAACTACAATCATTCAAACTATCAAGGAGGCTACAAAGGAAGGAGAGACTTCAATAACTACACAGAAGACTCAAACAAAGAGGATTCATTATTGATCATGAACATGGCTATGCCACAAGGTAAATCTGATGAGCATGTTTTCTACATAGATTCAGGTTGTTCAAATCATGTGGTAGGAAATGTGGCACTCCTATCAGATTTAGAAGATCCAAGGAATAAGCCTACAGGTTATACAACCCTACCAACAAAGGATTCTTGGTAAGCAGAGATGTAGTTTTTGATGAAAACAATTCATGGTATGAAGATTCATGCAGGAAGGTCAATTTATCATATGATCTTGAAGAAGATTTTCCAAAGCTTGGTAGAGAAAAACCAACGATTGAAGAACAATACACCTCAGAGGATGATGAAGAATCTCAGATGGGAAAAATCAAAGCATGGAAGTCTAAAGGTAAAGCAAAATTGCAAGAACTTAAACATGAGCCAAAATCATCACATCATGGCCTAAGAAGATCTATGAGGGAAAAGAAAAAACTAGAAAGGTATGGGTTTGACACCTCATTAGTAACTAAACATTCTATCTACATAGCATAGGACATAAACCAAGAGGAGCCATCATCCTTTGAAGAGGCCAAAGCAAAATCAGAATGGAAGCATGCAACGAAGGAAGAGATTGAAGCACTTGAGGAAAACAACACTTGAGATTTGGTGCCCAAGACTTCATCCATGAAGGTAATAGGCTCAAGCTGGGTCTATAAAACTCAAGAAGAATTCTGATGGTTCCATTAACAGGTATAAGGCAGGGCTTGTAGCAAAAGGGTTTGCACAAACTCAAGGAATTGATTATGAGGAGACCTTCTCTCCTGTGGCAAAGATGCCTACTATTAGGGGTTTGCTTAGTATTGCCTCTTCCAAGAATTATAAGATACTTCAACTAGATGTAAAGAATGCATTCTTGAATGGTTGGATAACAGAAGAGGTATATATGGCACAACCACCTGGTTTTGAGAGTCTAGTTTATCCTCATTATGTGTGTAAACTTAACAAAGCATTGTATGGTCTCAAGCAAGCTCCAAGAGCTTGGAAATTCAGGCTTGTTTCATTCTTGTAGGACAAAGGCTTTCAACCAAGCAAGGCAAATCCTTCACTCTTTATTAAAAAGAGTAATTCTGAGATCATCTACCTATGTGTATATGTAGATGATATTATATTGACAGGAAATGATGCAGATGGTATGAAGAAGATCAAAGATCAGATTAGAGAAGAGTTCAAGATAAGTGATTTGGGTTCACTTACCTACTTCCTAGGTTTGGAAGTTGTCTACAAAGATCATGGTTTGTTTCTCACTCAAAGAAAGTACATTAAGGACATGTTGGCAAAATTCAAGATGCAAGATTGTAAGATTGCAGGTAATCCAATGGAGGTCAATCACAAATTGAGCTCACATGAAGGTGAAATCATAGAGGACATCACATCATATCAAAGTCTAGTGGGTAGTCTCAACTACGCCACATTGACAAGAGTAGATATATGTTACAGTGTGAGTGTGCTAAGTCAATTTATGCACACACCACGGAAACCACATATGGATGCTGCCAAAAGGATTCTCAAGTATCTCAGAGGAACCATAAATGAAGGACTTTATTATCCTTATGTATCTGATTTAGGTTTGAAGCTATTTTCTGATGCAGATTGGGCTGGCTCCAAAGAAGATAGAAGGAGCACTTCAGGTTATCTTACCTTTACAAGTTCAAAGCTTATTTCATGGTCATCCAAGAAGCAACCCACAGTTGCTCTCTCTTCTACTGAAGCTGAATATAGAGGTCTTGCCATAGCTACACAAGAAGCTATGTGGATGAAGACATTATTCAAAGATCTTGGATTGGAGTTTGGAACTCCAACTATTTATGGTGACAATATGAGTTCTATTCATTTGGCTGCTAATCCTATTTTTCATGCAAGGACTAAACATATTGAAGTTCATTATCACTATGTAAGAGAGAACGTTCTAAACAAAGAGATTCAAATATCATATGTGTCCACTCATCAACAATGTGCAGATATTCGAACCAAAGCATTGGATGGTACAAAGCTCTGCAAGTTCAAACCCATGATTGGTTTGCAGGTAATCTTGGAAGATTGAAGACCTCAAGCATACTTGGCTTGAGGGGGATCTGTTGGAGCAAGTCTATGACAAGCCTAAGTATTGGCTTGAGTCCCACAAAGTCATAGAAGAAGCCTTAAAATGAAGACTATGTAAAGTTCACTTGTGAACTACCTCTTGTAACTTTTGAAGAGTTTACTTAATGTAAAAGTGAAAGAATCTTAAGTGGTTGAGTCCACTTGATCAAAAAGGAAAAGAGGAGCCACGAATTTGTGATTTATGGTAGATAGAGAATCAAATCAATCACTGATTGATTGGAGAGTGATTGAGGGAAGTTAGCCTCCCAAGCTCAACTATAAATAGATGGCAGTTTTAGTCGTGATTAGAGAGACCTATGTGAAGACCTCCAAGAGCTGAGCTTTATGCCATATCAAGGTGTGATTCCAAGGCACACATATGTATTACTAAGTCCATTGTATTGTACAAGCAATATACTTTCATTTTCATGATCATTTGAGTTCATATTTCCATGTTCTTGTGAAGTGTACTATTCACTGCCATATCTCTTAGTTTACTCAGTCAGATTGCAGAGATGGTTTCTCTAAGCTTGGTGCATCATTTTTCGTAATTTAACTTGATAAAGTTATCTCTATAAGTCGACTATATGCTCACCAATTTTCATTTCATTTGGGTGTTGCAATCTTCAGTTATATTCAGTTGAAGTCAACAGTGTCTGTTCATCTTCACTTCTCTGTCAGGTACCCGACTTTTTTACTCATCTTCTCAGAGCCATTTCTCAGAGGTTACTTATCCAAATTCAATGATTTAAAGCTTTTTGGATTCAAGTTACTATCTAGTATAAGCATACAAATTTGCATAATCATTGGATTCCTAAATCTGGAGTTATGTTTAGGTTTCTGCTCACTGGTCTCATTATAGTGGCAGCCCGTGAAAATCGGGATGATGTCATCAGTTGTTAAACATCATTCTCAGTGTGTGCTTCATTATTTTTTATGAGAATACTCTTGAACGTTAGCTCTTTAAGTTAACTAGACTTCCCCAAAAGGAATTAAGTTAATTGTTGTTGTGCTCAGAGAAGTATGCAAAACACTAGACAGGTGTATGAACCAAAAATAGCAAGTTCTTCACCTCTGAGCTAACTCCAACTTATCTGTTTTGATCTATCTTTTTGAGAGTGATCTTTCAAGGTACATAGGGTGTCTAGTACATCCATTGGCAAGCTAAAAGGGCCCACCATATACTCCTGGAGTTCATTTGGTTGGTGTAGATCAAGGATTTTGCAACACCTCTTCATCTTCAAGCACATACCTATCCATCTCTTCACAGTGGTATCAGAGCAAGGTTGGACAACCTGATAAATGGACTTCCTTCACCAACTGACAAATTGGACAGAGGTAACTACTCAACTTGTTCATTAAGAATGGAAGCTTATCTCCAAGGTAGAATTTTATATGGTTATGTGGCCGGAGATGAAGTTATGCCAAGTTTCAGGAACAAAAGTCAACCAACACAAGAAGAGCAAGAAAGATTGAGCACATGGTGCTCCAAGGATGCACTTGCAAGGTCTTATCTCCTCAATTCTATCTCAGGTTTTTTGTTGCCTCACATTAGAAGTTGTAAGACATCTCAAGAAGTGTGGGATGCACTTGAAGCTTTCTTCTCTTCAAGTACTAAAGCTACGAAGCATCAACTATGGCTGGATTTCACAACTCTCAAGAAGGCTCCCAAACAAAATGTGACTGATTTTGTCACAAAGCTCAAGGACATAGCAGATCAGTTGGGAAGCATTGGAGAGGTAATAGATGAAGATCAAATTGTAAGGCAGGTCATCACTGGCTTGAAGGCAGATGAAAAGTGGGAAGCATTCACCACAACTATGGATTTGTACATGGACATGCATGTACCTGATTTCAATACACTCATTGGACAACTAATTACTCAAGAGGCAAAGCTTATCAAAAATGGAGAAAGCTCTAAAGGTAATCAATCTTCAGCTTTATACACTGATAAAAGCAAATCCAAAGATAACAAAGGAAAGGCAAAGAAAGTGGATGATGAAGCAGGTATATATCAAGCTAACTATGCAGGTAGAGGAAGACATGGCAGAGGTAGAGGAAGAGGAGGTAGACAAGGCAGGGGGAGATCTCAAGGCTCCAACTCATGTTCTATTTGTGGACTAACTAATCATACAACTGAAAATTGCTTTAGGAATTCCAGGAATCAAAGAGGTAGAGGATACAATAGAGGAAGTTATGGCTACTCAAGAGGAAGGTTCAACAATTATCATGGCAACTACAACAACTACAATCATTCAAACTATCAAGGAGGCTACAAAGGAAGGAGACTCTTCAATAACTACACAGAAGACTCAAACAAAGAGGATTCATTATTGATCGTGAACATGGCTATGCCACAAGGTAAATCTGATGAGCATGTTTTCTACATAGATTCAGGTTGTTCAAATCATGTGGCAAGAAATGTGGCACTCCTATCAGATTTATAAGATCCAAGGAATAAGCATGAGGTACAAATAGGAGATGATACAAGACACCTTGTGGAGAAAATAGGCAATGTCAAAGCACCTGATGGAAACATCAACCTACTTAGTAAGGTACTCTATGTCCCTACCATTACAAAGAATTGGATAAGTGTTGTGTAGATAGTAGAGAAAGGGTTGCAAGTCAGGTTCACAAAAGGAGGAGCATTTGTTGAAGATCCAAGTCAAGGATTCAGAAGAATTGCAAAAGGTGAAAAGGAAGGTAGATTGTTCACATTTGAATTACACGACACTACAAACATTGCTCTCTTTAATTATGGTAGTCACACACTCACAGAATTGGAAGTATGGCACAAAACGTTAGCACATATTGGTGAAAGGTCATTAAAGCAAATTTGCAGGGGCCAAAGTGTACTTGGACTCCCTAATTTGTCAAAACAACATATGATTTATATGTGTAATGCATGTCAATTTGGAAAGTCTCACAGGTTACCATTCATGAAGAAAGGTTATATGAATGGAGATCTCTTGGAGTTGGTTCATACAGATGTATGGGACCTAGCAAGGAAGCTTCAATATCTGGATCGAGGTATTATGTCTCCTTTATTGAGGATTGCAGGAGATGGACTATCCTATTCTTTATGAAACACAAAGATGAGGTTTTTTCATGTTTCAAAAGATATTTGGCTCTTGTGGAGAATCAAACAAGTAAATATCTAAAAAAGCTAAGATCAGATGGAGGGGGAGAATACTTCTCCCATGACTTTGATTCTTTTCTTCAAGAAAGAGGAATCAAAAGAGACGTAACTACAAGGTACACTCTTGAGCAAAATGGAGTGGCAGAAAGGAGGAATAGGACAATTGTTGAAGCTGCAAGGTCCATGTTAAATGAAAAGCATTTACCTAATTATCTATGGGCTGAGGCTGCATCTATAGCCATTTACTTGATTAACAGGTTGCCTTCGAAATCCCTTCATGGGATAACTCCATATGAGGCTTGGAATGGAAGAAGACTAAGCTTAGATCATTTTAAAATTTTTGGATGTATTGCTTTTGCTCATGTTCCTTCACAGGTTAGAGGAAAGATGGATCCAAAGGCAAAAAGGTGTGTATTTATTGGATATGACAACAATCAAAAGGGCTACAGGTTATACAACCCTACCAACAAAGGATTCTTGGTAAGAAGAGATGTAGTTTTTAATGAGAACAATTCATGGTATGAAGATTCATGCAGGAAGGTCAATTTACCATATGATCTTGAAGAAGATTTTCCAAAGCTTGCTAGAGAAAAACCAACGATTGAAGAACAATACACCTCAGAGGATGATGAAGAATCTCAGATGGGAAAAATCAAAGCATGGAAGTCTAAAGGTAAAGCAAAATTGAAGGAACTTGGACATGAGGCAGAATCATCACATCATGGACTAAGAAGATCTATGAGGGAAAAGAAAAAACTAGAAAGGTATGGGTTTGACACCTCATTAGTAACTAAACATTCTATCTACATAGCACAGGACATAAACCAAGAGGAGCCATCATCCTTTGAAGAGGCCAAAGCAAAATCAGAATGGAAGCATGCAATGAAGGAAGAGATTGAAGCACTTGAGGAAAACAACACTTGAGATTTGGTGCCCAAGACTTCATCCATGAAGGTAATAGGCTCAAGCTAGGTCTATAAACTAAAGAAGAATTCTGATGGTTCCATTAACAGGTATAAGGCAAGGCTTGTAGCAAAAGGCTTTACACAAACGCAGGGAATTGATTATGAGGAGACCTTCTCTCGTGTGGCAAAGATGCCTACTTTTAGGGTTTTGCTTAGTATTGCCTCTTCCAAGAATTGGAAGATACTTCAACTAGATGTAAAGAATGCATTCTTGAATGGTTGAATAACAGAAGAGGTATATCTGGCACAACCACCTGGTTTTGAGAGTCCAGTTTATCCTCATTATGTGTGTAAGCTTAACAAAGCATTGTATGGTTTCAAGCAAGCTCCAAGAGCTTGGAATTTCAGGCTTGTTTCATTCTTGCAGGACAAAGGCTTTCAACCAAGCAAGGCAGATCCTTCACTCTTTATTAAAAGGAGTAATTATGAGATCATCTACCTATGTGTATATGTAGATGATATTATATTGACAGGAAATGATACAGATCGTATGAAGAAGATCAAAGATCAGATGAGAGAAGAGTTCAAGATAAGTGATTTGGGTTCACTTACCTACTTCATAGGTTTGGAAATTGTCTACAAAGATCATGGTTTGTTTCTCACTCAAAGAAAGTACATTAAGGACATGTTGGCAAAATTCAAGATGCAAGATAGTAAGATTGCAGGTACTCCAATGGAGGTCAATCACAAATTGAGCTCACATGAAGGTGAAATCATAGAGGACATCACATCATATCAAAGTCTAGTGGGTAGTCTCAACTATGCCACATTGACAAGAGTAGATATATGTTACAGTGTGAGTGTGCTAAGTCAATTTATGCACACACCAGGGAAACCACATATGGATGCTGCCAAAAGGATTCTCAAGTATCTCAAAGAAACCATAAATGAAGGACTTTATTATCCTTATGTATCTGATTTAGGTTTGAAGCTATTTTCTGATGCAGATTGGGCTGGCTCCAAAGAAGATAGAAGGAGCACTTCGGGTTATCTTACCTTTACAAGTTCAAAGCTTATTTCATGGTCATCCAAGAAGCAACCCACAGTTGCTCTCTCTTCTACTGAAGCTGAATATAGAGGTCTTGCCATAGCTACACAAGAAGCTATGTGGATGAAGACATTATTCAAAGATCTTGGATTGGAGTTTGGAACTCCAACTATTTATGGTGACAATATGAGTTCTATTCATTTGGCTGCTAATCCTATTTTTCATGCAAGGACTAAACATATTGAAGTTCATTATCACTATGTAAGAGAGAAGGTTCTAAGCAAAGAGATTCAAATATCATATGTGTCCACTCATCAACAATGTGCAGATATTCGAACCAAAGCATTGGATGGTACAAAGCTCTGCAAGTTCAAACCCATGATTGGTTTGCAGGTAATCTTGGAAGATTGAAGACCTCAAGCATACTTGGCTTGAGGGGGATCTCTTCGAGCAAGTCTATGACAAGCCTAAGTATTGGCTTGAGTCCCACAAAGTCATAGAAGAAGCCTTAAAATGAAGACAATGTAAAGTTCACTTGTGAACTACCTCTTGTAACTTTTGAAGAGTTTACTTAATATAAAAGTGAAAGAATCTTAGGTGGTTGAGTCCACTTGATCAAAAAGGGAAAGAGGAGCCACGAATTGGTGATTTATGGTAGATAGAGAATCAAATCAATCACTGATTGATTGGATAGTGATTGAGGGAAGTTAGCCTCCCAAGCTCAACTATAAATAGATGGCAGTTTTAGTCGTGGTTAAAGAGACCTATGTGAAGACCTCCAAGAGCTAAGCTTTATGCCATATCAAGGTGTGATTCCAAGGCACACATATGTATTAGTAAGTCCATTGTATTGTACAAGCAATATACTTTCATTTTCATGATCATTTGAGTTCATATTTCCATGTTCTTGTGAAGTGTACTACTCACTGCCATATCACTTAGTTTTCTCAGTCAGATTGCAGAGATGGTTTCTCTAAGCTTGGTGCATCATTTTTAGTAATTTAACTTGGTAAAGTTAGCTCCATAAGTCGACTATATGCTCACCAATTTTCATTTCATTTGGGTTTTTCAATCTTTAGTTATGTTCAATTGAAGTCAACAGTGTCTGTTCATCTTCACTTCTCTGTCAGGTACCCGAGTTTTTTACTCATCTTGTCAGAGCCATTTCTCATAGGTTACTTATCCAAATTCAATGATCTAAATCTTGTTGGATTCAGCTTACTGTCTAGTATAAGCATAAAAATTTGCGTAATCATTGGATTCTTCAATCTTGAGTTATGGTTAGGTTTCTGCTCACTGGTCTCATTACAGTGGAAGCCCGTGAAAATCGGGATGATGTCATCAGTTGTTAAACATCATTCTCAGTGTGTGCATTATTTCTCATGAGAATACTCTTGAAAGTTAACTCTTTAAGTTAGCTAGACTTCCCCAAAAGGAATTAAGTTAATGGTTGATGTGCTCAGAGAAGTATGCAAAATACTAGACAGGTGTATGAACCAAGAATAGCAAGTTCTTCACCTCTGAGCTAAGTCCAACTTATCTGTTTTGATCTATCTTTTTTAGAGTGATCTTTCAAGGTACATAGGGTGTCTAATACATCCATTGGCAAGATAAAAGGGCCTACCATATACTCCTGGAGTTCATTTGGTTGGTGTAGATCAAGGATTTTGCAACACCTCTTCATCTTCAAGCACATACCTATCCATCTCTTCACAGTGGTATCAGAGCAAGGTTGGACAACATGATAAATGGATTTCCTTCATCAATTGACAAATTGGACAGAGGTAACTACTCAGCTTGTTCATTAAAAATGGAAGCTTATCTCCAAGGTAGAAGTTTATATGGTTATGTGGTTGGAGATGAAGTTATGCCAAGTTTCAGGAACAAAAGTCAACCAACACAAGAAGAGCAAGAAAGATTGAGCACATGGTGCTCCAAGGATGCACTTGCAAGGTCTTATCTCCTCAACTCTATCTCAGGTTTTTTGTTGCCTCACATTAGAAGTTGTAAGACATCTCACGAAGTGTGGGATGCACTTGAAGCTTTCTTCTCTTCAAGTACTAAAGCTAGGAAGCATCAACTATGGCTGGATTTCACAACTCTCAAGAAGGCTCCCAAACAAAATGTGACTGATTTTGTCACAAAGCTCAAGGACATAGGAGATCAGTTGGGAAGCATTGGAGAGGTAATAGATGAAGATCAAATTGTAAGGCAGGTCATCAATGGCTTGAAGGCAGATGACAAGTGGGAAGCATTCACCACAGCTATGGATTTGTACATGGACATGCATGTACCTGATTTCAATACACTCATTGGACAACTAATTACTCAAGAGGTAAAGATTATCAAAAATGGAGAAAGCTCTAAAGGTAATCAATCTTCAGCTTTATACACTGATAAAAGCAAGTCCAAAGATAACAAAGGAAAGGCAAAGAAAGTGGATGCTGAAGCAGGTACATATCAAGCTAACTATGCAGGTAGAGGAAGACATGGCAGAGGTAGAGGAAGAGGAGGTAGACAAGGCAGGGGGAGATCCCAAAGCTCCAACTCATGTTCTATTTGTGGACTAACTAATCATACAACTAAAAATTTCTTTAGGAATTCCAGGAATCAAAGAGGCAGAGGATACAAATAGAGGAAGTTATGGCTACTGAAGAGGAAGGTTCAACAATTATCATGGCAACTACAACAACTACAATCATTCAAATGATCAAGGAGGCTACAAAGGAAGGAGAGACTTCAATAACTACACAGAAGACTCAAACAAAGAGGATTCATTATTGATCATGAACATGGCTATGCCACAAGGTAAATCTGATGAGCATGTTTTCTACATAGATACAGGTTGTTCAAATCATGTGGCAAGAAATGTGGCACTCCTATCAGATTTAGAAGATCCAAGGAGTAAGCATGAGGTACAAATAGGAGATGATACAAGACACCTTGTGGAGAAAATAGGCAATGTCAAAGCACCTGATGGAAACATCAACCTACTCAGTAAGGTACTCTATGTCCCTACCATTACAAAGAATTTGATAAGTGTTGGGCAGATAGTAGAGAAAGGGTTGCAAGTCAGGTTCACAAAACGAGGAGCATTTGTTGAAGATCCAAGTCAAGGATTCAGAAGAATTGCAAAAGGTGAAAAGGCAGGTAGATTGTTCACATTTGAATTACACGACACTAGAAACATTGCTCTCTTTAATTATGGTAGTTAGACACTCACAGAATTGGAAGTATGGCACAAAACGTTAGCACATATTGGTGAAAGGTCATTAAAGCAAATTTGCACGGGCCAAAGTGTACTTGGACTCCCTAATTTTTCAAAACAACATATGATTTATAAGTGTAGTGCATGTCAATTTGGAAAGTCTCACAGGTTACCATTCATGAAGAAAGGTTATATGCATGGAGATCTCTTGGAGTTGGTTCATACAGATGTATGGGGACCTAGCAAGGAAGCTTGAATATCTGGATCGAGGTATTATGTCTCCTTTATTGATTATTGCAGCAGATGGACTATCCTATTCTTTATGAAACACAAAGATGAGGTTTTTTCATGTTTCAAAAGATATTTGGCTCTTGTGGAGAATCAAACAGGTAAATATCTAAAAAAGCTAAGATCTGATGGAGGGGGAGAAAACTTCTCCCATGACTTTGATTCTTTTCTTCAAGAAAGAGGAATCCAAAGAGATGTAAATACAAGGTACACTCTTGAGCAAAATGGAGTGGCAGAAAGGAGGAATAGGACAATTGTTGAAGCTACAAGGTCCATGTTCAATGAAAAGCATTTACCTAATTATCTATGGGCTGAGGCTGTATCTACAACCACTTACTTGATTAACAGGTTGCCTTCAAAATCCCTTGATGGGATGACTCCATATGAGGCTTGGAATGGAAGAAGACCAAGCTTAGATCATTTTAAAATTTTTGGATGTATTGCTTTTGCTCATGTTCCTTCACAGGTAAGAGGCAAGATGGATCCAAAGGCAAGAAGGTGTGTATTTATTGGATATGACAACAATCAAAAGGGCTACATACAACCCTACCAACAAAGGATTCTTGGTAAGCAGAGATGTAGTTTTTGATGAAAACAATTCATAGTATGAAGATTCATGCAGGAAGGTCAATTTACCATATGATCTTGAAGAAGATTTTCCAAAGCTTGGTAGAGAAAAACCAAAGATTGAAGAACAATACACCTCAGAGGATGATGAAGAATCTCAGATGGGTAAAATCAAAGCATGGAAATCTAAAGGTAAAGCAAAATTGCAGGAACTTGGGCATGAGGCAGAATCATCACATCATGGCCTAAGAAGATCTATGAGGGAAAAGAAAAAACTAGAAAGGTATGGGTTTGACACCTCATTAGTAACTAAACATTCTATCTACATAGCACAGGACATAAACCAAGAGGAGCCATCATCCTTTGAAGAGGCCAAGGCAAAATCAGAATGGAAGCATGCAATGAAGGAAGAGATTGAAGCACTTGAGGAAAAAAGCACTTGAGATTTGGTTCCCAAGACTTCATCCATGAAGGTAATAGGATCAAGCTGGGTCTATAAACTCAAGAAGAATTCTGATGGTTCCATTAACAGGTATAAGGCAAGGCTTGTAGCAAAAGGCTTTGCACAAACTCAGGGAATTGATTATGAGGAGACCTTCTCTCCTATGGTAAAGATGCCTACTATTAGGATTTTGCTTAGTATTGCCTCTTCCAAGAATTGGAAGATACGTCAACTAGATGTAAAAAAAGCATTTTTGAATGGTTGGATAACAGAAGAGGTATATATGGCACAACCACCTGGTTTTGAGAGTCCAATTTATCCTCATTATGTAAGTGAACTTAACAAAGCATTGTATGGTCTCAAGCAAGCTCCAAGAGCTTGGAATTTCAGGCTTGTGTCATTCTTGCAGGACAAAGGCTTTCAACCAAGCAAGGCAGATCCTTCACTCTTTATTAAAAAGAGTAATTTTGATATCATCTACCTATGTGTATATGTAGATGATATTATATTGACAAGAAATGATTCAGATGGTATGAAGAAGATCAAAGATCAGATGAGAGAAGAGTTTAAGATAATAGATTTGGGTTCACTTACCTACTTCCTAGGTTTGGAAGTTGTCTACAAAGATCATGGTTTGTTTCTCACTCAAAGAAAGTATTTTAAGGACATGTTGGCAAAATTCAAGATGCAAGATTGTAAGATTGCAGGTACTCCAATGGAGGTCAATCACAAATTGAGCTCACATGAAGGTGAACTCATAGAGAACATCACATCATATCAAAGTCTAGTGGGTAGTCTCAACTATGCCACATTGACAAGAGTAGATATATGTTATAGTGTGAGTGTGCTAAGTCAATTTATGCACACACCAGGGAAACCACATATGGATGTTGCCAAAAGGATTCTCAAGTATCTCAAAGGAACCATAAATGAAGGACTTTATTATCCTTATGTATCTGATTTAGGTTTGAAGCTACTTTGTGATGCAGATTGGGCTCGCTCCAAAGAAGATAGAAGGAGAACTTCAGGTTATCTTACCTTTACAGGTTCAAAGCTTATTTCATGGTCATCCAAGAAGCAACCCACAGTTGCTCTCTCTTCTACTAAAGCTGAATATAGAGGTCTTGCCATAGCTACACAAGAAGCTATGTGGATGAAGACATTATTCAAAGATCTTGGATTAGAGTTTGGAACTCCAACTATTTATGGTGAGAATATGAGTTCTATTCATATGGCTGCTAATCCTAATTTTCATGCAAGGACTAAACATATTGAAGTTCATTATAACTATGTAAGAGAGAAGGTTCTAAGCAAAGAGATTCAAATATCATATGTGTCCACTCATCAACAATGTGCAGTTATTCGAACCAAAGCATTGGATGGTACAAAGCTCTGCAAGTTCAAACCCATGATTGGTTTGCAAATAATCTTGGAAGATTGAAGACCTCAAGCATACTTGTCTTGAGGGGGATCTTTTGGAGCAAGTCTATGACAAGCCTAAGTATTGGCTTGAGTCCCACAAAGTCATAGAAGAAGCCTTAAAATGAACTTGTGAACTACCTCTTGTAACTTTTGAAGAGTTTACTTAACGTAAAAGTGAAAGAATCTTAAGTGGTTGAGTCCACTTGATCAAAAAGGGAAAGAGGAGCCACAAATTCGTGATTTATAGTAGATAGAGAATCAAATCAATCATTGGTTGATTGGAGAGTGATTGAGGGAAGTTAGCCTCCCAAGTTTAATTATAAATAGATGGCAGTTTTAGTCGTGGTTAGAGAGACCTATGTGAAGACCTCCAAGAGCTGAGCTTTATGCCATATCAAGGTGTGATTACAATGCACACATATGTATTAGTAAGTCCATTGTATTGTAAAAGCAATATACTTTCATTTTCATGACCATTTGAGTTCATATTTCCATGTTCTTGTGAAGTGTACTACTCACTACCATATCTCTCAGTTTTCTCAGTCAGATTGCAGAGATGGCTTCTCTAAGCTTGGTGCATCATTTTTAGTAATTTAACTTGGTAATGTTAGCTCTATAAGTAGACTATATGCTCACCAATTTCCATTTCATTTGGGTGTTGCAATCTTCAGTTATGTTTAGTTGAAGTCAAGAGTGTATGTTCATCTTCACTTCTCTCTCAAGTACCCGACTTTTTTACTCCTCTTGTCAGAGCCATTTCTCAGAGGTTACTTATCCAAATTCAATGATTTAAAGCTTGTTGGATTCAGCTTACTTTCTAGTATAAGATACAAATTTTTGTAATCATTGGATTCTTAAATCTGGAGTTATGTTCAGGTTTCTGCTCACTGGTCTCATTATAGTGGCAGCCCGTGAAAATCGAGATGATGTCATCAATTGTTAAACATCATTCTCAGTGTGTGCTTTATTATTTTTTATGAGAATACTCTTGAAAGTTAGCTCTTTAATTTAACTAGACTTCCCCAAAAGGAATTAAGTTAATTGTTGTTGTGCTCAAAGAAGCATTCAAAACTCTAGACAGGTGTATGAACCAAGAATAGCAAGTTCTTCACCTCTGAACTAACTCCAACTTATCTGTTTTGATCTATCTTTTTGAGAGTGATCTCTCAAGGTACATAGGGTGTCTAATACATCCATTGGCAAGCTAAAAGGGCCCACCATACATTCCTGGAGTTCATTTTGTTGGTATAGATCAAGTATTTTGCAACACCTCTTCATCTTCAAGCACATACCTATCCATCTCTTCACAGTGGTATCAGAGCAAGGTTGGACAACATGATAAATGGATTTCCTTCATCAAGTGACAAATTGGACAGAGGTAACTACTCAGCTTGTTCATCAAGAATGGAAGCTTATCTCCAAGGTAGAAGTTTATATGGTTATGTGGCTAGAGATGAAGTTATGCCAAGTTTCAGGAACAAAAGCCAACCAACACAAGAAGAGCAAGAAAGATTGAGCACATGGTGCTCCAAGGATGCACTTGCAAGGTCTTATCTCCTCAACTCTATCTCAGATTTTTTGTTGCCTCACATTAGAAGTTGTAAGACATCTCAGGAAGTGTGGGATGCACTTGAAGCTTTCTTCTCTTCAAGTACTAAAGCTACGAAGCATCAACTATGGCTGGATTTCACAACTCTCAAGAAGCCTCCCAAACAAAATGTGACTGATTTTGTCACAAAGCTCAAGGACATAGCAGATCAGTTGGGAAGCATTGGAGAGGTAATAGATGAAGAGCAAATTGTAAGGCAGGTCATCAATGGCTTGAAGGCAGATGACAAGTGGGAAGCATTCACCACAGCTATGGATTTGTACATGGACATTGTTGATATATTTAGGTAGTGATGTGTGTGAACACTCTAGGACCGCCGGGGCACTTTTTTCCCTCTTTAGGAGGTTTTTTTCCCCCGCCTTGTATATACGCCTATTGCCCTAATGGGCTACTTATCTTTGTACATTCTCTAGTAATACATTCAGTATTGTGTGTTTGTGCTCCAAGCTTCTTCTTCTTCCCTGTGCTGTTCGCATGCTTCCGCAGACGTCTATCTCCAACAATTGGTATCAGAGCAGGTCGTGGCTTCTTCTAGGGCGCCGTCGACACTCCTCCGTTTGCAGTCTCAAATTTGCACGAAATTTGGTGAGCATACTCAAGGTGTTTCTGAGATCAAAACTGCTTCGCTCTGTGGTGCCGAAATCGCGATCTGAGCTCGTTTCGGCCTCCGAACGCACTATCACAGCGCTTGTGCAGGCTATTTCGTCCTTTTGTGCCAAAGGTATATACCAGTTTCTGTTCGCCAGTTTAAGCGTCTCGAAGTCTGCTACAGGTCTAGCAGAACTCGTCTGGGTAGTTCCATTCAACTTTTTGAGATACAGTCAATTTTCTGCATCAAGGTATTTTAGTCACCGGCCATGGCTGAAAGCAGTGATGTATTCCGTATGTTGGCTGTTGAGGATAAGTTGGATGGTACCAACTACCCATTATGGGCTTATATGATGCGACATGTACTGGTTGCAAAAGGACTGTGGAACATTGTGCAGGGTGTTGAAAGACGTCTTGTTACACCTGCGACTACAGGTACTACAAATACAAGTGCTGGAGGTACTGGAGCTGATGAAGATGGTGTCGAAGATGATATTCCGCAGATTCCTGTTCGTGCTGCTGTTTCTGTTGCACCTACTGCAGAGCAGATTCGTTGGGATGGCAGAGATGCCCAGGCACATGCATTGATAGCCTTGTCTGTCAAACGTGCCATTATTCCTCACATTCGCTCTTGCAGAACAGCAAAGGATGCTTGGGATACACTTACCACTTTGTACCAGGCTAGGAATGAGGCTCGTGTTGCTTACCTCCGAAAATAGTTGGAGAGTGAGCACATGAATGAAGGTGATTCTATGGACAGTTTTCTTACAAAGATCAAAGACCTGAAGGAACAATTGATTTCTACTGATGAGGTTATACCAGATAGCTCACTTGTGCAGACCGTTCTGAATGGTCTTCTTGATTCATATCAGAGTTTTGCCTCTACTCTTCGGTTGATGATGAAAGGCAATCCGAATGCCTTGTCATTTGAGGAATTAGTCTTTGTTTTGTTGCAGGAAGATCAGTCTAGGCAGAACAGGTCCATTATGCGTGTTGCAGATCAAGCTTTCCTGGCTAGTCAAAAGGGCAAAGGAAAATGGAGCTCTTCTACTAGTAAGCAAAAATCTGCAAATGCTGCACAATCGAAGAACCAGGATAAAGATGAAAAGAAATCAGAAAAGCAGAAATTGTTATGCAAGTACTGTAAAGGAAATGATCATATTATAAAGAACTGTCCAAAACTGGCTGCTAAAGAGGGAAAGAAGAAAGAGGCTGGAATGGTTGTTGCAGAGGCCTCTACACCAAAAACAGAGTCTGCAAATCTTGTGCAGGAAGAAGAATGGGCGTTTACTACTGTCTGCAGTTTTGACCCATCTTCTCATGATCAGTGCATGTCTGCAGTAGACTCAGATGTTTGGTACTTTGACAGTGGGGCGACCAAACATATTACCTTGAAGCGCAGTTTCTTCTCTTCACTCGAGCCTTCCCCTACAGGGAATACTGTCACATGCGCCAATAACTCCTCTTATCCTGTTATGGGAGTTGGTAAGATCATTCTGACTACTACTGATGGTAGTTCTTTCACTTTGTCAGATGCTTTATTTGTGCCAAGGATCAAAAAGAACCTGTTATCAGTTTCTGCATTAGCCAAGATTGGCTTGGTTGTGAAATTCGTTGATGACAGGTGTACAGTCCATGATCTCTCAAATGGTGATGTGATTATTGCTTCTGGCATCTTATGTCGTGGGTTGTATAAGCTCATAGACTATGAAAGATCTGTGAATGATTCGGCATGTGCAGTTCATGATTCTCAGGCTATGTCAGATGCAAAGCTTTGGCATGCACGCTTTGGTCATCTGAATTTTGCTAGTTTGTTACGCCTGCAGAAATCTGAAATGGTGTCCTCCTTGCCCAAACTTGAGGCACCTGGAAAACATGTTTGTGAAGGCTGTATTTTGGGCAAAATGCAGCGTTCTTCCTTTCCAAAAGATGGTTCAGTTCGGGCTACGCAGAAATTGCAGCTTGTACATAGTGATGTCTGTGGTCCTATGCAGACACCCTCTTTTGGAAATTACCTTTACTTCGTGACTTTCATTGATGATTTTTCCAGGCATGCATGGGTATATCCACTCAAAGCAAAGTCCGAAGTGTTCATGTGCTTCAAACAGTTTTTGGTTTTGGCTGAAAATCTATCAGCATGTAAAATGGGCACCCTCCGTTCTGATCGAGGGGGGGAATATATGTCTTCAGATTTTAATGCATTTCTGGCTGAACGTGGGATAAAACACCAGTGTACAGTACCGTATACACCTCAACAGAATGGAGTTGCTGAACGAAAGAACAGGTCACTCATGGAGATGGCGAGGTGCATGGTCAAAAGTCAGGCTTTACCACATAGTTTCTGGCTTGAGGCTGTCATGTGTGCAGCATATGTACTGAACAGGTGTCCCACTAAAGCATTGCAGTCTATCACTCCATATGAGGCTTGGCATGACCGCAAGCCATCTGTTGCTCATCTGCGTGTTTTTGGTTGTTTGGCATATGCATTAGTGCCTGAACAACATCACAGAAAATTGGATGATAAGGTAGTAAAATGTATTTTTGTTGGGTACAGTTCTGAAAGTAAAGGCTATCGTCTGTATCATCCACAGACTAAACGCATTCTAGTTAGCCGTGATGTTGTCTTTGTGGAAGATGCTATTCAGCCATTGCTTTCATGTACTAAGGAGACATCTGTTAGCTCCAAAGACATGTATGATACTTTGATGCCTCTTTTTACAGGTGGACAGGCTAGTGCTGGTCCTAATGAGGCAACTTCTCAGCCTTTGCAGGTTTCATATGATGATGCAGATCATTCCATTTCTGATGCAGATTTACATGATGCACTTGCTGATGAGAGAGCTGATATTGAGCAGGCAAAAACTATGCCAAAATGGCTGGTGCAGACTTTGCGTGACAGCAAATTAGATGCACCTTTGTCATATCGTACTCGTTCAGGCTCTCATAGTGCCTCCTTTGCATTAGATTGCTATGCTATGGCTGCATCTAGTCTTTGTGATGAGAATGAGCCTGTTTCTTTTGATGAAGCACAGAATTCAGAAAATTGGATGGCTGCTATGCAATCTGAATATGATGCTATAATGAAGAATGGTACATGGTCCTTATGTGACTTGCCTCCTGGCAAGAAGGCCATTGGCACTAAGTGGGTATACAAGCTGAAGCGTAAACCTGATGGTACCATTGACAGGTATAAGGCTAGGCTTGTTGCAAAGGGTTATGCGCAGGAAAGAGGCATTGATTTTGATGAGACCTTTGCACCTACATGCCGTATGACTACTGTTCGGAGCATTTGTGCACTTGCAGCCATCATGGTTGGAATGTACATCAGTTGGACATTAAAACAACATTTTTGAATGGTGACTTGCATGAAGAAGTGTATGTTTTTTAGCCCCGTGGCTTTGTGCAGAAAGGGCATGAAAACCAGGTTTGCAGGTTAAAGAAGGCATTATATGGTTTAAAGCAAGCACCATGTGCTTGGTATGAGATGATACATGCCTATCTGATTGCACATGGTTTTGAGAACAGTCCAACTGAAAGCACCTTATATGTTAAACGTGTTAATGATGTGCTTCTGATCATTGTTGTCTATGTTGATGACATGCTGCTCACTGGTCCTATTGAGACACATATTGCTGATTTTAAGGCTGATTTGCATGCCTCATTTGAGATGTCTGATTTGGGGCATTTGCATCACTATTTGGGCATTCAGTTTATGCACATTGATGGTGGAATGGCTTTGTGTCAAACGAAATATATTGACACATTATTGCAGCGTTTTGGCCTTGAAGACTGTAAGCCTATTGCCACTCCTATGGAGACAGGTTTACGATTGAGTCTTCATGATGCTGGAGATGCATTTGATGCTGTTCTCTATCAGCAGGTTGTTGGATGCTTGATTTACTTATGCATTACTCAGCCAGATATTCAATTTGCTGTCGCACAGATGAGCAGGTTTATGCATTGCCCAGGAGTCACGCATTGGAAAGCGGTTAAGCGCATCTTTCGCTACTTGAGTGGTACTCGGCTACTTGGGTTGTTTTATCCCAAGGGGGGATCACTACCGCCAGATTTGCATGCTTTTTCTGACTCAGATTGGGCTGGTTGCTATGACACTCGTGTGTCCACCAGTGGTTTTTGCTTCATGCTTGGTAGCTCATGTATATCTTGGTTGAGCAAGAAGCAGCCTACTGTGGCCACTTCCAGTTGTGAGGCTGAGTATAGGGCAGCTTTCACAGCGACTGTTGAGTGTGTGTGGCTCAGACGCCTTATGGCTGATTTGGGTGTTGGCCAGTCTTCTGCCACCACCATCTTCACTGACAGTCAGAGCGCATTGGCAGTTGCGAGGAACCCTGTGTTCCATGCTCGCACTAAGCACATTGAGGTGCATTATCACTATGTCAGGGAGAGGTTCTCTGCTGGGGAGATCAGCTTGGCATATGTGCCCACGCAGGAGAACATTGCAGACCTTTTCACGAAGGCTCTGCCTAGGGAGAAGTTTGAAGCTTTTCGCAAAGCTTTGGGCTTACTTCCTTTTGTGGAGTGATTTCCACATAGCTTGGCACTTCCTTATACATGAGTGCCAGCTCCTTGTTCACCGCATCACTCCCAGGGGGGATTTGTTGATATATTTAGGTAGTGATGTGTGTGAACACTCTAGGACCGCCGGGGCACTTTTTTCCCTCTTGGAGGTTTTTTTCCCCCGGCTTGTATATACGCCTATTACCCTAATGGGCTACTTATCTTTGTACATTCTCTAGTAATACATTCAGTATTGTGTGTTTGTGCTCCAAGCTTCTTCTTCTTCCCTGTGCTGTTCGCATGCTTCCGCAGACGTCTATCTCCAACAGACATGCATGTACCTGATTTCAATACAATCATTGGACAACTACTTACTCAAAAGGCAAAGCTTATAAAAAATGGAGAAAGCTCTAAAGGTAATCAATCTTTAGCTTTATACACTGATAAAAGCAAGTCCAAAGATAACAAAGGAAAGGCAAAGAAAGTGGATGATGAAGCAGGTACATATCAAGCTAACTATGCAAGTAGAGGAAGACATGGCAGAGGTAGAGGAAGAGGAGCTAGAGAAGCGAGGGGGAGATCCCAAGACTCCAACTCATGTTCTATATGTGGACTAACCAATCATACAACTGAAAATTGCTTTAGGAATTCCATGAATCAAAGAGGCAGAGGATACAACAGAGGAAGTTATGGCTACTCAAGAGGAAGGTTCAACAATTATCATGGCAACTACAACAACTACAATCATTCAAATTATCAAGGAGGCTACAAAGGAAGGAGAGACTTCAATAACTAGACAGAAGACTCAAACAAAGAGACTCATTATTGATCATGAACATGGCTATGCCACAAGGTAAATCTGATGAGCATGTTTCCTACATAGATTTAGGTTGTTCAAATCATGTGGCAGGAAACGTGGCACTCCTATCAGATTTAGAAGATCCAAGGAATAAGCATGAGGTACAAACAAGAGATGATACAAGACACCTTGTGGAGAAAATAGGCAATGTCAAAGCACCTGATGGAAACATCAACCTACTCAGTAAGGTACTCTATGTCCCTACCATTACAAAGAATTTGGTAAGTGTTGGGCAGATAGTAGAGAAAGGGTTGCAAGTCAGGTTCACAAAAGCAGGAGCATTTGTTGAAGATCCAAGTCAAGGATTCAGAAGAATTGCAAAAGGTAAAAAGGCAGGTAGATTGTTCACATTTGAATTACAAGACACTAGAAACATTGCTCTCTTTAATTATGGTAGTCAGACACTCCCAGAATTGGAAGTATGGCACAAAAGGTTAGCACATATTGGTGAAAGGTCATTAAAGCAAATTTGCAGGGACCAAAGTGTACTTGGAGTCCCTAATTTGTCAAAACAACATATGATTTATAAGTGTAGTGCATGTCAATTTTGAAAGTCTCACAGGTTACCATTCATGAAGAAAGGTTATATGCATGGAGATCTCTTGGAGTTGGTTCATACAGATGTATGGGGACCTAGCAAGGAAGCTTCAATATTTGGATCGAGGTATTATGTCTCCTTTATTGATCATTGCAGCAGATGGACTATCCTATTCTTTATGAAACACAAAGATGAAGTTTTTTCATGTTTCAAAAGATATTTGGCTCTTGTGGAGAATCAAACAGGTAAATCTCTAAAAAGGCTAAGGTCAGATGGAGGGGGAGAATACTTCTCCCATGACTTTGATTCTTTTCTTCAAGAAAGAGGAATCAAAAGAGAGGTAACTACAAGGTACACTCCTGAGCAAAATGGAGTGGCAGAAAGGAGGAATAGGACAATTGTTGAAGGTGTGAGGCTGTATCTACAGCCACTTACTTGATTAACAGGTTGCTTTCAAAATCCCTTGATGGGATGACTCCATATGAGGCTTGGAATGGAAGAAGATCAAGCTTAGATCATTGTAAAATTTTTGGATGTATTGCTTTTGCTCATGTTCCTTCACAGGTTAGAGGCAAGATGGATCCAAAGGCAGAGAGGTGTGTATTTATTGGATATGACAACAATCAAAAGGGCTACAGGTTATATAACCCTACCAACAAAGGATTCTTGGTAAGCAGAGATGTAGTTTTTGATGAAAACAATTCATGGTATGAAGATTCATGTAGGAAGGTCAATTTCAAATATGATCTTGAAGAAGATTTTCCAAAGCTTGGTAGAGAAAAACCAAAGATTGAAGAACAAGACACCTCAGAGGATGATGAAGAATCTCAGATGGGAAAGATCAAAGCATGGAAGTCTAAAGGTAAAGCAAAATTGCAGGAACTTGGACATGAGGCAGAATCATCACATCATGGCCTATGAAGATCTATGAGGGAAAAGAAAAAACTAGAAAGGTATGGGTAAGACACCTCATTAGTAACTAAACATTCTATCTACATAGCACAGGACATAAACCAAGATGAGCAATCATCCTTTGAAGAGGCCAAAGCAAAATCAGAATGGAAGCATGCAATGAAGGAAGAGATTGAAGCACTTGAGGAAAACAACACTTGGGATTTGGTGCCCAAGACTTCATCCATGAAGGTAATAGGCTCAAGATGGGTCTATAAACTCAAGAAGAATTGTGATGGTTCCATTAACAGGTATAAGGCAAGGCTTGTAGCAAAAGGCTTTGCACAAACTCAAGGAATTGATTATGAGGAGACCTTCTCTCCTGTGGCAAAGATGCCTACTATTAGGGTTTTGCTTAGTATTGCCTCTTCCAAGAATTGGAAGATACTTCAACTAGATGTAAAGAATGCATTCTTGAATGGTTGGATAACAGAAGAGGTATATATGGCACAACCACCTGGTTTTGAGAGTCCAGTTTATCCTGATTATGTGTGCAAACTTAACAAAGCATTGTATGGTCTCAAGCAAGCTCCAAGAGCTTGGAATTTCAGGCTTGTTTCATTCTTGCAAGACAAAGGCTTTCAACCAAGCAAAGCAGATCCTTCACTCTTTATTAAAAAGAGTAATTCTGAGATCATCTACCTATGTGTATATGTAGATGATATTATATTGACAAGAAATGATGCAGATGGTATGAAGAAGATCAAAGATCAGATGAGAGAAGAGTTCAAGATAAGTGAACTGGGTTCACTTACCTACTTCCTAGGTTTGGAAGTTGTCTACAAAGATCATGGTTTGTTTCTCACTCAAAGAAAGTACATTAAGGACATGTTGGCAAAATTCAAGATGCAAGATTGTAAGATTGCAGGTACTCCAATGGAGGTCAATCACAAATTGAGCTCACATGAAGGTGAAAATCATAGAGGACATCACATCATATCAAAGTCTAGTGGGTAGTCTCAACTATGCCACATTGACAAGAGTAGATATATGTTACAGTGTGAGTGTGCTAAGTCAATTTATGCACACACCAAGGAAACCACATATGGATGTTGCCAAAAGGATTCTCAAGTATCTCAAAGGAACCAAAAATGAAGGAATTTATTATCCTTATGTATCTGATTTAGGTTTGAAGCTATTTTCTGATTCAAATTGGGTTGGCTCCAAAGAAGATAGAAGGAGCACTTCAGGTTATCTTACCTTTGCAGGTTCAAAGCTTATTTCATGGTCATCCAAGAAGCAACCCACAGTTGCTCTCTCTTCTACTAAAGCTGAATATAGAGGTCTTGCCATAGCTACACAAGAAGCTATGTGGATGAAGACATTATTCAAAGATCTTGGATTGGAGTTTGGAACTCCAACTATTTATGGTGACAATATGAGTTCTATTGATTTGGCTGCTAATCCTATTTTTCATGCAAGGACTAAACATATTGAAGTTCATTATCACTATGTAAGAGAGAAGGTTCTAAGCAAAGAGATTCAAATATCATATGTGTCCACTCACAATGTGCAGATATTCTAACCAAAGCATTGGATGGTACAAAGCTCTGCAAGTTCAAAGCCATGATTGGTTTGCAGGTAATCTTGGAAGATTGAAGACCTCAAGCATACTTGGCTTGAGGGGGAGCTGTTGGAGCAAGTCTATGACAAGCCTCAGTATTGGCTTGAGTCCCACAAAGTCATAGAAGAAGCCTTAAAATGAAGACAATGTAAAGTTCACTTGTGAACTACCTCTTGTAACTTTTGAAGAGTTTAATTAATGTAAAAGTGAAAGAATCTTAAGTGGTTGATTCCACTTGATCAAAAAGGGAAAGAGGAGCCACGAATTCATGATTTGTGGTAGATAGAGAATCAAATCAATCACTGATTGATTGGAGAGTGATTGAGGGAAGTTAGCCTCCCAAGCTCAACTATATATAGATGGCAGTTTTAGTGGTGGTAAGAGAGACCTATGTGAAGACCTATGTGAAAACCTATTTCCATGTTCTTGTGAAGTGTACTACTCACTACCATATCTCTCAGTTTTCTCATTCAGATTGCAGAGATGGTTTCTCTGCGCTTAGTGCATCATTTTCAGTAATTTAACTTGGTAAAGTTAGCTCTATAAGTCTATTATATGCTCACCAATTTTCATTTCATTTGGATGTTGCAGTTATCAGTTATGTTCAGTTGAAGTCAACAGTGTCTGTTCATATTCACTTCTATGTCAGGTACCCGAATTTTTTACTCATCTTGTCAGAGCCATTTCTCAGTGGTTACTTATTCAAATTCAATTATTTAAAGCTTCTTGGATTCAGCTTACTGTCTAGTATAAGCATACAAATTTTCATAATCATTGGATTCTTAACTCTGGTGTTATGTTCATTTTTCTGCTCACTACTTGAAAGTTAACTCTTTAATTTAACTAGACTTCCCCAAAAGGAATTAAGTTAATTGTTGCTGTGCTCAGAGAATTATGCAAAACACTGAACAGGTGTATGAACCAAGAATAGCAAGTTCTTCACCTCTGAGCTAACTCCAACTTATTTGTTTTGATCTATCTTTTTGAGAGTGATCTTTCAAGGTACATAGGGTGTCTAATACATCCATTGGCAAGCTAAAAGGGCCCACCATATACTCCTGGAGTTCATTTGGCTGGTGTAGATCAAGGATTTTGCAACACCTCTTCATCTTCAAGCGTATACCTATCCATCTCTTCACATATAGGAGAGTCGTAAATTGATCATTAGGACAAGGTTTGAAGTAAAATAATGAAGCAAAGATCAACATATGAGGCTTGAAGTTTAGTGCATGGGCAGAAGATGAAGACTTGTATATACATGTATACTAATCTTGTAATTAGTTTATAAAAAACTTTCTATCCTTGATGAGTCGGGATATAAATATCTATATATACTTGATATAGATGTACTACGAGTAGGAGAGATGATGAGTGACAAGTTTTGGAAGTCATTAGACTTTAGAAACTAAGAAGAAAATGTATTATCTATGAGATGTATGATTTCTCTGAATAGAAGAAAGTTGCACCTCAATCTTTTGCTCAGTGCTCCTTCTGTGTTTATCTTCTTGAGAAATGCTTTTGTAAAACTCTAACTCTATAGTTGAGTGACCTTTGTACAAGTTTTGAGAGCCTAATTTTGATCATGCTGAGAGAATTTTAAGTAGGAGCATTTACATGTGTGAAGAGAAGAAGTGAAGATAGGTGCAGGTGCAAATTCGATGGTCAATGTTTTGATCAGATCTCCCTCCAAGGTGTAATATTTTGAGCAACTAAGCACTCATTCTTAAAGTTGAAAGGTAAACTACTTGTGTCTAAAATCATTTGAATAAACGGGGTCTAGTTTGGGAGAACCATGCATTAAAAGTTACAGGTGTACATTATAATGTTCACCTCTATTTGCATATATGAAACAAATCCAATTCTTCTTTGTCATTGACTATATTAAGAGTCCCATTCAATTACGTTGTACACATTTTCATTGAAAACTTTACACATTTGGTCATTCAATGAGTAGATTAAGTGTAGCAGCCTTTTTTGACTAATCAATTTCTTCAAAGTTAACTCAAGTCTTGATAATTTGACATTAATTTTCAAAAATTGGTTGAAATTATGAGTTGTTCTTGATATAGAGGTGCACTAGCATGAAGTATAACTTGTTCTTTTGGAGATTAACACTCTCCAACTCATTGAAAAACATGTGACATGCTAAGTCTAGCAGCACTATTTCGAGTGAGTCCATCTATGTGGCAAGCGGAGTCTAACAGCGCATAGCGCGAAAGAAAGAGAAAGAGATATGCCGTCGTTTGCTACAGCAGAGCACCCATAATTGACTACTCTCTGACCGACCGAGAGAGAGAGAGAAAGAGAGACACAGAGGCGACGCCCTTTCGAGGTCTGTGAGCATCCGCGACACTAATCTGCTCTGCATCGTATCCTCGTGTCACAGATACCTTATCTGTGTTCAGTCTTTGAGAGCGACTCTCTGTGTTTGCACGCTTCGCTCGCACAACCAGAGAGCACGAGAGAACGATAAACCCAGTAGATAACCTCTAAGCGAAGTAGGTAACGCCTGTAGGGAGAATAATCTCGTGCGCAGAGAGGATGCGCCATGGTGAAATAAGTGTTCTCCGATGACTTTCGAGCTATCAGAGATAAGCGCTCTCTGATGCCCGCCTGCAGCTAGAAGAGATGCAACAAAACACCTCTGTAGCGATATCCGCTCCACGCTCTGAGCGTTGAATGCACCATAGGCAACTTCCCATACTTGATCTGGCCTTAGCGCGCTTTGCCAACAGGGGTAGCTCATTGCTAGAGCTGAGCGCCACTCAGGGACATCAGTGATGATGTAGATGACTCATTCGATCTGCCATACTAGCGTCGAAGCCAGATAATCACGACCTGCAGGAAGGAGTCTCTCGCGTTCGTGACAGCTCAGAATTTTATGATAAGCTTCTCACGTGATTTGATTAGCTCATTCTCGCATATTCGACCTTTGGACGAGAGCCTGAGTCTTGTCGATACTTGAAGACTATATTCGATGAATGCTGCTGATTCATTGGGATCATGACCAATGACGTTCCACACTCTCGCTAAGTGTTGAGGTGGCATTATATTGTCCCACATGATCGAAGTGTCAAGTTTTAGACGTATTGCACTCAGTTTTTCTTATGCTGAGGTGGCATTGAATCGGATCCACATAATCAATCTCAAGTTGTGCACAAACTTTTCTTTGTTTGATCATGAGTCCTCCATGTGAGTTTATCTTTTTAAGGGCGTTTTGAATTTTCAATTTGAGCACTCCTCCAAGCACTCCATTGTAACGTTCACTAAAAGATCATGTTATAATATTCTTAGGATATCAAACCTTGTCTTGGGCATATCGTTTGTTACTCCAAATACTTAAGCACCCACCTTGGCAGGCGTTCATTTATATTTTCTTCAAGGGTTTTAACCCTCACAATTTGGAACCCCAGTTGGCTCATTTTTTGGCACTAAGTGCCTATCTTTGTAACTCAAAAGATAAGAAAGAGAAGTCTTGTATGAGTGTACTTGTGGGTTGGAGGCTAGTCTAAGCCTACCCACAAAGATTCTTCAATTCCCAAGCCTACTCTAAGGATCTCTTTCTTGTGCAACGGGCTACTCTAAGCCCTCTCGTGTCGACTCATCTCGATGTTCTTGCAATTATAGGGCTAATTTAAACCTCCCCCTCCCGAAGGATTTCTAGTGTGGTACCAAGCCTTTTTCTTTCCAAAACTTGTGAAAATTTTCAAGAACTTTCTTTGAGAGTGTTTCTAAACACTTGATACTTACTCTTGCAAAGCACAAAACTCACATATTTATGAGTTCAAGTTCACTCATACTTTGTAATGTCTAAGAGTGAAGGTAGCATATCATCTATGGCTAATTTTTTACCTTCCTTCACACCATCTTAATGCCCAAGGATGAAAGATTAAATGGGTAAAACTATAATCTTTGGAAAGATGTAATGAGAGCATAGATGTACATCAATCTCCTTCACGATTTAGTAGATGGTTCCGAACCTAAGCCCAATAAGGCTAGCAACTTAGACTCATGATATATCTGGAATGTTAAAGATAAAAGGGCATTAGGCTAACTTCTACTAGCCTATGATGAACTGACCAAAGGGCACATCACGGCATGTAAAACATCCAAAAATCTTGGGATACTTTAGCGGCCTTATATGAAGATAAAACACCCTCGAGGATCTATGCTTTAAAAGCAGAATTTCATAACCTAACTATTCAGCCGCAAGACACAATCACAAAAGTCATAGCTCAGCTTGAAGACTACCAATGCAAGTTAGCACTTTGTGGTCGACATGTTTCCAGTGAAGATATGGCCATTAGGCTACTTAACAAACTACCTAGGTTATATGAGACATTTGTAACGACCTTGTACAATCGAGGGCAAGCACTCACTTGGGAAGAAGCTAGGAGACTGTTACTTCTTCATGACTCTCGGCAACAGACCCATGCTACCTAAGAAACAACCATGAAGGCTAAAGCCACCTTCCACAAACATAAAGGGCAAAAAGGCAATCAAGAATCGAAGGAGAAAGGCAAGAAGAAGTTCACTTGAAATTTTTGTGGCAAGCCTAGCCACATCGAGAAATATTGCTTCAAGAAAAAGAACAACAAAGACAATTCTAAGTCCAATTCAAAGGGCGAACATCATTCTCACTACACAAGTAAAGATCTATTTCTCACAAATGAACACAAAGCACTTGTGGTAACCACTCCCAAGAAAGAATGGATTTTTGATAGTGATGTTTCATCCCACATATGCCATGACAAAGATGATTTTCATGAGTTTGAAGAGCATAAAGGTCAAGTGTATCTTGGAGATAACAAGTGTACTGAAATCCAAGGAAGAGGAAAAGTTCAAGTCATCAACTTTGAAGATGAGACCAAGTCACTTAAGGATGTTCTTTATGTACCAAGCCTTTGTAAAAACCTTTTGCCACACGACAAAATTAGGACTAGGACCTTTGAGAGCGGGCATTTGTATGAATGGAGGATTCACAGTTTGAAATGCAGGGATCTATGGGTGGTGGATCTCTTTTAGAGGAAATCAGAACCCGTCCAAAGGATGGATCGGGGTTTGTATGTTTGAGAACGGGAGCAGCTCTCACGAAAGGGGAAGGGGTAAAGGATCGTTGAGCATTTGGAAGAGAAGCAAATGATTATTCTGGCTATTTTTTCATTAGAAGGTTCCATGGGGCTACTACTCTGTCTGGCAATGAAAGAAAAAGGTGTTCTATTGAAAGGTGTTATAGGCATCAGAGATAATGATATAGGAGAGATACTGGAACAGGCAAGAGGGACAGAAAAAGAAAGCATGTGATGGCAGAACAAGGACGGGCATTCTACTCTTGGAAGGAGCTCTTCATAGAAAGAGACTATTGTTGATCATGGGGAGATCTAGAGGATTTTATTAGAGGTGACATATTTGTTCAAGAGGGGGGCACAGAGAATCGTGGTGGAACACATGGTTTGGGCTTCGAGTCTCAATTCCCAATTGGAAGATTTGAACGCAGAAGAGAACTAGGAAAAGCCATTATTCTAGGCATCAGAGTGGAAACCCTCTCGATCGTCATCAGAATAGAGCACAGAATTACTTATGAAAAGAAAAGGATGACCAAAGCATCGAGAGGAGACAACAATGTGCCATGGAGTTCTTGCCACAGGAAACTAACCACCGACTTATCCCGTTGTCACGACCATGGAGCTCTGGAAACAAAGGAACACATATGATCAGAGGGGAAAGGTCTCTACTGTTCATAGAGGAGATATACTATAATCAATAAAGATGAAGAGCACTTTGTTGATCGGCACAAGCTGAAGGTTGTTGATGATCAGAGAAAAGAGGCATTAGCGGGAGAAAAAAATGCTAGAAACGAAACTAAATATTTATCCATACTACTAGTTAATTGCCTGTCTTTTTAGCTCTGGTAACCATCTTCTACCCTTTATACAGATAAGAATAAAGCTAAGGATAAAGTTCAAAGTAAGAACCAAGATGAAGAGGCGAGTACCTCTCAAGCTAATTATGCAGGAAGAGGAAGAGGTGCTGGAGGTAGGGGCAGAGGAGGTAACCAAGCTAGGGGGAGACCCTACGATAGTTCACCATGCAACATATGTGTTCTCAACAACCACACTACAAAAGAATGCTACAAAAATACAAGTAAAGGGGAAGAGGCTTCCATAGAGGAAGCTATGGACAAACAAGAGGCACGTACAACAATGGTGGAGACAACTACAACCATAACTATAATCAAGGCTACAACAACAACAACTATCAAGGAGGCTTTAGAAGTAGAATTTATAATCAACAACTACACTAAAGATCAAGAAGATTCGTTGCTCATCATGAACATAACATCCAAGCAAGCTAAAGATGATAAGCATCTTTTCTACATTGAATCAGGTTGTTCCAATCATGTGGCAGGAAATGTAGCACTATTATTTGACCTTGAAGATCCTAAGGGGAAGCATGAAGTACAAACAAGTGATGACACAAAACATTTAGTCAAGAAAATTGGAAATGTCAAGACATTTGATGGTAGCATGAACCTTTTGAGCAAAGTTCTATATGTGCCTAATATAACCAAAAACTTAATTAGTGTTGCGTGGATTATAGAGAAAGGTCTACAGGTCAAGTTCACTAAGCATGGAGCATATGTGGAAGACCCCAACAAGGATTCAAAAGGATTGCCAAAGGTGAGAAGTCAGGTAGATTGTTTACTTTTGAAATTAAAGACACAAGGAACATAGCACTATTCAGTTATAGAGACCAAACCCTATCTGAGTTGGAAATATGGCACAAGAGGCTAGTGCACATAGGAGAGAGAACTCTGAAGCAAATTTGTAGGGATCAAAGTGTGCTTGGCATACCCAATGTGACCAAGCAGCACATGATTTTGAGCTTGCCAATTTGGCAAAGCTCATAGGTAACCATTCAACAAGAAAGGATACATCCATGAAGATTATTTGGAGCTTGTACACATTGATGTGTGGGGTCCTAGCAAAGATCCATCCATCTTAGGTTCAAGGTACTATGTCTCTTTTATTGATGATTACAATAGATGGAAAATTCTCTATTTCATGAAGCATAAGGATGATGTGTTTACATGTTTCAAAAAGTATTTGGCATTGGTTGAAAACCAAACAGGAAGGATATTGAAGAGAATCAGGTCTAATGGAGGTACTGAGTACTTTTCACATGAGTTTGATCTATTTCTATAGGACAGAGGCATAAAGAGGGAAGTAACAACTAGATATACTCCTAAATTGAATGGAGTGGTAGAGAGAAGGAACATGTTAATTGTTCAAGCATCTAGGTCTATGTTAAATGAGAAAAAATTCCTAATTATTTATGGGCAGATGTCATTTCCACATCCACCTATTTGGTCAACATGCTTCCATCCAAGTCATTGAATGGTATGACACCATATGGATCTTGAAATGGCAAGAGACCCTGATTGGATCATTGCAAAATATTTGGGTGCATTGTCTATGCACACATCCCATCACAAATTAGAGGGAAGCTTGACCCTAACGCTGAGAAATGTGTATTTATTGGGTATGATCAGAATCAGATGGTATATAGACTTGATAATCCCACTAACAAGGCATTCATAGTTAGTAGGGATGTAGTATTTGATGAGAATAATTCTTGGTTTGAAGATGATTGCAGGAAAGTCAAATTACCATATGATTTGGAAAATGATTTTCCAACCCTAACTCAAGAAGACCAACACGAAGCAGACGAAATCAACTCAAGAGATGAGGAGCATACTAATTTCAAAGCTTAGAAGTCAAGACGCAAGTTCAAATGCAAGAAACTAGAGGATCTACCTGAGTCTTCCAATCAAGCTTTAAGAAGATCACAAAGAGAAAGTAAGAAGCTCATAAGGTATGGATATGGCACATCCTTAGTCACAAAGCACTCTGTGTACATCACTAAAGATTCAATGACAGAGGAGCCTTCTTCATTTGAAGACGCTAAGAAAAAGAAAGAGTGGAGAGAAGCCATGCAAGAGGAAGTGAAAGCATTACAAGAAAACCACACTTGGGACCTAGTTCCAAATAAACCAGATGTGAAGGTAATTGGTTCAAGGTGGATATATAAAGTTAAAAAGAACTTTGATGGTCCTATAAACAGGTACAAGGTAAGACTAGTGGCAAAGGGATTTTCCCAAATACATGGAGTAGACTATGATGAAACATTTTGACCTGTGGCAAAGATGCCAACAATCAGGGTATTGGTAAGTCTTGTTGCATCAAAAAATTGGAATTTATATCAGTTAGATGTCAAGAGTGCATTTTTAAATGGTTGGATATCAGAAGATGTATATATGGCACAACCACTAGGTTTTGAAGATGAAGAAAAGCAGGGTATGTATGCAAACTTAGAAAAGCACTCTATGGTCTCAAGCAAGCTCCTAGAGCTTGGAACCATAGACTTGTTACCTATTTTGCAAGATCAAGGCTTTGTAGAAAGCAAGGCAGAATCTTCTTCATTTGTGAAGAAGAATAAATCAAAGGTCATCTACTTGTGTGTCTATGTAGATGATATCATTATTACATGTGTTTGATTTGAAGAATTGATTGAAGGAAGAAGGAGTGACTACATGATTCAAATGCACTCTATTTCCATGTACAAGGAAATAGCTCATGAGAAGGGAAAAGAAGCTTTCCTTGAAACAAAATATAAAACGATCGATAAAAAGATTAAACCAGTTGTAGTTTCGCTTCCTGAAAATAGTAATAAACTTATGGATGGTGCAAAAATCCAGCCACCTCTCAAAGACGAAAGACAAATAGGTCATGAATTCACTAAAGAAGCACTTGAGCAAATTCAGTTAGGAGAAGATGGTTTCCTCAGTGAAAAAGAGAAGAATGTATCCTCCTAGATGATATTCAGGCATGGAAAGGCTTTTTCTTTTAATGCCTAAGAAATTGGGTGTGTAGATCCATTCGTGGTAACACCAATGATAATTTTCACAATACCACATGTACCTTGGAACCTTCGACCGATTCTAGTACCAAAAGCTCACATTTCAAAGTTAATCGACCTATTGAATGAAAAGATTAGAATGGGGATTCTTTAGCCATCAAGTGCTCCCTATTCTAACCGTTGGTTTACAGTACCAAAGAAAAATGAGGCATTGAGATTTATTCAAGATCTACAGGCGGTAAATAAGGTGGCAATCAGAAATATGGGAACTAGGCCCATCTTAGATGAGTACGCAGAAGCCTTTGCATATTCAATGGGGGATTTGCACTTTGGGTATGATCAATTTTAGCTAGCCCTCGAGAGTCGCTACTTGATGACTATGAGGACACCACTTGGGCTCGTGTGCATGTGTACGTTGCCACAAGGCGCCAAGAACTGGGTGGCACATATGATGAATGGTATGCATAAGGTGCCTAGGGATTTTATTCCGCATCTAACCATGCCATTCATTGATGATGTCCCTATGAAAGGTTGCGAGGAAAAAGATAAAGATGAGACTCTTGACGAGGATGGATGTCGGAAATTTGTTAAAAATCACGTAAATGATTGCAAATCCATTCTCAGTGGGCTAGAAGAGGTTCATTTGACATTGTATGTAGAGAAATCAATATTTGAAGTGCAAGAGGGTACTGATTGTAGGAAGTCTATGTGGTCCTAAAGGAAGAAAGCCGTGTCTGAAGAAAGTAGATGCCATTCAACACATGAAAGAGGTTTGCTCCTCGATCATTGAGGTGAGGAGATTTCTTGGGGCATGTGTTTTCTACATTATGTGGATTCCTCATTTTGCCCATGTTGCAGACCCACTCTATCAATAGCTTCGAAAAGGGTAAAGATCTCAATGGAAGGACATCCATACTCAAGCTGTGAGGAAATCAAAGAAGGCACTTGCAGAAGCACCATTGCTTAGAAAAGCCAATTACACTGAAAATAAAAAATTTACATTATCATAGATAGGAGTCCGACGGGTATAGGCTGGGCGATTGGCCAAGAGGATGATGAGGGAAAAAGGTATGCGATTCGATTTGGAACTTAAGTACTAAATGTTCACGAGAGAGGCTACCCTCAGATTAAGTGAGAGCTCTAGGGAATAGTGACCGCGTTGAAGAATGATAAAGAATACTTAATTGGGAAAAATGTGGTGGTGGAAACAGACTGCTTACCATTATTGGGAATGATCATGAACTATCCACTGTAGATATCACCATGTTAAGATGGATAGCATACACAAGTCGCTAATCCCCAACTTTGTTCATATAGCTGGGAGGAATAATGTGGTTGCTGATGTGCTATCATGAGCTATATACAAAAATTAAGACTCGATGATTTCTAATGATGAAGAGATAGGTTTGGACTTTTATGCTTCGCATATACATACTTCAAGCTTAGATGAAGCATCTACTGGACTGAATAGAAAAGATCCAACTCATCAAATTAAGAAGCTTGAGACTAGTATTGAATCTTCAGGAAGAGGAACTCAAAGGAGCTTAGGAGGTAGGGAAGGAAATCAGAGAAGAGAAGCGAAAATTTATGAAGTTCAAGTAGGAATAGTAGACAGATTCAATGAAGATGAATATGAAAATGAGTGGAAGGAAATCAGAAGATACTTAAGCATAAAGTCTCTTGATCCTAGTTGGAGCAAAGAAAGGTTTCGTACCATTCAGAGAAAGTCATGCAATTATTTTCTAAAGGATGGATTACTTTGGAAGCAAAATATTGGAAGAGGTAAGATACCTTAGCGACTTGTAGGTTGCAATGAAACGAGAGACACGATTATGTGTGAAATGCATAGCTCACTATGGACCGGACAGAAGGGCTTTCAAGGGACTTATGGAAAGATACATGAAAGATATTGGTGGCCCGAATGTATGTATATGTCCAAAAATATGTGGCCACTTGCAAGATTTTCCAGGTGTACTCGAATGTCAAGCACAAGGATGAGTTGCATCTGACATATCCTCTAAATATCCACTATAAGTGGGTTGTCGATCTGGTTACAATACCATTAGGGGTGCAACAGATGAGATATATTGTGTTGGCAAGAGAGGACTTAACAAATCATGTTGAAGGAAGAGCTCTAAGGACGAAAACTATGAGCAATGTATGCAAGTTTCTTCTAGAAGATGTGTTTAGTAGATTTGGCTATATCGAGAAAATAGACCCTAACATAGGTGAGCTCAATGCTCAGGAAGCCAAAGACTTCTTTCAAAAATATGGTATTCAATTATCACTCACCACTGCTTACAATCCTAAAGCCAACGGGAAAATTGAGCGCAGACATTCCCTGATTATTAAAGCTTTGGCTAAGGCTTGTGAGGGAAAGATAAAGAACTAGCCAAAATACCTTCCCTTTGACCTATGGGCATATAGGATGACATGCACTAGAACTATTTGGATACATGCCAGCAGAACTAATGTATTGCCAAAAACCTATTTTGCCGACGGAGTCACATGCTCTAGCATGGACTTCTTTGCCTTGGAAGGATGAGATGTCGAGAGTAGATCTTCTAGCAGTGCGGATTCTTCAATTAAAGAAAGGAATAAATATGGTAGAAGAAGGTGTGGTTAAGCTCAGAGCATTAAGAGAGAGAAATAAGATTGCATTTGATAAGTCCCATAGGCTAAGACCTAAAAACTTGAATGAAGGAGACTGGAAACTTGTCTAAGATAGCTCATTAGACACACAATACGAAGCTCGAAGAAAATTGGTAAAGAGATGGTTTGGTCCCTATGTGATATGTAAAGTGTTCGACAATGGTACATACTCGCTCAGGGAGTTAAAGGAATTGGTTGCTAGGAAAAGAGTTAAGCTATTTAAAAAGAGAGAAGATGAGGATTACGAAATAGTGACAGAAGAAGAGGAGGAAGAAGATGAAGAAGATGAGGAGCTTGCAAAAGAGATTCAAGATGGAGAAGAGAGATAAATGAAAACGGAAACCAAAGAATATAAATATATGCATGTGTAAAAACCAAAAGTGTAAATAAATAAGAAGAATTTTATAACTAAATATGAAATAATGTATGTGTCCAAAGGCATGATTGTATATTGAATAATTAAGGTTTGTTAACATGAATGCATGTTAGTGTACATAAATAAAGATTACATGCATGATCATTTCTAATGTGTCCTTCCTTGCAAGTGTAGCTGTAGCTACAGATAAAGAATTGTGATTCAACCATGGAAAAGAATTTTTCTGATGAGGCAGAGACATCATCTCGGAGGAATTCAGTTCGAGATAGGAATACAAATTTAAATTTAGCTAGAAATAGAGGTTTGACTCAAATTAAAAATGTATCTTTATAACAATCTCTAGACGATGCCTTTATATTTTAGTACTTACTCCTCGCGCCTGTAAATCCCTTAGCACAGAGAACAGTGATTGAGGAAGGACTGCCAACTAGAGTAGCTTCAAATCAAATTAGGGGTACATGATCCAATTCGGCTTAGGGCTGGACTTGTAGAACATGAGGCCAGAAATAGAGAACTGGCTGGAGCCAAGAGTGTGCCTTTTGACCCATCCACATACTATGTTTTCTTGTCCACCTATTTGTTCCCTCCCTATGCGTGCACATATTCGAGAAGAAGAAGACAGAATTCTAGCAAGAATATATCGTGAAATGGTTCGAGAACAAAGTGAAGATGGTCTGTTAAGCAAAGAAGAGATTGATGCCTATATTCTTGATTACTTATTTTTCGAATCGGTGGACGAAACAAGAGCTTTGGTATAGGTGTCCATAAGAGTTAAATTAATTAAGACCAAAAGATTATGAGTTAAGAGTCAGTGTTTGCTACTGTACATAAATAAAGGTGAATAATGTCTTCTAAACTTGTGATATGAGGTATGTATGACCAGAGGATGCACAGGTTCAGAGGGGGTGGATGTGGTCATGATTTGAAACCAAGCTAATAATCAAGCATGAAATACCAATTTTGAGCTCCTAAGAGACAGCTGCAAGAAGAAGGACTCTTGGATGAAGCCAAAAGATGCAAACATGTGAACTGAAGTGCACAAACTAGAGGTGGACGGAAGAGATGTTTGCATGGAAGAAGCCGGGGGGAAAGCATGTGTTGAAGTTGATGGCCAAAGCTGCCATGTGCATATAAAACCGTATCAATGACTCTAGTTTGATAACAGATGAACGGATTTTTTCTCTTCTTGTACAGGCCTTTGCAAAGGGGAAAAATCCAGATAAAGCATCATATTTGTGCTATGTAATGGAAGACGTTGGTCTAAAAAACCCAATGTTCAAACTTATACATTTTTCATACATTCTTTAGCGTTAGACGGACGGTCTAATGATGCATGGTCTGTCTACCAAAGGATGCTTCCGGTGGGTCTCAAACCTAATAAGCCACACGGCAAATTAGGACTAGGACCTTTGAGAGCGGGCATTTGGACGAATGGAGAATTTGGGGTTTGAAATGCAGGGATCCGTGGGTGGTGGATCTCTTCTAGAGGAAATCAGAACCTATCCAGAGGATGGATTGGGGTTTGTATGTTCGAGAACGGGAGCAGCCTTCACGAAAAGGGAAGGGGCAGAGGATCGTTGAGCACGTGGGAGAGAAGCAGAGGATTATTCTGGCTATTTTCCCATAAGAAGGCTCCATGGGGTGGCTACTCCGTCTCGCAGCGAAAGAAAAAGGTGTTCTATTGAAGGGTGTGATAGGCATCGAAGATAATGATATAGGCGAGATACTGGAACAGGCAGGAGGGACAAAAAAAGAAAGCATGTGATGATAGAACAGGGACAGGCATTCTCCTCCTGGAAGGAGCTCTTCATAGAAAGGGACTAGTGTTGATCATGGGGAGGTTCGGAGGGTTTTATCAGAGGTGACATATCTGTTCAAGAGGAGGGCACGTTCCCTGTGGTGGAAAGCATGGTCTGGGCTTCGAGTCCCGATTCCCAATTGGAAGATCTCAACGCAGAAGAGAAGTAGGGAAAGCCATTATTCAGGGCATTAGAGTGGGAACCCTCTTGATCATCATCAGAATAGAGCGCATAATTACTTATGAAAGAAAAGGATGACCAAAGCATCCGAAGGAGACAACGGTGTGCCATTGAATTCTTGCCACAGGAAACTAACCATCGAATTATCCTCTTGTCACAATCATATAGCGCTGGAAACAGGGGAACACATATGATCAGAGGGGAAAGGTCTGTACTATTTATAGAGCAGATGCACTCTAATCAATAAAGAGGAAGAGGACACTGTTGATCGGCACAAGTTGAAGGTTGCTGATGATCAGAGAAAAGAGGCATTAGTGGGAGAAAAAAAAGGCTAGAAACGAAACTAAATATTTATCTGTACTGTTGGTTAATTGCCTGTCTCTTTAGCTTTTGTACAGATTATTTATCAAAGCGAATATGTTTCTTTTCTGATCCTTGGGATGGCTCTGAACAGCGAGGGGCAGATGATCTTGTTGTAGGAGAGGATGGTGTGGTAGAGGCACCAAGGAGATATGTGGAAAGAAGCAAGAGCTGTCATTTAATTTTTGGTTGTGTAATTAAAGACCCACAAACCAAGAACACCCAAGATGTACGCATACTGGCAGCGGCTGTTATCAATCCAGGAATGAAGCTAAATGTTTTCCTTGATTTTGGTTTCCAAAAGGGAGCGCTTCAAATTTCAAATGGAAGATTTTCTTTCAAATGTAACAGTACTGAAGTTTAGTAGAGAGGTAAAAATGTAGTTTGACTCAGAAACGTTTCAATGTTTTGGTTCTGCGAAAGTAATCTAAACTTCTTTCATTTAATGATTGAGGCATTTTGAAAGAATTGCATATATGTAGGGAAAAAGTAAAATCTTGCCAGATATTACTAATGATGTGATACTTGATCGTTGATATGTATGAAATCTGCTAAAACTTCATTAAAAGATTGCACTCTTCTATGTTGAATTATCCATGTTCTTTACTGTGCAAAGAGCTTCCATGGTGCTTAATGAAATGTAGCAGATTTACACTTAAGGAACAAAGGAAAAGACAATGCTTTCTTGCTTGATTTGCAGCAGAGCTTGTTTTTTTTAGAACATAACAGTTTACAAATCTTTGTTTTAAGAGTGCACAGGTTCCGTTATGTACATATGACAAAAACTTTGTAGTTTAACCTGAAACAGTATGTGAGTCGACATTGACTAAAGTGGCCAAAAACAATCATTGAACGCAGAGAATAAAAGTGAACTCTAATACAAACTGAAGGCAGCTAGAACACAGAAAATGTTTAAAGCCAAACCCTGTAGTCTTGGAAATGTTCAGTCACGAGTCTTGGAAATGTTCAGTCACGGAAAATTCGGCTGCATTCTTAAGAATCAAACACAGCTAAGTTCCCTCGCATTGAAGTGTTGCCTATCAGAAATAAAATTCATCATAGCAAAGCACGAAAAAAGTGGTGTTGCTCATTGACAATGAAAATTTCCTTGTTGTTTTGAAGTTCAAGTACAAATCTAGAGTTCAAACACTCATTATGGCTTAGTATGTGTACTGAATGCAAAGAATTAGAAGTCGATGATACAGACAATGATATCATTAGAACTTTGATGCCAGAGTCATTTGACCACGAAACATCTTTTATACATGTAATATTTCATCTCTTTTCTCATAGTTGTAAATAAGCGAGCAAATTTCATAAAATGTTGTGGTTGTTTTGCAAAGGTCATATATGATGGAATGAATTGATAACCAAAGTTCCCAACATTTTCTTATCATCAATACATAGACATCTTGCTTGCTTTCATTTATGCAATGGGGAGAATTATGACAATACATGGAAGCATAGGCAATGCTTTAAAGACAAGCACGTTGTGATCTCTTGATTAGTTCTTCCCTCCTTTCTATGAACTCTACGATAGTGTATGCATATGTATATGCATATGCGTATGTGTATGCATATGCGTGTGTATGCGTATGTATATGTATATGTGTATGTGTATGTGTATGTGTATGTGTATGTGTATGTGAATGTGAATGTGTATGTGAATGTGTATGTGTATGTGTATATGTATGTATGTGTATGTGTATGTGTATGTGTGTGTGTGTGTGTATGTGTGTGTGTGTGTGTGTATATATGTATGTATGTGTGTGAGTAGGTGTAGGTGTAGGTGGACGCGGACGTGTACGTGTACGTGTACGTGGACGTGGACGCGGACGTGTACGTGTACGTGGACGCGGACGTGTACGTGTACGTGTACGTGGACGCGGACGTGGACGTGCACGTGGACGTGCACGTGGACGTGCATGTGTATGGGTATGCATATGTGTATGCGTATGTGTATGCATATGTGTATGCGTATGTGTATGTGTATGTGTATGTGTATGTTGTTGGGAAAGATGGATGGACACTCCAGAAAATGAGTTGGTACTCCTAATCCCTGCTTTGTACCAGCCCTCTTTAGCTTCGGAGTCGAGTTGTAGACCCTCTTAGCTTTCCAATGACACTAAACAAGTGCCCATGTACTTTGGAAATGATGTGAGTAATGTTTGGTACAAAAGAGACTACTTCCCAATTCAAACTTCATGAAAAACCTTCTATTTTGGTACACACCTGCTGCTTGTTAAGCTCAGTGCTTCCAGTACAGTAGGAATTAGACACATTCATTTTTTATATATTAAATTAGCTTAATAAGCTAATGATTCCAAGTGGAATCACTCAAAATGATTTGACTATACACAAAGCAATCAATTTAGCACACTACAACAGATCGATGGTATATCGAGGTTTTTACCGAGGGAAATGAACGCGGCTTTATTTGCCGCGATGCCAGTGTTATGGTCGTATGCGCATCGGTACAAAAGCGTCGGTATATGCGCCGGTATATGCGTCAGTATAAGCGCCGGGATATGCGTTGGTATATGCCTCGGTATATGCGTCGGTAATACTGGCACCCATACCGGCGTCCATACCGACGCCCATGCTAGATGTACCGTCGCTCGCTGGGTGTACCGACGTTTATTCTGATGACATTACTGGCAGTACCGTCGCGTATACCGATGACCATACATGCAAATTTTTTTTTGGGCAGAGTGTGTTATCTTTTGCTACAGCAACATTATCATGATGTTGCTTAACAAAAGACAATACACTCTGCCCAAAAAAAACCGAGTACATGTGATGTGTACTCTAATGTTAACCGAAATATGATTTCATGAAACAGAGTATTATTGGACACAAAAGAGATAATCAGAATGAACCATGAACCATGTACAAAAGAAGTTGTATATTTCAATAATGAAGCATGTACAAGAGTGTGGCAAACCAGTGTCATATATGACGCTTTTACAAAATGTGGCAAAGCAATGCATTGCCATATGGAAATCAAATACAAAATTTTGGTGTTCCAGTGCCATACATATGCAAAGAACGCTCCATATCAACAGTCCTACAACAAAGAACATTAATGGAATGAGATAAATTCATATGAAGATTATAAACAACAAGTAAAAACCAAGTTTATAAATTAATTACCTCATCGCAAACGCTCCCATAAAACGACCGCACCTCGTCTCTCCAAGTCCTCCAATAGTGCAATCAACCCATGACGATATCCGTAAGACTCCTCCGTTCATGTTGGAGGACGACCCATTGCCAGCTCCTGAAACAAATATACAAAAGATTAGAGGAACATACATGAGAAATTTAACACAAATAAATTCAATAAATGAAATGGTACTTACAAAATCATGACGCATCGTGTCATATCCGCCGATGTCCAAATGTGACGGTCCAACCGTATCTAAACGTGTGGCTACGACATCTTGCTGCTGGCGATATCAGTCAGGAGTTTGCTGCTGCTCATCACGAATCATGTCCCACTCTTCAGCATCTAACCATATAGGCTTTGG
>CM035431.1:108379377-108424377 GCA_020310875.1 Ceratopteris richardii
GATCCTCTGTCTGCATAGCCTCTTTGTAGCAAGAGGGCTCACCGGCATCTGTTAGCATAACAAAATCTAAACCTGGAACATATCTATCAGGTGCATATGAGACACGTGCAGAACGTCTCAATGGTTGCTGAACAGGAACATGTGCAGACTGATCTGAATGGACATTCTCTTGAACATCCCTATGTGCAGCATTTTTATGCATGCTAACCGGAGGACTAGTATCCTCAAACACCACTCTTCTCACTTCAACCTCCTTAATCGGCTATTTATGCATCTTAGACTCATTAAAAATGACATCACTACTTCTGACCACTGACCGTGTTTCAGGATCCCATAAGCGATATCCAAATTTTCCTTCTTGACCATATCCAAGAAAAATGCATTTCTTTGACTTATGGTCCAACTTCTGTCTAAGATTCTTGGGTATATGAACATATGCTTCACACCCAAAAACTCGAAGATGATCATAATATGGTGGTTTCCCTGTCCATAACTCTTGTGCCACTTTCAGACCTTTGGCAGTACTAGGTGAAAGGTTAATCACATGAACTGCAGTTAATACTGCTTCTGCCCAAAAACCTTGTGAGAGGTTTGCATGATGCAACATAGAGACTACTCTATCTTGAATAGTTCTATTCATCCTCTCAGCTACACCATTTTGTACTGGGGTATAAGGAGCTGTAAACTCTCTACGAATCCCTCTACACTGACAGAAAAGGCTGAATTCATGTGAGGTATACTCACCCCCATTATCTGAACGTAAAGCCTTAAGCTTAGTTCCTTTTTCAGTCTCAACTGAAGCAAGCCATTTTCTGAAAGTAGGGAATACATCATCCTTCGATTTGATAGGATATACCCAGACTTTTCTAGTAGCATCATCTATGAAAGTGACAAAGTAAAGAGAACCACCTAAGGACCTAGTGGGCATAGGACCACACACATCTGTATGAACAAGATCTAAAGGCTGAATTGAAGAGTCAATGTGCGTTTTATGCACATTTCTGGTTTGCTTTCTATATTGACAATGCTCACAAAATGAAAAATCAGAGAAAGATAACACAGGTAAGTAGCCAGAACGAGAAAGATTTTCCATTCCACTACGAGATATATGGCCCAAACGACCATGCCAAATACAAGCCATAGGCTGTTCAGTAACAGCTAACAAGTGTTCTTTCTGTGATACAAATAAAGGGTAAAGTGAGCCAACTTTCCTTCCTTTTGCAATAACCATATTGCCCTTTGATATACGAAAGGACTGAGCATAGAAGACCACCTTGTAACCAAGGTCATCAAGTTGACCAACTGACATCAAACTGCGTGATAACTGAGGTACATGGCGTACATTATGCATAGTAAATTTTGAACCGTCAATGAACTGCACAACCACATCTCCAATCCCCACAACATCACACTGGTAAGAGTCACCAAGTCTCACGGTACCAAGAGACTTTGCTGCATAATTAGAGAACCATTCTCTATGTGGTGTCACATGGAAAGAAGCACCAGAATCTAGCAGCCAGGTGTGGGAAAGAGAATCAGCCATAAGTGCCTCAGATGGCACAGTACTATCAAGTGTCAACACATCAGCATCATCAGAAATAGCATTAATTTCTTCAATCTTCACAGTCGAAGTAGATGGTGCAGGTAACTGTTTAACATGCCCATCAACATTCTGTCCTTTACCTTTAGCATTCTTTAATGCATATCAGTCTTTCTTCATGTGTCCTTTCTTATGACAATAATGGCATTCAATATCCCTCTTCCTTGATTTACTTCTGCTCTTATTCCGTTGACCATTCTTTTCCTTGTTCTTGCTCCTGCCACGTTGTTGATTCTTTCCTTGGTAAGAATCACGAACATTATATGCATCTCCACTCTGAGTGCCAACCATAGATTTTCTACGAATCTCCTCACTCAAGAGTGCTCCACATATGTCATCATAGACAAGTTTACCACCTGGTGCACTATTGCTAATAGCTGTGCAGAATGTATCCCATGATGATGGCAGGGTGCATAACAGCAATACTGCTTTCATTTCATTGTCCATATCCATTTTCTGAGCCTGTAACTGGGAGAATATGGCATCAAACTCATTTAGATGAGCAGCAACACTATCTGTGTCCTTCATACGAAGGTCGTATAATTTTCTCATCAGATATACTTTATTTGATGCCGTCTCTTTTTCATATGTATTGCATAACTTCTTCCAAAGCTCCTCTGCACTTTCACAGTCTAATACTGTAAAGTAAACATTATCTGCTAGGTGCAAGCGAATGGTAGACCTGGCCATTTCATCTAACTCATCCCAATCATCTTCATCCATGTCAGCAGGCTTCTTTGAAATCCCATTTACTGGCTTCCATTGCCTTCTTTGAATCAGCACATCTTTAATCTGATTCTTCCATAGAGCAAAGTTTGTGCCATCAAATTTTCAGATCTCAAAATGGTCTTTGCCCTGCAAGTCATAGCTCCTCCTCGGAACGCTAGCACTAGACCCTGATCCACCGGATGTGCCTGAGACCTCTGATGCCATGATCGTAGAGAACTGAATAGAATGATAACGGAGCTAGAAGAGTCCAAACACCAACAAATAAGTGTATCAAGGAGTAAATCGACCACTATATAGTTGACTAAACCAGAAATCTGGAAAAAATTTTGCCAGAGTATCCTCTGCAAAATTAGCATATGACCAGTGTCAAAGTATCATAAAACTGCAAGTATTGACATGTCTACCTGCATAGTGAATCACTGACTCCACTGCATATAATCAGTTACCCAATAGAAGCCAACTAGGCTTATCGAGCACCTATGAACAACTATCATACATCTCCTATGGCGAGGCTGGGTAAGTCTTCCACCTGCATCACCGAAGAGACCCCGACATCTGGGTGTCTCCCAGTTAAGAAAACCTCACCACGACCCTCTTTATCAAACGTAAAAGGCTTTATGCAAAGAACGTAACCGCTATATCAATGCCCACATGGACGTACATAAGCGGTATCCACAGAAGCGTACATGGTGTGTATGTGCTCAATATATGCAGTAAAATGACACTAAAAGGCTGAATACACAGCCCAAAAACTAGCCAATAACACCTGCAAGTGTCTGTCAACTCTGATGTTTTAGGCTTTAAAAACCTGCATAAATTTGCAGCGACTGCTCCCACCAAAACTAAAAACCCCTCGCGAAACCTGTAGTTTTACGAGTGTGGCTGAAAATACAGCCCCAAAGGTTGATATTTATTGTCTGAGAAGTACAAGGAACACTCTTCTTGATGTTCTTGGACCTGTGTGAAGAGAACATATACAAAGAAAGTGTCCGGTGGCCATTTGGCCTTTCTCGAGAGCTCCACGACGATATGCTCGGAGTAGAAACCGAGCTCCTGACTCTGCACACTGTACTCTGCACAGAGGCTGTAGGATACGCAGAAAACACAATACACAGGGAGCACGACGACAGACTTCTTAGGTCTTACAAATGCGGTCGAACTTACAGTCTGTAACTGACCAGGCCACTATATGTTTCATTAAAGAACATATACAAAGAAAGTGTCCGGTGGCCATTTGGCCTTTCAGATGGACACTAACGGTAACAGTGTGTGTGTATATGTGCATGCGTATGCGTATGCATATGCGTATGTGTATGCGTATGCGTATGTGTATGCGTATGCGTATGCATATGCGTATGCGTAGGCGTAGGCGTAGGCATAGGCGTAGGCGTAGGTGTAGGATTATGCATAGGCATAGGATTACGCGTAGGCATAGGCGTATGCGTATGCGTATGCGTATACGTATGCGTATGCGTATGCCTATGCGTATGTGTATGTGTATGCGTATGCGTATGCGTATGCGTGTGCATATGCATGTGCGTATGCATGTGCGTATGTATCTGCGTATGCGTGTGCGTATGCATGTATTTGTATGCATATGCATGTATGTGTATGTGTATGTGTATGTATATGTGTCTGTTTATGTGTGTCTGTTTATGTATATGTGTGTATGTGTATGTATATGTGTCTGTTTATGTGTGTGTGTGTGTGTATGTGTATGTGTATGTGTATGTGTATGTGTATGTGTATGTGTATGTGTATGTGTATGTGTATGTGTATGTGTATGTGTATGTGTATGTGTATGTGTATGTGTATGTGTATGTGTATGTGTATGTGTATGTGTATGTGTATGTGTATGTGTATGTGTATGTGTATGTGTATGTGTATGTGTATGTGTATGTGTATGTGTATGTGTATGTGTATGTGTATGTGTATGTGTATGTGTATGTGTATGTGTATGTGTATGTGTATGTGTATGTGTATGTGTATGTGTATGTGTATGTGTATGTGTATGTGTATGTGTATGTGTATGTGTATGTGTATGTGTATGTGTATGTGTATGTGTATGTGTATGTGTATGTGTATGTGTATGTGTATGTGTATGTGTATGTGTATGTGTATGTGTATGTGTATGTGTATGTGTATGTGTATGTGTATGTGTATGTGTATGTGTATGTGTATGTGTATGTGTATGTGTATGTGTATGTGTATGTGTATGTGTATGTGTATGTGTATGTGTATGTGTATGTGTATGTGTATGTGTATGTGTATGTGTATGTGTATGTGTATGTGTATGTGTATGTGTATGTGTATGTGTATGTGTATGTGTATGTGTATGTGTATGTGTATGTGTATGTGTATGTGTATGTGTATGTGTATGTGGATTTGGATGTGGATTTGCATGTGCACATGTGTATGTGTATGTGTATGTGTATGTGTATGCATATGCATATGTGAATGCCTATGCATATGTATATGCGTATGGGTATGCATATGTGTATGCATATGTGTATGTGTATGGGTATGTGTATGTGTATGCTCATGTGCATGGATATGCATATGCATATGCATATGTGTATGCATATGTGTATGCATATGCATATGCGTATGCATATGTGTATGCGTATGCATGTGCATATGCATACATGTATGCGTATGCGTATGGGTATGCGTATGCGTATGGGTATGCGTATGCGTATGCGTATGCGTATGCGTATGCGTATGCGTATGCGTATGCGTATGCGTATGCGTATGCGTATGCGTATGCGTATGCGTATGCGTATGCGTATGCGTATGCGTATGCATATGCGTATGTGTATGCATATGCGTATGCGTATGCGTATGCGTATGCGTATGCGTATGCGTATGCGTATGCATATGCGTATGCGTATGCATATGCGTATGCCTATGCCTATGCATATGCGTATGTGTATGTCTATGTGTATGTGTATGCGTTGTCAAGTTGTTCTTAGGAAAGGAGGTAGAATTGATAGTGATAAGCGTGGCATAGTTTTCTTTTTGTGGTGCGGTGAGCATGGATTCATGTGGGAAAGTGCACCTTTTCCTTTTAAATGAGATTTTCCCTTATGGGTTTCTTCATAGAGTAGATGTCATCATGTGATCCAACTTTGGAGGTTTCTTTCACCTCGAGTTCTCGTTATTTATGATTTAATCCTTTTAGCAAGGACTCTTTTGGAGAAGACACCCTTGGAAATAATCAAGACTTTCAACTTCATAAGTGTTGTAGTTATCATGTTTATTCATAATCCTAAAGACAAATGTGAGAACCTGCATATATCTTTAGTAGGTGAAAACTCGAATGAGTTTATTTTATAAACCTATTTTGTGAGACACGAGTCCAAGATAAGACTAATATAGAGCACGCATGAAAGTTGATTTGTAGTAAACAATCATTTTTTATACAACCACAAGCACACGGGCGATATTGGCTAAGGAGTGTATAGGCTGTAGTGAAGTTCTCCAAGGGACTCATACCCTCTCAAAATGGTAAATGATAGCATGAGAGGTTTACCAAACTCAGGTTTAGATCTCATTCAGTACAATCAAAGATCTATGCAAGAGATACATCATCATATAGAAGGTAGTGTGTCACATAATAATGTTATTGTGCGCATACACATTGGATCCATCAAGTAAAGCGCATGTACATAAATACATTCTCACCCTTATACAAACAGAAACACATCAATCATGCCTATTGTTATTTCCGTTGAAATCCTCATATACGGTGAAAATCGATACTTTAAAGCTATTGTTCCTTTTGATATGTGAGTTTTTTTAGTATTATCTACGACCAAAGATTAGGAAACAAAATCTCTCTCTCTCTCTCTATCTATATATATATATATATATATATATATATATATATATATATATATATATATATATATATATATATATATTGCATGCCCACTGATAAATCCTCATGTACACAATAATATACATATAGATTACCATACTGTTAATAACACATAGTTTTGATTCAATTAGCATATCTTGTTCTAAAGAAAATCTAGTCCACCTTTCCAAATTTTGACGAATATAGACATTCGGTATCAAAGAACTTCCATAACAAATGGAAAACTCAAATTCTAGTTCTTTTTTTTCAAAGGGAAAAGGGACTAGACAGTGTTCAGAACGTCAATGAACGCTTTTTGTTCAATCCTTCGAAACCTGTGGTATGAAAATTTGTCCCCTATTTTGTTTAAGGTTTTCATGACAAATCATTCCTCTAGATTCTTTCAACCAAAAAATGCATTAAGAAGAAATTCTAAAAAGAAAAATCCTTATCTGGCATTTGCACAATCTCAAAATCCATGCGATATTGAAGAGCTCTTTGTTTTATCCTCCAGATTCAATTCACTTTGCTTCAAATCAATCTTTCAATTCTTTTAGTTTTCAGTAATTCTGCTCTTAGCTTGAAAGAAAGAAATCATGCGGACCCTTATATTGCCTCAATGTTGCAACTATAGGCCATCATTCTCTTGGACATGATGCGTGTAGTGGGCACTTTTTGCAAATGATACTCATCATTTTGTCTGTGGTTCAAAAACACTCCTCAAATCCCATTGATCAATGATCAGTGCTTTATGATTGTCAGGCAGAATTCTCTTTCTCCTGTTAGTAATAAGAAACATGTATCATCCTCGTTCGCTATAAGCTTCATTGTTTGAACAGTTTTGTTAATACATTCCCTGCTCAGATATGGTGGATCTGCAACCACCACGTGGAAGGCATGGTAGTGTCGCTCAAGTAGCTCTTCTGGAAAATTGTAGTCATAAAATGTATAGTCATTTCCATATCTTTGAAAACGTGGATCATACTCTAAAAGGACTACTTCAGCTGCATAGTTTTTGTTAAGCTCCTCATACAGAGAAGGGTAGGAAATGCAACATTAGGGGAAAAAGTGAGCCTTGCATGGCCTTGTAAGGATCCCTAATTTTTAGGGATTAAAAAGCTTAATCCATGAGTTTAAGGAGCCAAAAGAAACCACCAGTGGTATTGTGAAATAAAATTATGTAGCTGAAATATGCCTTTTTTTCTCTCATACGTGAGCATCTCTCAGCCTTTAGATTGATCAAATCGATGGTTTATATTAAACTACACTTGAAGTAAGAGAGAGAATCTAAGAAAAGTCATGGAAGTGGGGACATGAGTGTGCTCAGTCTCTACAAAAATTATGGACATTAGATCATTGAAGATCTAATGGCTGCACACAAATCGAGCTGAGCTCAATTTTCGGTTCGATTTAAGCCATACAATCGGCGGTTCATCTAACGGTTGCCTTTAAAAGGTGCCTTTTTCATGGAGGGGCTCAATCCAAGCCATCAGATCTTGTGTGGATCCAATGGTTGGGAATGTGAGCGCTCAAACTTCTTGGGATTCAAATTGAACTGCTCGATTGAAGAGCGAATCCAATGGCTGTGTCGAAAAGGCACGTTTTGTAATGATTGCATTGATCTCATCCATTCAATATGAAGCTAATTCAAGGGTCCAGATTTGTAGATGCCTTGACTTTTGGTATTTAACCTTGGCCCTTAGATCTTTGAAGAATCTAATGGCTCTAAATGAATTTTGAGGTTTTCAAAACTATTCTCTAAATAAAGCCACAATTCTAGATGGTTTTTGGCTCTTTGACCACACAAAAACAAGGGAAGACTATGCCTAGCCTATGAGATTAAGGGACTAGACTGTGGCCACCACGCCAATCGTCTGACCATATTATATGAGCACACAAAAACCTCGAGAAACATCAAAAGCATATTCTTCATGCATGCGTTCAAAATCATTTCCCATCAGACATACTCCACTCAGCGTCACACCTTCTTAATCCGGTGACAGTTTGCAAATGACATCAAAACTGAGACTCAATTCCACCGAGCTGAATTTCTTTGCATAGCTTCCTATATCTTTTCATGAGAACACACATGCCCTTTTCCAGAACAGCAAGCTTCCTTCCCTTTCCAAACAGCACAACAGGCACCATAACCTTTCATGCATGTTTAGATGGTGTAAAGACAAAACCGAAAATCTTTATTATAGTCACACTTGATTGAACTTTCAAGTTTTGCTTCCAATTTGATCTTCTTGTGCGATTTTTGTATCTTCACCACAACGTATACATATGTAACTGTGTATTTGTATGTGTATGGGTATGTGTATGTGTTTGAGTATGTGTATGTGTATGTGTATGTGTATGTGTATGTGTATGTGTATGTGTATGTGTATGTGTATGTGTATGTGTATGCGTATGCGTATGCGTATGCGTATGCGTATGCGTATGCGTATGCGTATGCGTATGCGTATGCGTATGCGTATGCGTATGCGTATGCGTATGCGTATGCGTATGCGTATGCATATGCGTATGCGTATGCGTATGCGTATGCGTATGCGTATGCGTATGTGTATGTGTATGTGTATGTGTATGTGTATGTGTATGTGTATGTGTATGTGTATGTGTATGTGTATGTGTATGTGTATGTGTATGTGTATGTGTATGTGTATGTGTATGTGTATGTGTATGTGTATTTGTATGTGTATGTGTATGTGTATGTGTATGTGTATGTGTATGTGTATGTGTATGTGTATGTGTATGTGTATGTGTATGTGTATGTGTATGTGTATGTGTATGTGTATGTGTATGTGTATGTGTATGTGTATGTGTTTGCCCTTTCATGCTTTCACGCCCTCACGAACCGTTAGTTGCTATGTCAAAAACACCAAAACACATTAACAAATCAATAAATTAACACTCCAAAAATGCATTGTTCAACATATTCCATAATGTATAACATGCCCAATGGAAATGGCTGGAAATCATGCCGTGCAGACAAAGTAATGATTTGACCTTTAAATTCAAAGTTAAAAGTATGTGTGTGGTAGTCAATTTGTGGGCTATAATGATGACGAAAAGGCATACCTAGTATAACATTGTAAGATTGCAAAGGTGCAATTAAAAATGCTGGTGAATCAACATATGGGCCTATGCTAATCGTAACATCTTGCACTTCTCATGTTACATTATAACGATTACCTTGAAATGCAGCTTTTACTTTATACAAAGAAGGAAACATTTTTTATTTAAGTTCTTGTCCTAATAAATGTGAAATGAAGTCATGTGAAATACCATTGTCATGTAAAACTTTAATGAGTTTGTTGTTTATAGTACCCTGCATACAAAGTAGAGAATGAAGAGAGATATCATTACCCAAGGTATTTAAGTCTTTCTCCAATGATTCCTCTATCCAAAGAGGAGGAATTTCTTCATTATGGGCCTCCATGTTATGTAGTTGAGCTATAGCTAGTTTCATGTTAAGAAGTTGCAATCGACACTTCATTTTTTATGTCCAGGTTTGCCACAATTCCAGCAAGTGATTCGTGGTCGCTTCTGTTGGGCATCCATCACTAAAGTTTGTAGGGTAGGTGGTTTGGTAGGTTGGAGAGATGAAGCAACATGTGCAGTTGAGTAATTGGATTGCGGTGGACGAGGAAAACTAGGGTAAGATGGGACATTAAAAGTACATTTCATGGGAAGATTTAGTTTAACAAAAAGTGGTCATTGACATGGTTGTTGTAGACGAACTGACTTGGTTATGGACTGTAATTCTTTCTCTGCATCATAGGCAAAAGATATATCCTCGTTGAGGGTTGTAGGGCATAGGATGTGAAGCTTAGCTTGGATTTCCACCCCCAAACCATCTTCGTATTTCCGATGTAAGCTATCCTCTAGTACATTTTCAAGCATTCGAACCAATAGTAAATTTTGCCAAAACCGCTCTGTGTAGGTTTGTTTTTTATTATGTTGAAAAGAGGTTACATGAGAGCGGCTTTGAAAGCATGTGTGAAAGTAAAAGTTGGTGACTTTGGTAGAAAGCTTTTGCTTTTAATATCAGAAATTGCAATCTACAATGACCCTTATTCTAACCACTATTTTTCTAACTATTTCTAACAATAGAACCTTCTACAGGGATTAATTTACAAACAATATTCTAAATTGGATTTATTGATGTCCGCCCTTTCATGCTTTCATGCCCTCATGAACCTTTAGCTACTACATCAAAAACACAAAAACACATTAATTTATTAACACTCCAACAATGCATTGCTCAACATATTCCATAATGTATAATAGTATCTGTATGTATATGTGTCTCTATGTATATGAATGTTTATGTGTATCTATGTATATGCATGTGTATATGTATCAGCATGCATGTGTATGTGCATGCATGTGCATGCAAGTGCATGTTTATGTGTGTGCATGTGCATGTGCATGCATATATATATATATATATATATATATATATATATATATATATATATATATGTGTGTGTGTGTGTGTGTGTGTGTGTGTGTTTGTGTGTGTATATAAGTATGTGTGTATGTGTGTATGTGCATGCATGTGCATATAGATATGATTGTGCATGTGCATGTGCATGTGCATATGCATGTGTGTAATGTGTATGTTTATGTGTTTGTGTATGTGTATGTGTATGTGTATGTGTATATGTAAGTGTATGTGCATATTTATGTGTGTGTATGTGCATGTGTATGTTTATGTGTATAAGTATGTGTGTATGTGTACATGTATAAGTATGTGTGTGTGTGTGTATGTGCATGCATGAGCATGCATGTGAATGTGTATGTGTGAGTATGTTAATTTATGAAAACAAAACAATTCAAATGATATATGAAAAATGTAAATTGTACTTACAATAATTAGCCATATATTATGCTTGGTGAACTTCTTCAATAACCTAGAATAAAGAATGAGATTGAGAGAGAAACTGAAAGAGAGTGACAGAGAAATAGAGAGAGATAGAGAAAGACTATAAGCATAGTTTAATGAATGGTTTGCACTCAATGCTCTATGCAATGGAAGGTACAATCACAAAACAATAAAATTGTGTCATGTTAATCATTGCTATGGAGATTCACTTCTTATATTGCACTATGGATCCTTTGGCACTAGGGTTATACAACCTATAAACCTTTTGATTTAGATCATATCGTAAAAAGGCACATTTCTCTGCCTTAGGATCAAGTTTACCTCTCATTTTGATGGTATATGTGCACTTGCAATGCAGCCAAATATGTTGCAATGATCCAAGCTTGGTCTTCTTCCATTCAAAAGTTCATAAGGAGTCATATCTTTCAAAGATTTGAAGGTAACCTTTTTATAAGACAGGCTACAGTGGATACTACCTGTTGTATAAACCTTGGACTAGACCCTCAAATATTACGAAACCCTTGGTTTAATTTAATGGGTTAGATCCTCCAAGAAGGAACCTATGTTTCTTGGTTTTAACCCTTGAGGTTTTATTTCAATGGAAATCTCAATTGAAGGGTTCAGTACATTAGGAATAATTATCCTAAGGTAGAAGAAACTAGCCTTGGGAGAAGCTTCTCCCAAATGACACCCTGACTCGTACGTGAAGGGAAGGCTTCAATTGAAATAGAAGCCATGTAAATTTCTTTGGAAAGTGTCCACATGAAGGACACTTGGAAGGACACATGGATAAAAATTAAGCCATGCACCCCTTGGACCTTTGGTATATATATGAGTGGAGTTGGATGGGTGGATACGTACTCGCTCACTCTCTGGTGGATGCTATACTCTAGGAAGAAGAATTTTTCACAACTGTGGTAATCAGAGCCAAGTTCTTTTTCATTTGCAAGTACTTGTAGTACTTCTTAATTCCTGTGCATGTCCTCTTTTTGAATCTATGGAAAATCTGTGAGTTTTTTGGAATCACTACATGAAATTTTCACGCCATTTCAGTTATTCACCTTGGGAAGAGCACTCACGTGAAGCTCTCGAAGATTTTTCTTTTTTGGGCTACTTCAAAAAAGTCGATTCTCTGATGACAACAACATCGATTTCACTTGTGCTGCCTTTAATATATGTTTCTACTAAGCTTCAAGTGGGTGGTACCTCCAACCGATCCGCAGCCAGAGGAGAACCTCCGAGCCAACCAATGGTCAGAGGAGACCCCCCCGGCCAACCGGCGATGAGAGGATAACCCCCCAACCAACCGACGGCTAGAGGAGACACCCCCCCCCCTCGGTCGAGTGGCGGTCAGAGGAGAACCCCCCAGCCAATGAACGGCCAAAAAGGCTACCCCCACCAGTCAGGTGTCGATAGCGCACAGAGAGCACTCTCTAGAATAGATGATAGAGAATCATAGCCATTCGAATATATAAAGAAAACTTGGCGCCTAATCTCTGCATATATGGGATAAATAGGCCTCCAAGGAAGCCAATCTACTCATCCCTAGAGAGTTCTTGGAGCCCCAAAGAAGGCCATGTGCCCACGATACCGGTGAGCTCTAAGCAAGGAGGAGGACATATTGAAGCATTTCCAAGAGCAATTCAAAGCATGAAATATGAAGGAAAAGTCAGCTGGAATGTAAGAAGAAATTCATTCAAGGAAATCCATGAAGGAGATTTGAATTCTGAAGTGTAAGAGGAAGCTCATCCAAACTAGTAAAGTTGTGAATCATCCAACGTGGCCCAAGCCGACCTACAACTAGAAGAAAATATCAAAGAAATAATCGAGGAAGTACTCGATTTAATTTTCATCTATTTTCCTTCAGTATTAGAAACGACATTTTTTTATTTCTAGTTGATCCCAAAGTATTCACTGAATTATGGGGGATTCTTACGCTAGTAACATGTTATTAGACATACCTAGGCAAGAAGAAGATTATGCACTGCAAGAAGGGGGTAGATAGTTAGATTACACTTCGGGTCTTCCGGAGATAGGCCAACAGGAAAGGCAAGAAGTAAATATTTATAAAGAGTTAAATGGATTGGATGAAAAGATGAACAATATCCAAGCGGATATGTTCATCGTTAAGGAAATTCAAAATGATATGGGTACCCTTCATCCTTCAATTAATGAAGTTAAAGGGAAGATGGAAAAAATTCTGAATAAGCATCTTACCTGCCCAAATGGATTTCCTGTCCATTCGACCAAGGAGCCCATCATCTAGTAAAGGAACAAACGCCCCTTTACCAATCCATAGTAACTTATCTTTAAAAAATAAGAATGATGAAGTAAATCCTCCTCATACTGCCATTAGGTCTAGGAGTCTCTCATTTGCAAAAAAATTAAAACCACCTCAATTTTCAGGAGAAGATAAAGACTGAAACAAAGATGCAGTCATGACATTTTTAGAAAAATGGCAAGACTTGCATTAGTTAAAAAGCACCCCTGAAGCGTGTCGTCTTAGAAACATGTTTATCACTTGGATCTAAGGCATATAAATGGTGGATGAGCTTAAAAGAGGCTCAAAGAATCCCAAAAAACTTGGAATCAATTTGAAGAATTCTTTAAAAAAGAATTCTTACAAGAAACTGAAGACGAGTGTAACTAGGAACAGTGGGACAAAGTCCTTCAGAGAGGACGTCCCCTCTCTTTATATATTTCTCATTATCGAGAAATAGTACTTAAACTTCAAAACCTAGATGATTTTCATAAGGTAAGAGGTTTTATCCGAGGTCTCGACAAGTAGATTAAACATGAAATGAAGAGAAGTGCTTCAAAAAGTTTAGAAGATGTTATTAAGTTAGCACAGATCTATGAAGATCATGCTACAACCTGAACACGACCACTTCATCTTGTTGGAGAAAATAAAAAATTCAAAACAGGTAAAAGAAAGCTATGCACTTTCAAAAAAGATGATTTTAAAACTCCTAGACCTTTACGGCCTAGACTTGACCCTAAGGTTTGGGAAAAAGCAAAAAATAAAAACCTTTGCTTTGAGTGCCTTAACTCAGGACATCTTATTAAGAATTGCATTGCTAGGGGACAATAGAAAGCCACCCGTGAGATGAAAGGGAAAGAAAAGATAGGAATACACTTGATCCAAACCTTAAATCTCGAAAATAGTAAAGTTTGGAAAAAAGTGAAGTCCTTCATGAAGAATAAATGAATCAATGTTTTTTCTCTGACTCAATGTGGGTCCAAAACCAGTTTGGACTTCATGACTTGGTCAAACTTCATGCTTGCATAAGTGGGGAAAAGGCTTGAGTCATGATAGATGACTCGCCCACCCATAATTTCCTAAACTACTCACTGGTGAAGAGATTGAACTCACTGATGAAGAGATTGAAGTTACCCCATCAAAAGTCACATCATCAGTATGTTGTATCCATGATGCAAGGTCAAGACAAGAAGGTCTAGGATACTATGATTTGTAACTTGGAAATAGAATTTCAAGGTTATAGAGGTAAATTTGACTTCCAGATCATGCACATGGAAAGAACTGATGTAGTTTTGGGTAGGGAGTGGTGTTGGGCTTAGGAAAAACACTTAAAAGAAGCTATCAGCTGAATACTTTGGAGTTTGAGAGAAATGGAGTCCGTTATCTAATTTAAGGAGAGCATGATGTGCCGAGTACTCCTTTGATTTCTAGCATGGAATTGAAAAAACTTGTAAATACCCAAAAAGCAAAGTTTTTATGATACTTCCAACTGATGTAAACAATGTAAATAATATGAGAGAAATAGTTAAACGAATACCTAATTAAGGGATTCATTCAGCCTAGTCTTTCACCTTGGGCAACACCCATTCTCTTAATCAATAAAAAAGATGGATCAATGAGACTATGCATTTGACTATCGAGCCTTGAATAAAGTTACAATCAAAAATAAATATCCAATGCCCCGAATTGATGATTTATTTGATCAACGAAAAGGAGCAAAGACATTTTCAAAACTTGATCTCTATCAAGGATATCATCAAATTAGAATTAAATCTGAAGATGTTCCTGAAACAACTTTCAAAACTAAATATGGGCATTTTTAGTTTTTAGCCATGCCTTTTGGACTGACAAATGCCCCATCCACATTCATGATATTAATGAACACTATACTAAGCCCTTATTTAGGAAATTTTTTAGTTGATTTCCTTGACGATATTCTTTTCTATAGTCAAGATGCAGCCTCTCACCTAGAACATTTGAAAAGAGTTTTCCAAGTTCTAAGAGAAAATAAATTATTCGAAAAAGAAGATAAATGTGAATTATTTTCAACAAAAATTAGATATCTTGGATCCATTATATCTGAAAAAGGGATTCAAGTAGATCTTGACAAGGTCCAAGTTATTCTTAACTAGCCTCACCCTAAAACCATTACAGGACTTCAAAGTTTTTTAGAGTTAGCAGGATACTACAGAAAATTTGTACCCAATTTTGCAAAAATCTCAATCCCTTTATTCGAAAAATTAAAGGGTAAACCCAAAAGCCTTAATTGGGAGAAGGAACAGGCTAAAAGTACGGAAAGACTTAAGAGAGCCTTAGCTTTGGTCCCGGTTCTATAGATAGTAGATCCAAATGAACCCCTTGTGGTTGAAACAGATGCCACTGATCTAGCAATAGGAGCTGTTCTGAATCAAAATGGTCAACCAATTGCTTTTGAAAGCCAAAAGCTAAACCTAGCTCAAAGAAATTATTCTACCTATAAAAAAGAGGTTTATGCAATCATGCATGATCTAAAAAAATGGAGACATTACTTTTTTGGCACCAAAGTAACTATAGTTTTTTTATCAAGCAAGTATTAAATGGTTTGCAAACCAATCTGAATTATCAGGTAGAAAAGCTAGATGGGCCGAATTACTCCAAGAATTTGACTATGAACTCAGATATAGAAAGGGAAACGTAATATTGTGGCAGATGCACTAAGCAGGATGCCAATGTTAAATTCTCTAGGTTTCATACAAATTTCTAATGATTTAGTAACACTCATGAAGGGAAAGTATCAAGAGGACATCAACTTTAACGAAGCGTGGAAGAAGGTTTCAACTCAAAGCACAAACTTATCAAGTGAAGATAAGTTTAAACACTACAATATTCAAGCTGAATATCTATTATACAAAGGAAAGATTTGTGTCCCTTGTGATTCCGAACTTAGAAAAAAAGTTTTTTTTTTAATGTCATGATAACCCAAGTGCTGGACATCCTGGAATCAACAAAACTTATGAATTAATCAAAGGGCAATTCTACTGGCCTAGTATACATAAAGATGTACATAATTATGTACTTAGATGCACCAAGTGCCAAGTAAACAAAGCGGAAAAGTTTAAGATAGGGGGTTTGTTTTGCATCCCTTAGAAATTCCAAATGGAAAATGGGAGAGTATTTCCATGGATTTCATTAGAGGCTTGCCACGTGCCCCTAAAGGCCATGATGTTGTTTGGGTCATAGTTGATTGATTGAACAAAATGGCTCGTTTCATACCTACTCGTACTACAGTAAAAACTCCAGAATGAGCTATACTATTCATAGAACAACTTTACAGACTCTATGGATTACCTTAAGACATAGTGTGTGATAGAGATAGAAAATTCACTAGTCATTTTTGGAGAGTTGTATTCAGTAGATTGGAACCTAAGCTAAACGTGAGTACTGCTGAACATCCACAAACGGATGGTCAAACTAAAAGAGTCAATCACATACTTGAAGATATGCTATGAGCATATGTATCTTCCACCCAAACCAACTGGGAAGACTATTTACCAATAGTAGAATTTTCTTATAATAGTCCAAAGCACTCTACAACGGGATATATTCCTTTCATATTAATGTATGGGTTTCAACCAAGAGCACCCTATGCAGTTGGACTACAAAATGAAAAAGTCCAAGCAGCTAAAGATTTCTTAGAAGACATTAACTTTAAGCTAAAAATAGCCAAGGAAAACCTGAGGAAAGATTTTTTCTAAACTTTGATGATGCTCTCATACTACTATGAGGAGTGATGAAAGTTTGCAAAGATGAGAGGGTCCTAGAAAAAAACTCCTCTAGACCACCCTATGTCTAAGAGGCTTTCTAAGCTTCCAATCTATGCAACAATATGCCTATACTACGTTGGAGCATTGATCTCAAAATTTTATCTTAAAATAGGTAGCTTTCATATTAAACACATGTAGAGAAAAAAATTATATTTGTGGGAAATTTCAATCACAAAATGAGTTGGAAAACTTGGGAAAGGGGCCAAGCAAAAACATTCGTGAGTACATCCTCAAGGTTAAGGAGATATGAGATGTGGTTGATGATGATGATCTAGTTGCATGGTTGCATATATGCAGTAAGGGTGATGAAGATTAGATGTCATTCATTATATTAGTTTATGCAAAATATAATCGATGTATAAGACATATTTTCACGGGTTGTTTCACTAGAGGACGTGCGTTTCTTTTAGGTCGAGCTATTTTAGATAGTTTTTAAAGCTCGAAATTTTACAGTACATCGCCTTACAGCTAACCTATCTATATAGTCGAATTGTTGACTTGACTTTCATCCATAAAATTTCGGTCACTGTCATTAACGTCCCAAGACTAATTCTAGCGAGTATGTTCGTCTTGTATTCGCATTCATGCCAGATTTTCTGCCTCATGTGCAAATTGAGGATCGGAATTGCCAAATGCCAACAAATCAAAGGCATCACTTCACTAGAACATAAGATCGCAAGATAAAATTAAAGGCGCATGAGATATATGTACTTTATTTCAAAAGAAAAATCAAAACCCTTTCAATTTCCCTTGATTAATCTCTTCTGCGTATTAATCTCTTCTGTTGATGATGAAATATCATAATCTCTTCTGCGTATTAATCTCGTAAACAGCGACCCGAAGAAATATGGAGAGCATAGAAATATTATCATGATCAAAAGATATTATTGAAATGTTAAAAATATCGTATTCAAGTTAAGAGTTAGTCAATTCTAATTATCTGCGGACGGGCCAAGCCGTAGCTTAAAAGGGGATTAATCTACTTGATGGCGCAGTACATTAGGCTTGATTTTCCATTGAGGGGTTTGCTGAATCCATGACTCAGGTAGTCGCCAAACTTAGATCCTTTGTAAATTACTGGGCAACCCTTGCTCACAAACTTTTGAAGATTAGATGTCATTCATTATATTAGTTTATGCAAAATATAATCGATGTATAAGACATATTTTCACGGGTTGTTTCACTAGAGGACGGGCATTTCTTTTAGGTTGAGCTATCTTAGATAGTTTTTAGAGCTAAGAATTTTACAGTACATCGCCTTCACAGCTAGCCTAACTATATTGTCAAATTGTTGACTTTCATCCATAAAATTTGGGGCACTGTCATCAACGTCCCAAGACTAATTCTGGCGAGTACGTTCGTCTTGAATTCGCATCCATGCCAGGGAGGATTTTGTGCGTATTAATCAAAACCCTTTTTATTTCCCTTGTTGATAGTAAAAAATCATAATTTCTTCTGCGTATTAATCTCTGAAAGGCGACCCGAAGAAAGGCGGAGAGCGCTGGATGCATTCAAAAGTCCCTTCTTTTCCGATATTATCATGATCAAAAGATATTATGGAAATGTTAAAAATATCGTATTCAAGTTAAGAGTTAGTCAAATCTAATTATCTACGGATGGGCCAAGCCGTAGCTTAAGAAGGGAATCTAATTGATGGCACAGTACATTAGGCTTGATTTTCCATTGAGGGGTTTGCTGAATCCATGATTCAGGTAGTCGCCAAACTTAGATCCTTTGTAAAGTACTGGACAACCCTTGCTCACAAACTTTTGAAGCGGTTCAATAACATCGTCTTCTGTAGGAGCATAGAAGCAAGCAACCGAGATCCGGGGAACTATTTTGTTTGTTATCACTCGATGCTCGATACTTCTGTACCTCCCATTTGTCAATATCTGTAGCATGTACACACGTGTTGGAGTTAGTCACAATGAATCGGTGAATTCGGCATTGATGAAACAGCTTATGGCCTTATTATCTTGTTAACACTGTTCTATGGACAGGAGAGCACCTCTATTTGATCGCCTATCATGACAACGAATGCGTCCTTTCTGGGAATTACATCAATCCAGTCTCCCCGTCTTTTAATCTGAAGCCCTTTCACTTCATCTTGCATTACTATTGTGATTGACCCGAGATCTGAATGTGGACGTAAACCGTAGCTAAACTTGCTCTCCGTGCATGGCGGATAATAGTTTACTGCCATAGTCTGACGCCTTGTATGAGCGGTGGAAAAAAGATCTGCATTCAGTTGCAAGCCAGCGAAAATCTCCTTTGTGATTCCATACGCAATGGAACCCATCTTTTCTCGGAAATTTACAATGGGATCTCTGCGTCATAATTATATGCTCCGAATCATCCATTTTTTCAACAATGTTACGAGCCTTATAGAAAGTTTTAATCATCTTGACGATTATGTTATGACGATGTACCACTTCATTGTGCGGCAAGTCATTTGAAGTTTGAACAAAACACTGATTTCTACATAAAGTTAAGACTATTGTATATCAGCCCTACTATCTGTGTACAGCAATCTGTCAAAGTTGCAGAATAGTCAATCGTGTGTATGATGGATTCGTGTCATTACCCATTCGCTGGAGCTGGACAATCACAATACAACGAACGCGTTGTGTCGATCCTAATCTGAATGCATATTCCATAAAATTTAAACTTTTTATCACTTTGAGAAATGAAAGCATTTGATCGCCCATCCTGCGTTTTCCCACATTCAACATTCTAACAGTTATTGCAGTTTGCATTAAGTGCTTTCCTTTTAGATATGAGACCGTAATGTTGACGCTTCCGCGTTTCCACTGTACCTGAGGAGGCAAGGTAAGAGCTTTACGTCCATTGAAGGATTTGGTTTGAATCCAAGAGTGCGCTTCCGATTCCTGAATTCTCCTTCATTTCTGAGGCCCGCAAAGACAGATAAGGGAGATGATGGGTGTGTTTGAACAAGTTCAACTTGGACTTCTGGTGGTAAAGAAAAGAAATGATGTGCAGCATTTTTGAGCTGGTTCTGAAGCGCTATTGGCATCCCATGGTTGACAATCTGCAGGTTACATGAATCAATTTATGTAAACATCTGATAAACTCTCCAAGCGATCTCAAGGAAATACGCCTATGCTATTATTTACAAGTATGACTACTTTTCATAACCTATTGCTAATCACTTTAAATGGTATTCAAACCTCCATGACTGATGTGGCGCCCGTAGTGCAGTTGAAATAACCTCTGGGACTGTGTTTTGGCAATGTTGCAGCCGCGATTGACAAGCTAAGGGAGTGATGTAAAACGAAAATGAATCTGCGCTAAATGTCAAGAAGCTACTGGAGAACTTCTGGGAAAAGATATTCAAGTACTGGGTCCTATATAGGTTCGTAAAAGCGACTTTCTATGTTTTGGTCTATTCGAAATTAACCGTGAAAAATGGAAGTAATTTGCTACCTCGAAAACGCCCCATTCCAAGCAAGCAATGGCAATCTGTTGCTGCAACTGAGTCCTGCTCTGACACGAGAGGTCCACCACAGGTACTGTCTTCCCTTGGTCGTCGCCCATTGAATCCGGAAAATCAGCGTTCTTCAAACTCGAGTTCGCTACTTTAGCACCCACTCCGTTGTCAAACCCTTTTTGCGGCTGCAAAGTATAACTGATCAGTATGCTTTGAGCTGGAACATCGAGTCCCGAATGAAAAGGTCATACGTATGTCTGTAGAGAGTGTGTGTGTGAGAGAGAGAGAGAGAGAGAGAGAGAGAGATCAAAACTAGCTTTATGTGCTATAGAAAAAATCAATTAGCGGTGTGTAAAATAAGAGAAATACATCAGATCGTGGATCACAGCATTCATAACGAGCAAGATCCCTCTAGGATGATTCGGTATATTACATGTTAACACTTTGAATGGATGCAAATATATACCTGCGTTTATGCTATCAGTGAAGAAGAATGCCATGGGCTCAAGCAGTGTCAGAGAGCAACACCTGAAGCATGCCGCCAGATTTTCAGATTGGGTACCAATGCATTTCTTAGCGTCAGGTTTAAATAGACCAGTTCAATTTGCCCTCGCCATAATTTGCTCAACGGGATATCGGATTAATTCGCACACGTGATGCAGCTTGGCGGTGAATCTTTCTTTGAGGTTTGTTGTACCTTGCGGACGTTGAGCTACACCGCATGGATGGCCTTGTCAAAACCCCAGAATCTGCTGAAAAGCATGTCTTATTTTTGTCGCTCCTCCGTGTCTCATTTCTTGCCGCTTGTTCTGTATGTCTAAGTTGTACACACATTGACTATGCATCGAATGCAAGTTGGAAATTCGCGTTATTCAAGTTATGAAATACACCGCAGTTGCAACGACGTTGCACTGTCCACTCCGATAATCATGAGGTTCGCTGCCGTGCGTGCATAGCATATTTGGCCTCTTCCAGGTCCACGTATTTCTCTGCGCGTCTAATCCAGTCTTCGAAAAGATCGTGATTCCAGGTATGTCACCGCTGCCGCTTTGTGAGAAACGCGCAAATGAAAAGTTCGAATTCAGATTCCTTAGTCGTGCTGAATGACCGCTTTTATCAGAACAAATCTTATTGGTAGATCTTATTGTTCAAGCTTAGATTCTATTAAGCCTGAGCATCTTCTCGCACAAAGATTTTATCGTTCTTGCTTACGCAAATTAATTACTGTGGAAGTTGCATCAACTACTAGAACTGAATCAATGGTTCACTCAGAATTGTTCATGTTATTGGATTGTTCCATAGCTGTTTTTCGACAGCAGTATCGCCCGTTTTGGCCATTTCAGATCATTATTTTTAATAGACCTTCATAAATTACATTAAAAATGTGAATTGTGATCAAATAACCTTCAACAATGAAGGGCATGGTAGACCCTCAAAATACAACTTTGCGTGTATCGATGTGATAGATCTTCATCTTTGGCGTGATATGCACAAGGTGTCTTTCGAGGACATATCTCTTTGGTCTTTGGGCATTTTCAGTGGACAGTGTTGACAATAACAAAGGAAGCGGTCTTTGTTGTGCGTCATCAGCTCAATCGAGTTTCCTTGTTTGGTCTTAGAGCTGTCTACTCGTTAGGGAGGTGATGGGTTTCTCGTCTTGCCTATGGAATGTTATCATATAAAGCACGAAACCCCTCCTTTCTGCCGAGTGGCACACACGAAAGGTGTTCGCATGGAAAGCGTGAGAGGAGAAGATAAGAATACAAGTGCGATGAGCGTGTGAAACACTCATATTCCTGTTCGAACACCATACATGCACTTATGGAGGTGGGAAAATTATCATGTACTTGCCTCTTTAGGATCATTCTAAGGCTCCTACACTTGAATCCTCCATGGCTAAAGGAGATTTAGTCTCACTCTCATCCAAAATCAACATCAACTTTCCCACATTCAAACTTTTTTAATATAAAGGAAGTTCGGCATTAGCCTACTCTCCCGGACTTGAATTAAATAAAGAAAAGTACAAGAGAAGGGGACTAGTGCCCACGGGATCCCCCAAATCCCACAAAGCAGGGGAAGCTTTTACAGAGCTTAGATGGCATTACAAAGAAGTTTAATCACCCTCTCATCACCCTCATGTGGGGCCCACTTGGGCTTAAGCTTGTTATTGATCAAAAGGAGTACTTGATGATGCCTGAAGGGGGGGATTTCTTACAGTTAACGATCCTTTTGCCAAGGAGGAACAACGATTTCTCAATTGACCACTCTTTGGGGGAGTGGCCGAAGTTAAAAGCACATCTTTCCCTCCAGATTTTCAATAGGACCTCCCCTCTGATGGCGTTCCACAGAGTCGCGGAGCAGCCGATCGCTTCTCCCAGCAGGGCTTGCTTCCAAATGAGGTGTTTTTGAAGTCTAAGCTTCTTTCCAACCATCTGCCAGAGTCTGTTGGAGTTGGGGCAGGTAAAGAAGATGTGTGGAACATCTTTGATAGACCGGTAGCAGCGTTTGCACTAGGGAGGAACCCCACAAAATTTGCTAGCCTTAAGGTTAGTCCAGATTCCATGAATTTTCCATAAGAAGACAGACTTTTTGATTTCTATGAGGGGTGCCAGATAGCCATGAACCTCATGTCCCACCGAAGCCGCGTCCATGACAGGCACCACTTCTTGTTGAGGTTAACCTGATAGTCAATCGTTTCTTTGATGTTCGGGATTTTTGATAGGCTATTCCCATTGTGCCATTTGAGACCAAGCGAGCTCGACGTGTCGTATCCCATGAGAAGGCGAAACTTTGTGGCGGTCCCAGGCAAGACATCTGCTTTGCAAAGTGTTCCATTCTTTGTACGAAATGTTGACGCTAGGGTCAATATCCTCAAAGTTGATCCATCGGTTGGTGTCTTGTTTCCAGAGATGCTTCCATTTTTTGAAGCCTTTGTTCCATAACTTCTTGGCATTTTGAATGTTCCAGGATTCCACACTCCGGATGCCATGGATCTGAAACTAGATAGAGTCGTTTTGTCTGATGCCGGCTGCCCACTTCCAGTCTTCACTTATTCTTGTGTAGCTTTTGACTTTATTCCAACTTTTCCATCGGGAGCACACAAGATTTGAGCCTTTCGAGAAGACGGGAATCGAGGAAAACAGCAAGGTCAAGATGTCAAGATTCTTCCAATTTGGGAAACCATGAGAGCCAACTCTTTCTTGTTTCTGAAGATCAACTTGGCCCATGAGGCCTCCCCGTTGCACCAAGCCTTAATCATCCATTTAGCCGCCAGTTTGTTAGCCATGCACCCAATGTCCAGGATACCAAGGCCCCCACTATCTCTATGGCTGGTGCAGATGGACCACTTGATTTTAGGCACCCCCCTCCTATTGCGGTCACCTGTTCAAAGGAAGTTTCTACAAATACTTTCCAGTTTGGACATATCTTGCTCTTTTGTTCTCCAACAAGAAAGGAAATAAATGGTAGAAGATAAGAGGAACGTGTTGATAACCATAGCACGACCAGCGAGATTGATTTGCATACCTCTCCAATAGTTAAGCTTGTTTTCGAGTTTGACCAGCACCCAATTCCACCGATGTTCCATAGAGACACCAAACCCCAAGAGAATCCCAAGAAGCCAAAAAATTTGGCCGTGCGGAATGATTTGACATCCATGATCGATGAGAAGGTCAGGCTGTGACCCAACAATAGCTCTGAAGGCGGTCTTAGAGTGGTTGATTATGGATCCAGAGGCTTCACAAAAAGTATCCAGACACCTCCAGAACGTCTCCAGGCTGGTACTATCATTGTGAACAAACGCATTCATATCATCGGCAAAAAGTCTCATGGTGATCTGGCTGTGGTCATGAGGCAAATAGAGACCTTTGATATTACCAGCTTCCACCTGATGCTCCACCAGCCTGCTAAGCCCTTCCGTTGCAATGGCAAAGAGAAGGGGAGCCAATGGGCACCCTTGTCTGATAGATCTTCTAAGTTTGATCACCTTCGAAAGTTTGCCATTAATGTTAATTTGGGTCAATGCGTTTCCAGGAAGGGTCGCGATCATCTTGGTGAACTTTTGACTACATCCAAGGTCTTGAAGCGACTGAAGAATATAGTCCCATTCCAGCCTATAGTAGGCTTTATCAAAGTCAATCTTGAGGAAGACCACATCTTGTTTAGACTCATTTGCAAAGTCAAGACCTTCCCAGATATCAATAATGGTTTCCAAAATTGACCTTCCTTTGATGAAACCTTTTTGGTCCTCGCTTAACCACACTCTCAAATGGCAAGAGATTCTGTTGGCCATGACTTTGGCAATGATCTTGTATCTTATTTGGAGCATCGTGATAGGACACCAATTCTCTATTCTATTCTTTCCCCCTTTTTTTGTATTAACTTGATAATGCCATTATTGAGACAAGATGGAAGCGCACCAAACTTGAGCGCCTCTTGCCAAACCAGACAAAGAGGGGTGGCAACCACCAACTTGAAGGATTTAAAGAACTCATTAGTGAGCCCGTCGGGTCCCGGGCTTTTACCAAAAGGGAGGGCATCAATGACCTCAATGATTTCTGCTTCTGAGATAGGGGCATCAAGCAAGGAACAAAGGTTGAGTGCTATCCTGTGGGGGGAAACCCTAGATATGGCTGCCATGTAGCCCCTTCTATGGTGGGAGAGGGGGTTCACGGTCCCCAGGAGTCTCGTGAAGTGCCCTTCAATGATCCCAAAATTATCTTCTTCTGTATTGCATACATTGCCATTTGAGTCTAGCAATAAGGGGATCGATTCTCTGTTATGTTTCCTTTTAATGATACGGCACATCTCTTTGGTGGGTTTGTCGGCTTTGCCAGCCCACCACTCCTTGAAGAAAATTTGCAAATTTTTCCTTTGTATTTCTTCCTCGTATCTCAGCAGTGCACTGATTTTCCGAAGACCTTTCTGGGATTGGGATTTTCCTTTGTTCATTTCCTCCTTGAGCCTCCAGAGTCTATGATATAGAGCTTCTCTACGAGACCGCTGCATAGTCTCGATCATCTTCCTGGATCTAATCATGATCTGTCGTGACTTTTCGACCGCACTTCTCCATCACTTGGCTGGGGACAAGCCTGAGGCGAACACCTCCTTCCACACATCAGCAATTTCTTGATGGACAGAGGGGAGAGAGAAGGAGGGAACGTTGGTGTGGAACCAAGGAGCCTTACGGATCTTGGTGAAAGGTTGGAAAGTGATAATGATCGGGTAGTGATCAAAGATGGTGAGGTCGGTGCGTTGTGAGAGGGAAGGGTGGCCCCACTGATGAGTAAAACTCTGAGAAATGTAGCATCTATCAAGTCTAGCTTTCCTCAGGTCCTCGCCCGCTTGGAGATTTGACCAAGAAAAGCCATTCGAATCTTTGAATTCGACCAAATCCCACATTCAAACTTGATGCAACTACAAAAGATCCGAATGAGAACATGTGCAAACTTTAAAGGTTATGTTGAAGTAAATTTTTGCAAGGGTAGGAGGATGCATTTATGGCCCTATTCAAGGCTTCCCTCCATATCCTCAGAGATAAGTGGTTGAGTGAGTTTAATGGCAAGCACTTCTTCATGTGGGTCAAAATGAAGTTTCGTTTCTCTGTAGCTATTCAACCAATCAAGTCCACTGATTATACCATTGGAAAATTGGAGAATTTACAAGTAAGGCAACATGATTCTTTCCCTAAGTTGCTCACTCAAACCCGAGCTTTCGTTGCCAAGAATTTTGAAGACCCTCATGGTTAATAAATTGCTAGGAAAGGCACTCCCCACTAGCTCGAGGCATAAATTGGATGAGTTCCTATCATTCCATGATAATTTTCATGAATTCATTGTTATAGCTACTTGCATAGAGCAAGCTATGGTCCACCTCATGGATGGATCTTCTTTTGCATCCTTAATTTTGACAATGGAGGATCCAGTAAGCAAACTTCAAAGGGAATGGAGGATCAAGTAACCCAACTTCAGTGGGAGTTAGAATCCATCAACCTTCAAAGGCTTCCTTTTGAGATGGATAGAGTGAGAAAAATTTGACAATACATAGAAGGACTCTATAATAAAGATGCAATAACCACACAATGGTGCACACCATGCAATAGAAGAGGGCATACTCACATGGGCTGCCCTATCAAAACCACATGTTGGTTTTATGGAAAGTAGGGACACAAGGCATAGAATTGCTACTACTTAAAGGGGTCCCGAGTGGCTCAGCCTTCACAACCCATGGCATACTAGGGTCACTCTACAGCTCTTGTGCAGTAAGCATCATCCTTGGTACAAGTGCCCATTGCCCCATGGTTTTCTATTCTACTCCATGAGGTAACATTACCAAGTTGTGGTGGGGCTTGCAATCACTCAAGATGACCAATCATGTTATTTCAATGTGGTAAGTAAAATAGCTTCTAGAGTAAGTAATCCCTCCCCAAAAATGCACTTCCTTGTAGGAACTTCTTAGAAAGTCACAATCACTACACCAAGGATCTCTTGAAGAATATATCGAGAAGTGAAAAGTAAAAAACTCTTTTCACATTTCATAGAGACACATAGCCCCTTTGAAGACTTCTTTATGCCCTATCCATTTGCCTATGTTTTGCAATCAGAAGAATTTCCCAGAGTCCATCAGTGCAAACAAGAGCTCAAAGGTGTAGGGCTCTAAAAAACGAGATCGAAATATAGAAGGACCCAAACCAAGTATGCACAAGAAGGAAAATGAAAGGGGAGTAGCACATAAAGATCAAGAAGATACTACAAACACAAGATACTACGTGAGCATCAATTATTCATTGCTATCTGAAGTATTGCAATCGTGATGCACCATGATGGACTCTCCTTTTTGAGAGATCCACGATGATACCCTTGTAGTAGACAGCCAAGCTCCACATGCTGGACATAGTATTCTTTACAAGAGCTACAGAATACACACAAAATAAACAATACACAGATAGCACGAATAGAAAATTCTTGGGCATTCAAAATATAGTCAAACTTATAGTTTGCAATTGACCAGACCACTATATGTTTTATTAAAGAACATACACAAAAGTGTCCACCAAGCATTTGGCCTTTCACATGGACACTAGCGGTAATAATCTCCCACTAAAGAATAATTCTTTTTTTGAGAGTACAATGAATTTGGAAAGACACACACACACACACACACACACACACCTGACCTCGTAAGGTAGAGGCACCCATCTTGGAGAACTCTGAGGCATCCAGCCCCAGGTGGGACTTGAACCCTAGCCATCTGCCTAGGAGTACAAGGCACATCCGCTAAACCACGTCCGCTAGATACTAAAGGCTAATATTGCCAAAGTAACTTTGGGAGAAAAATGATTAAGAATACCTGAGTGTAAGTATACAAACTATACCTCCCACCTAATGGGCATGTTACACAATATATAAGTAGCTCTATCATGAATCAAGTAACCCCCATAAGGTGACAACACTTGTGAGAGTTATCCTGTGGTACAGCTTTAGTCAAAGCATCTCCAGCATTACCTTGAGTATGAACCTTCTCAAGGATAATGCACTATGTGGCTAAGCAGTCTCTACTGAAGTGATACCTCACCTTAATGTTCTTGCTCTTTGCATGGTAGGCCACATCCTTAGCCAAAGAAATGGCACTTTGACTATCAAGAAGCAAAAGAGGTACATGTGAGGTAAACCCATATCATAAGCAAGACGAGAAAGCCACAATGCTTCTTTACATGCCTCACTTGCTACAACATGCTTTGCCTTTGTGATGAAAATAGTTGTACATTCTTGAACACGAGATCTCCAAGAGATAGCATCTCCATTGAAGTTAAAAATATACCCTAATGTAGATTTATTGTCTACACAACTAGCATAATTAAACACTATGTAAGCAATAATTGATGCCTTTCCTCTACATAACCATAGACACTTGTCCTTGCCATTCAAAAATCTCAAAATCATCTTGACTGCTTCTTAATGCTTCTTGCCAAGACTAGACATATATCTGCTCACAACTTCCACTCCAAAATGCAATGTCCCATCTCATAGCTACCATAGCATACATGAGATCACCAAGAGTAGAATGATAAGGAATTTCGGTCATGAATTCATTTTCTTCATCTGATTTGGGGCAATCAACCTTGCTCAATTTCACATATGTGGGTAAAGGTGTACTCAATGTCTTTCCACACTGCGTATTGAACATGTGAAGTACTTTGGATATATACTCACTTTGAGAAAATTATATGCTTTTACTCTTATCATGAGTAATGTGCATGCCAAGAATATGTTTGGCATCCCCCAAGTCTTTCATTTCAACGTCTCACTCAACTTCTTTTTTAGAAATGACAAGTCATAATAGGACTTCCTAGCAATGAACATATCATCGGCATAAAGTATCAAGCATATCAAGCTACCATATGCGCATCTCTTTCTGTAGATACAATGATCCTCATTGCTTTGAGAATAGCCTTAAGACTTCATAAAAGCATCAAATTTTTGGTACCATTGTCTAGGGGACTATTCAAGTCCATATAAGTTCTTCTTTGGCTTACAAACAAGACTTTCTTTGCCAAGAACTACATATCCCTTTGGTTGTTCCATATAGATCTCATTTGTAAAATCTTCATGCAAAAAAGTGTTGGAACATCAAGCTTACACTATGCTTGAGGTGGATTTGATCTACATCAAAATCTATGGCTTGGATTACTTCGAAAGAATATCCGTTGGAGAGTTCTTTTACTTATGCTCATTTATTCTATTTTTTTAAAAGATTTTTTAATGATCTTTTACCATTGTAAAAGCCTAGAGCTTTACACATGTAAAAGTAGAAAAAGAGAGCTAATCTTCCATGAATTTGTGGTGGTTGAGTTGCAATCAATCAATCACCTAAAAGTACATCAAACTAGATCTTCACTTTTCCTAGATTATAGGAAAGTGAATTGATTCCCTCCAACAACCTTTGCCGCCTTCATTTGAATTCAAAATCCACTTGTAGAAGTCATGGAGCACTTGAAACGTCTATATAAAGACTTCAAATCACTTGTACATTACATGAAAGCAATATACATACAATTGTGGCCATCATTCTCTTGCTCCTTCATTTTTCTGCATCATCTTCTTTAACAATAGTAAGCTTGCAGAGGCCTCTCTCTAGAGAGAATGAAATTGGATGACGCAAGACTCATTGGAAAGATATTAGTGTCTAGTTTATGCTTGTAGATCTTCAAAGAAATTGAATCATTAGATTGGGATAAATCTCAGTTTTTTTGTCTCGGGGTCAATCTCTATGTATTCCTAAAAAATAGGAGGTACCACTATTGAGTATCTGGTTCACTCCAAAAGCATATTTTGCTTATTTCTTGTAATCTTGTGCATTTTATATACTCAACCCTATCTGTATCACTCCCATAAAAGGATGTTTTCTAATTGTAATCACGCTGGCCACTATGAGCAGTTGAAGTTCATTGTCTCATCCAAAGATATTAAGTTTTTTGAGCTAGTCGGTGTGCAAACCTATCTGTTTTGTATTGACTCTTTCTACTTGTTACTCCAAAGTACATAGTGTGTTTTAATGCACTTATCGCATGCCTATAAGGTCTATTTGAGTGTCCATACGCTCAAAGGCTGGTCTTCTACCGATTGTCTAGACCAAACTTCATCGCTTTGTAACTCACTTTTTTGCCTCCTACAAGCTTCTCCAAGTTCTTTGAGTGGTATCAGAGCTAGATCAAGATGGGTAACAGTTTTCCCTCAATGATTGAGAAGCTTGATCGACAAACCTATGCGGCTTGGCAAATCATAATGGAGGCCTATTTGCAAGGTAGAAATCTTTATGGAATCGTAGCAATGTGATGAAGCTATGCCTATTCCAAGATCCAAAGGAAGACCTATACAAGAGGAGACAGATAAGCTCACACTTTGGTGTGCAAGGGATGCTCAAGCAAGGTCCTACATACTAAACTCTATCCCTCATTTTCTATTACCACATATTAGAGGATGGAAGACATCTCACCAACCACACCACTCAGAGTTGCTGGTTCAATGGGAAGACCCATAAAGGAAGTGGAAGAGGAGGATATGGCAGCAATAGAGGCGGAGGTGGACACAACTTCAACAATAACAATAGAGGCTATAATAGAAGGAACTAGGAAAATTATTCTAAAGATCAAGCACATGAACACTCATAGCTTCTTATGAATCTAACCCACAAAGAAGGTGAAGAAGATGATCATTCGTTCTACATAGATTTTGGATTTTCAAATCATATTGCAGGAAACATTGCTCTTCTATCTGATTTGGAAAGACCAAAGCATAGACATGAAGTTCAAACAGGGGATGAGACAAAGCACAATGTGGAGAAGATTGTTAATGTCAAAGCTTCCAATGGTAAGACAAACATTTTGAATAAGGTTCTCTATGTACCCACTATCACTAAAAACCTAATAAGTGTAGGCCAAATAGTTGAAAAAGGCTTGCAAGTTAGGTTCACCCAACATGGGGCCTTTGTGGAAGATCCATGTCAAGGCTTCAAGAAGATAGCCAAAGGTGAGAAGCATGGTAGGCTCTTTAATTTTGAAGTAGGGGAAACCCTAAACATAGCTCTATTCACTTTTGGGTCTCAAACCCTAAGTGAGTTTGAAGTGTGGCATAAGAGACTTGCTCATGTGAATGAAAGAACCTTGAAGGATATATGCAGCGATCAAAGTATTCTAGGACTACCAAACATATCAAAGAAACACATGATCAACAAGTGTGTTGCATGTTAGATTGGGAAGGCACAAAGACAACCATTCAACCACAAGGGCTACATCCACAACAACATATTGGACTTAGTACATACAGATGTACCAAGTCAAGAACCTTCATTGGTAGGATCAAGGTATTATGTCTCAATTATTGATGACCATAGTAGATGGACTATTTTGTACCTTATCACGAGTAAGAATGAAGTGTTTGATCACATGTGAAGAATCATATAGGTAAATCACTCAAGAAGCTCAGATCTGATGGAGGGGGAGAATACTTCTCCAAAGAGTTTGATGAGTTCTTGTAGGACAAAGGTATCATAAGGGAAGTGAATACCAGGTACTCTCCTCAACTGAATGGAATTGCAGAGAGGAGAAACAAGACATTGGTTGGATCAGCCAGAACAATGCTTGAAGAGAAGAGGTTGCCACATTATCTATGGGAAGAAGCTATTTCATCCGCTATGTACCTTATCAATAGACTACCATCCACATCACTGTTGAAAATTATGGAACATGTGCAAGCTCCAATTGTGAGGCTTGACACATACTCACCTCTCATTTATTACCTCTTCATCATTTATACATTTTTTGTAAGCCCAAAATGAAGTTAGGCCTAAAAATATAAAGGGTACACTCATAACCTTAAAGTAGAGTTTTGAATTAAAAAGGGCAAATGTATTTATGGTTTATGTAAAAGCCAAAATATATTTAGATATATGGAATACACAAAAAAGTCGTGGCCTTATACATATGGAGTGATTTGGAGCACCAAATGCCACCCAAGGCAATGGAAGGACAAAGGACATGAAAGGAAAGGTCAAGAGGTGAGAGAAGATGAAGGGTAGGTGAAAAGTCCCATGCCCATAGCTCTATATAAAGAGTTCATTTGAATGTGCAATTTTATGGAGATGACAAGAAGATGGTGTAGAAGCATATGCTGGTCATTCTCTCACCAATGGAGATCAGAAGGTACCTCATCTGAATGTTACAGGTATTCCTACCACATACCTTTTCTCTACATAGTCACCTTGTGAAGGCCATATCTCTCTATGTACTTATCCATTTAATGCATCTGATATCTTTTTGGAAAGCTTATCTCTCATACTCTTTGTATCTCAAATATCTTTTTCAGATCAGTCTCGAGTAGTTACTGAGAAAATTTCTTGTGAGCTTCAATTTTTTGTTAAACCTGAGTTGATAGGTAGTCTAACTTTGGATAGTCGGTTGCATAATTAAATGGACTCCAAATGGCGTGTTCTATAGCTTGTTAGAAAGCGACAAGAGTCTACTATGTGTGGAACAAGTTTCAGAGCCATTGGATCTCTGAATTGTGACTGAATCAGGTTTTAGTAAGCATATGTCTTACAGGGTAGATTCTAGAAGAGGTTCTCTAACTTTCGCTACGTGTATTGGAGTGTATTGGAGTGAAATTTCTCCACATTTTGGTATCACAGCTTTGGTTGCAGAGCATTGGGAGTGGAGCCCATGGATGTGCAAAGAGATCTTGAAGAAGATGCAGAGATGGCAAAGGAAAGCATATAGCTATGAGCTAATGGAGTATGCAACACTCATGTGCTATGGAGATAAAGCTTGAGTATGTAAGAAAGTTTTGTTGCTTTATGTTATTTGAATTGATACACTCTCTTGTCCTACTCTCTCTATATATTATGATCATTATATCTTGCTATAAGTGATACTAATCACTTGGTTGAAGCCTTATGAGCAGCCTATGCAAGAAGAAGGTGATGAAGATTCAAGCAAAGAATCTTGGATGAGCAACTATGAGTTGCATGTGATCATTGCATTTATGCTTGAGATGATGCACTTAAGTGAATGAAGTGCAAGATTTGATTATGTAAATGGCTGAAGGTTTAAGTTTCTATGTAAGCTTGATGAAAGCATTATATGCTTATACATTTGGAGATGTCTATGTATGCATGCGTATGAAGTTTATTCTCAATGTATATGACAATTGTGGACAGCCATGCTTAGGCTGAATATAAAGTGAATTTAGAGTGATGATTGATGTGTAAAATGTAGGAATGTATGCACATGTGGTCAAGTTGAATATATACACACGTTTGATGATGTGTGGATGAGTATGAGGCTATTTTATAAAGCCTATACAAGCTGAAAATTTGTAGGTTTATGCAGCCATATAAATTGGCATAAAGTGGGCTGAAGATAAGCTCAAATGATTGGTGATTTGCATGCATGCTTATATGTGATTGTTAGTGTGATATTGAAACACTGAAGGTTGTCCATGTTCAGCCATAGAAGAGCTGAAAGTAAATGTGTTTGGATGCCATGAAGATTGGTAAGATGCAAGGTTGTTATGTATTAATTTTGTGGATGTATCCCATTGAGGTAAAGTTGAGAAAGCAAATGTGTGCTTATTTCATAATGACTAAATGTGTTTGATCTTTGAGTTTAGATACATCAAGTGAATGCAATGCTCCTATTTGCACAAGCCAAAGAAAAGATTGGCAAAGCTTGGATGAAGTGAGGATGCAAAGCTTGGAGCCAAATTGAAGGAAGGAGCCCAAGCTCAAAGGTTTTCAAACACTTCAAGTTTGAAGACTTGAAGATGGAACCCAAGCTGAAGGTGGACAAGGTTGAAACCTATGATTGAGCTTCCCATCAAAGGAGGAGTAGAAGACTCCAAAGAAGGGCTGCCATGAAGTGTTGAAGACTCAACAAGGACTTGAGGATACCCCCAATGGTTTGAGCACAAGCAAGTGCCATGATAGAAGGAAGAGTCACTCATGCAAAGTGTGACAAATTGGCTGAAGATAAAGGAGGTAAAAGAAGTGCATTGGCAATACTAAGGGGTGAGGTAAAGTTTTTGAAAAATCCACATTCTTTGTGGTGGTAACTTCCAAGCATAAATCAAGTGAATGTATTGTGAAATTGTGAGGCTAGTAAGACCACCAAAAGAGAGTGGCAAGCCATATTTAAAGCCAAGTAAGACCACCCAAGAGGAGTGGCAAGCCTATGGCAAGTAAGACCATTCAAAGAGGAATGGCAAGCCTGTGTGAGGGAAAGTAAGACCATCCCAAGAGGAATGGCAACCCTTGTTGGGTGCAAGAGGCACCATTGTTCACATTGAAATTTTCTTGTGTCTTATGTAGGTGATGAAGAAAGCTTGGAAGATGTGGAAGCTATGATTGCTTCACATGAAGGGAACTCATGAAAGAGTTCATGTATGATCAGCCCATTGATGATTTTGCAGCTCTAAAATCAGCCATGAAGAATGAAGAAAAGATTATGAAGCAAGGGGGAGTTAGCTTGCAAGCATTGGAAGCTCCAAGACAAGTCCAAAGAAGAGGAAAGTACCCAAAAGAAGTAGGTACACTCAAAGAAAGAGTAAGAGAAGCCATCAAAGGTAAATTGAAAGCATGAGGAGGAGCCACCTATATGGAAGGTGCATCTAGAAGGCAAGGAGCAGCCATGATGCACAAATGAACTCATGAAGACAAAGTAGAAGAAAGCATGACAACCATGATGATGTCAAAAAGAAATTACAACCATGGACAAAGTTGAAGATGATCCAAAGTCAAAGAAGGATCAAAGAAAAGCATGCAAGCCTAGAAGATGTGAATCCATGAATCCATGAAGATATAGAAGGAAGGAGACATACAAAGAGACTACATGAAAGAGGAAGAGAGTGAAGCAACAAAGGTATATGAAGCCAAGGTGATCTCATATTATAAATGTATGTATGAATCATATTCCTTGATAAGGATTGAAGAAGAGCTCTTGCAAAGACCCAAAGAAGCAAGGATGAAGCTGAAGAAAAGCCAAAGCAAAGAAGGAAGATCACCAACCAACCAAAGTAAGAGATACAAGGGCAAAAGAAGGAAAAGGCGAAGAGGACGAGAATTGGAGAGTAGCATGGACTCCCAATTGTAGCTTGAGGGGGAGTGTTAAAAAATATGGAACATGTGCAAGCTCCAATTGTAAGGCTAGACACATACTCACCTCTCATTTATAACCTCTTCATCATTTATACATTGCCCAAAATGAAGTTAGGCCTAAAAATATAAAGGGTACACGCATAACCTTAAAGTACAGTGTTGAATTAAAAAGGGAAAATGTATTTATGGTTTATGTAAAAGCCAAAATATGTTTAGCGATATGGAATACACAAAAAAGTCGTGGCCTTCTCCATATGGAGTGATTTGGAGCACCAAAAGCCACCCAAGGCAATGGAAGGACAAAAGACATGAAAGGAAAGGTCAAGAGGTGAGAGAAGATGAAGGGTAGGTGAAAAGTCCCATGCCCATAGCTCTATATAACGAGCTCATTTGAATGTGAAATTTTATGGAGATGAAACGAAGATGGTGTAGAAGCATATGCTGGTCATTCTCTCACCAATGGAGATCAGAAGGTACCTCATTTGAATGTTAGAAGGCACAAAGGTATTCCAGCCGCATACCTTTTCTCTACATAGTCACATTGTGAAGGTCATATCTCTCTATGTACGTATCCATTTAATGCATATCATATCTTTTTGGAAAGCTTATCTCTCATACTCTCTGCATCTCAAACATCTCTTTCAAATCGGTCTCTAGTTATTACTGAGAACATTTCTTGTGAACCTCAGTTTTTTGCTAAACCTGAGTTGACAGGTATTCTAACTTTGGGCAGTCGGTTGCATGGTCAAATGAACTCCAAATGGCGTGTTCTATAGCTTGTTAGAAAGCTATAAGAGTCTAATATGTGTGGATCAAGCTTCACAGCCATTGGATCTCTGAGTTGTGACTGAATCAGGGTTTAGTAAGCATATGTCTTATAGGGCAGATTCTAGAACAGGTTCTCTAACTTCCGTTGCGTGTATTGGAGTTTATTGGAGTGAAATTTCTCCAAAATCACTTCAATGTATGACTCCTTATGAAGCATGAAATGGAAGAAAACCTAGTCTTCGACACTTCAAGGTGTTTGGTTGTTTATCTTATGTTCATGTACCATCACAAATAAGAGCTAAACTAGATGAAAGAGCAACAAAGGCAGTCTTTATTGGGTATGACTCAACTCAGATGGGTTACAAGTTCCATGATCCTTCAACCAAGCAATTCATAACAAGTAGAGATGTTGTGTTTGAAGAACACAAGTCTTGGTATGATGAAGACAAACAAAAGGTAACTCTACCATATGATATTGATTCTAATTCTCATCAATTAGGAAGCAAGCATGATATACAGGTCCAGGATCCAAGAAGTGATACATATGATTACCAAGATAAAAGGGAAAAGGATTACAGAACTATGGAATTCAAGAGGCAAAGCAAAGATGCAAGAGTCTGGAGAATGCTCCAAGAAAACACCTAAAAGATCGGTAAGAGAGAAGAAACAACTAGAAAGGTATGGATATGATTCCACATTCGTTACAAAGCATTCAATCTACTTTGCAAAAGACTCAATTTTAGAAGAACCCTCAACCTATGAAGAGGCAAAGGGAAACCCTAATTGGGAAAAGGCCATGAAAGAAGAAATAGATGCATTGAAGGAGATGGACACTTGGGATTTGGTTCCAATGTCATCCAATCAGAAGTTAATTGGTTGTAGATGGGTATATAAAGTTAAAAGAAACTCAGATGGATTAGTTTGTAGGTACAAGGTAAGATTAGTTGTCAAAGGATGCTCACAAACTGATGGTATAGACTATGAGGAAACATTCTCACCAGTTGCAAAGATGACTACAATCAAAAAATTGATAAGTGTAGCTACTGCAAAAAATTGGAGACTCCTCCAACTTGATGTAAAGAATGCATTTCTAAATGGTTGGTTAAGTGAAGAGGTATACATGTCACAACCACTAGGTTTTGAAAACCCTAATCATGCATCTTATGTTTGCAGACTTAAGAAAGCATTGTATGGATTGAAACAAGCTCCTAAATCTTGGAATTATAGGTTGATTACACACCTTCAAGATCAAGGATCCAGACCTAGAAACTCAAATCCTTCTCTATCCATCAAAAGGGATCATAGTAAGGTTATCTATCTATATGTATATGTAGATGATATTATTGTGATAGGTGATGATCGGAACGGCATTCAAAGGATCAAGTGACACATGCAAGAGGAGTTCAAAATCAGTGACTTAGGTGAGCTCACATATTTCCTAGTATGTGGTTCATATACGTAGATGAAGGAATTTACTTGACTTAGAGGAGATCCATTCAGGATCTACTTCTTAAGTTCAAAATGGAGAACACTAAACTTGCAAGTACACCTTTGGAGATGAATCATAAACTTAGTGTTTATGAAGGTGAGAAAATTGAAGACATTAAAGAATATCAAAGCTTGGTAGGTAGCTTGATCTATGCTACGCATACAAGGGTAAACATCTCATATAGTGTGGGAGTGCTTAGTCAATTCATGCACTCACCTAAAAGACCACACATGGATGCAGCAAAGAGAGTACTTAAGTATCTCAAAGGTACAATCAATGAAGGTATATTCTATCCTTACTCTTCATATTTGGATATCAAAATCTATTCAGATGCAGATTGGGCAGGAGCTAAGGATGATAGAAGAAGTACCTCTGATTACATAGCATTTGCAGGTTCAAAGCTAGTGTCATGCAGTTCCAAGAAGCAACCAATAGTTGCTTTATCCTCAACTGAAGTAGAGTACAAAGGTTTGTCCATAGCGACTCAAGAGGCAATATGGTTAAAAGCATTGTATACAGATTTGGGACTTGTGAGTTCCAAATCTCGCATATTTGGAGATAATGTAAGTTCCATGCATCTAGTAACAAACCCTAATTTCCATGCAAGAACAAAACACATAGAGATTCATTAACACTTCATCACGGAGAAGCTCATGGCAAAGGAGATTGAAATTTCTTTTGTTCCAACTAAAAAGCAAGTAGCAGATATGATGACGAAGACACTTGATGGAATAAAGCTTTGTAGACTCAAAGCTATGGCAGGTATTCAACCTATTAGAGAATGAAGACTCAAGCATACTTTAGCTTGAGAGGGAGCCATTGGAACATCAAGATTACACTATGCTTGAGGTGGATTTGATCTACATCAAAATCTATGGCTTGGATTACGTCGAAAGAATATCCGTTGGAGAGTTATTTTACTTATGCTCATTCATTGTATTTTTTTAAATATTTTTTATGGATCTTTTACCATTGTAAAAGCCTAGAGCTTTACACATAAAAAGTAGAAAAAGAGATCTCATCTTCCTCGAATTTATGGTGGTTTAGTTGCAATCAATCAATCATTCAATCACCTAAAAGTAGATCAAACTAGATCTTTACTTTTCCTACATTGTAGGAAAGTGAATTGATTCCCTCCAACAACCTTTATCGCCTTCATTTGAATTCAAAAACCACTTGTAGAAGTCTTGGAGTACTTGAAAAGTATATATAAAGACTTCAATCACTTGTACATTACATGGAAGCAATATACATACACTTGTGGCCATCATTGTCTTGCTCCTTCATTTTTTTGCATCATCTTCTTCAACAATAGTAAGATTGGAGAGGCTGCTTCTCTCTCTAGAGAGCTCCAAATTGGATGAGAGAGGACTAATGGAAAGGTATTAGCGTCTCCTTTACGTTTGTACATTTTCAAATTATTTGGTTCAATAGATTGGGAGAAATCTCAGTTTTTCTATCTCAGGGCCAATCTCTACATATTCCTAAAAAATAGGAGGTACCACTATTGAGTGTTTGGTTCATTCCAAAAAAAATATTTTGCTTATTTCTTGTACTCTTGTGCATTTTATACATTCAACCCTATGTGTATCACTCCCATAAAAGGATTTTTTCTAATTGTAATCATGTTGGTTGCTATGAGCATTTGAAGTTCATTGTCTCATCCAAAGATAGTAAGTTTTTTGAGCTAGTTGATGTGCAAACCTATCTATTTTGTATCAACTCTTTCTCCTTGATTCTCCAATGTACATAGTGCATTGTATTGCACTTATCGCATGCCTATAAGGTCTATTTGAGTCTTCATAAGCTCACGGGCTGTTCTTGTGCCGGTTGGCAGGACCAAACTTTGTCGCTTCACAACTCATTTTTCTACCTCCTACTACCTTCTCCAAGTTCTTTCGGTGGCATTAGAGCTAGATCAAGATGGGTGACAGCTTTCCCTCAGTGATTGAGAAACTTGATTGAACAGCTATGTGGCTTGGCAAATCAAAATGGAGGCCTATTTGCAAGGTAGAAATCTTTACGGAATTGTAGCAGGTGATGAAGTTATGCCTATTCCAAGATCCAAAGGAGGACCTACACAAGAGGAGATAGATAAGCTCACACTTAGGTGTGCAAGGGATGCTCAAGCAAGATCGTATATACTAAAATCTATTCTAACTTTCTATTACCACATATTAGAGGATGCAAGACATCTCAAGAGACTTGGGATGCCCTAGAGACTTTCTTTTCTGCTAGTACCAAAGCAAGAAACAATCATCTTTGGAACGAGTTCAACCAAATGAAGACGACACCTAAACAAACCATCATAGATTTTGTTACCGAGGTGAAGGAGGTTGCAGATTAGTTAGCATCCATTTGAGAGCTTATTGAAGAAGAGGCTATCATGAGGCAAATTCTCAATGGGATTCAAAGTGATAAGCAATGGAAATCCTTCACCACAGCTTATGATCTCATCATGGAAACTCCAGGCTTCAACATCTTTCTTGGATAACTCTTCAATCAAGAGACCAAGAATAGCATAAAAGAAGATAACTCCTATCATGGTAATTCAACTAGTGCTCTATATGCAGAGAAGAAGGATATGAAGCTGAAAGGCAAGAAGAAGGAAGAAGATGAAGAGGACACTTCCCAAGCCAACTTCACAAGCAAGAGCAAGTGGAAAGCGAAGAACAAAGGACCAAAGCATGACAAATCCAAAGGTTAGAATGTTCAACCTTATGCCATCTATGATAAAACCAACCACACCACTGAGAGTTGTTGGTTCAATGGGAAGACCCACAAAGGAAGTGGAAGAGGTGGATATGGCAGCAATAGAGGCAGAGGTGGACACAACTTCAACAATAACAATAGAGGGTATAATAGAAGGGACTTCAATAATTATTCTAAAGTTCAAGCACACGAAGACTCATCACTTCTTATGAATCTAGGCCACAAAGAAGCTAAAGAAGATTATCAATTGTTCTACATAGATTTCGGATGTTCAAATCATGTTGCACACAATATTGCTCTTCTATCTGATTTGGAAAGTCCAAAGCATAGACATGAAGTTCAAGGGATGACACAAAGCACAATGTGGAGAAGATAAGTAATGTCAAAGCTTCCAATGGTAGGACAAACATTCTCAGTAAGGTAACATTCTTAGTAAGGTTCTGTCTATGTACCCACTATCACTAAAAACATAATAAGTGTAGGCCAAATAGTTGAAAGAGGCTTGTAAGTTAGGTTCACCCAACATGGAGCTTTTGTGAAAGGTCCATGTCAAGGCTTCAAGAAGATAGCCAAAGGTGAGAAGCATGATAGGCTCTTTACTCTTGACGTAGGAGAAACTAGGAACATAGCTCTATTCACTTTTGGGTCTCAAACCCTAAGTGAGCTTGTAGTGTGGCATAAGAGACTTGCTCATGTGAATGAAATAACCTTGAAGGATATATGTAGGGATCAAAGTGTCCTAGGACTGCCAAACATATCAAAGCAACACATGATCAACAGATGTGATGCATGTCAGATTGGGAAGGCACAAAGACAACCATTCAACCACAAGGGCTACATCGACAACAACTTATTCGACTTAGTACATACAGATGTATGGGGACCAAGTCAAGAACCTTCATTAGTAGGATCAAGGTATTATGTCTCATTTATTGATCACCATAGTAGATGGACTATTCTATACTTTATCAGGAGTAAGAATGAAGTGTTCGATTGCTTCAAAAAGTATCTAGCACATGTGGAGAATCATACAAGTACATCACTCAAGAAGCGATCTAATGGAGGGGGAGAATACTTCTCCAAAGATTTTGATGAGTTCTTGGAGGATAAAGGTATCGAATGGGAATAACTACCAGGTACTATCCTCAACTGAATAGAATTGCAGAGGAGAAATAAGACATTGGTTGGATCACCTACAACAATTCTTGAAGAGAAGAGGTTGCCACATTATCTATGGGCAGAAGTCATTTCAACTATTGTGTACCTTGTCAATAGACTACCATCCACATCACTTCAAGCTATGACTCCTTATGAAGCATAAAATGGAAGAAAACCTAGTCTTGGACATTGCAAGGTGTTTGGTTGTTTAGGTTATGTTCATGTACCATCACAAATAAGAGCTAAACTAGATGAAAGGGCAACAAAGGTAGTGTTTATTGGGTATGACTCAACTCAGATGGGTTACAAGTTCCATAATCCTTCAACCAAGCAATTCACAACAAGTAGAGATGTTGTGTTTGAAGAACACGTCTTGGTATGATGAAGACAAACAAAAGGTAACTCTACCATATGATATTGATTCTGATTCTCATCAATTAGGAAGCAAGCATGATGTACAGGTCCAGGATCCAAGAAGTGATACAGTTGATTACCAAGATGAAAGGGAAAAGGATTACAAACTATGAACATCAAGAGGCAAAGCAAAGATGCACAAGTGTGTAGAATGCTCCAAGTAAACATCTATAAGATCACCAAGAGAGAAGAAACAACCAAAAAGGTATGGATATGATTCCACATTTGTTACAAAGCATTCAATCTACATGGCAAAAGACTCAATTTCAAAAGACCCTCAACCTATGAAGAGGCAAAGTGCAACCCTAATTGGGAAAAGGCCATGAAAGAAGAAATAGATGCATTAACGGAGATGGACACTTGGCATTTGGTTCCAATGTCATCCAATCAAAAGGTAATTGACTCCACATGGACATATAAGGTTAAAAGAAACTCATATGGATTAGTTTCCAGGTCGAAGGCAACATTAATTGCCAAAGGATGCATACACAAATAGAGTCAAACTTAGTTTGTGGCTAACAAAACCACTATATGTTTTACTAAAGAACATATACAATAGTATTTGTCGACCATTTGGCCTTTTGCATGGACACTAATGGTAATAATCTCCCACTAAAGGCAAGTCTATCTAACTATCCACCAATCCATCTATCTACCTATTAGTGATCTATCTAATCTATTTGTCTATCTATCTAATATATCTATCTATCTATCTATCTATGTTGGGGATGTAAGGGTCATGTGACCTTACCCCCATATTCATATATATACATCATATATAGAGCATTGCCTCAAGAGAGATCATTATGTGGGTTTCGAAGCTCCCACGCATATCCGCGCGTCTTTCCTCTCTTCTCTCTCCCTCCATCTCCTCCTTCCTCCTCTTGTTCTGCACACCAAAGCCCTTCATTGGTATCAGAGCATGCTGAAGGTTGGTGTGCAAAAAGCTTCAATGGAAGCTTAGGTGAGAAGAGGTAGAAGTGCAGGTCGGCATCTCTTGACAGCTGTTCAGTATTTCGGTCATAACTCGAGCTAGGAAGCTTGGATTGATGCGTTTTAAAGTTCTGTGCGTAGCTAACACAGAGAGCTACAACCTCACAGAAGGGCGCAGAATCTGGTTCGGACTTCTGAAGTGCCGAAAATTCGAAAAACGTAGAGAATTATAGAAGGCGAATCTACATTGAGTAGAACAGCAGGTCGGTTATTTTGTCATAATTTGAGTTCTACAGCTTGGAATGCGATGATTCAACTTGCTGCTCGTAGCTTGGAAAGATAGCTACAACTTTTCAGAAGAACTCAGATCCAGATTCTGAATTTTAGGTTACCGAAATTGCAGAATAAAGAGCAGTACTGTTGCAAGTGAAAGTGAAATTGACAGCAGGTGCTTGTTTTGAGCATATCTTGAGCTACACACCTCCGATTGAGGTGTTCTTTATGTCGTTACGTAGCGAAGAGTTAGATCTTGAAGTTTGCTGAAGACCAAAAGTTCAGATTCAGAGGTTATCACCTCCGAAACAGCAAAACACAGAGCAGTACAGTTTTGCCCAAACAACCCTAATTGCACTTGGAGGTTGAATTTGCTTTGGAACTTCTTCGAGAGAGAATTTTTGGTGTGCAAGCTCTTATTTTCAGAGCTTCAAGACATTGTACATGTATGATCATTGTGTTAGCTCCTCCATATGAGAGTAGAGCATGCTCTTGTCATGTGTTTGACATGTAAGATGACATTGTGGTATACTCTTTTTGAGGTTTATGTCATCATGAGTTTGATCATGGATGTATAGTGGCATTGTGGTCTATATCTTGCTTATGCCACTTGGTTATGGATTTACTTTCCGATTGCACATACTTTTATGAGAGTTGATTGTGGATCTTGGTTGGTACTTGTATCTTTGTTTTCTTTGCAGGTACATGATCCAGATTGGAGCCTCAGTTACACATTCGTTTGTCACTATTATTAGCATTTGGTCATTGACTGATATATATTTGCCAATGTGATTCTTGGCATATGTGGATGGTGATTCCCACATGGTTATTTTGGTTCTAGAGTCCATTTTACAGAGGAGATGCTGTCGAAATTTTATCGGCTTTTATGCTAGAAGAGAGCTCTAGTGGATCTTGAAGCTTGTGCGATAGCTTTGGATCATTGACTATCTCCATTCACTTAGACTTGGTCACAAGTTATTTGTGATAGATTGGACCATCTTGCAGGATTTATTCTTGAGTAGGAGTTGTATTGCCATTGTATTGGCGTGTATTGCCATTAGTTTTTTGGCACATGTAGTTGCCATTATCTTCTTGATTTATATCAGTGACAGGTGGTGACAGATTATTCATTGTTCTTTGGTGATTGGTTATCTTGTTTGATTGCTCAGTTTTCAGGGGATACTCTGTCGAATTTTTCCTAGGATTCTTTCACATCTACTTGGTCACTTTGGAGACTTGGTGAGCAGGCTTATGATCATGGTTTTATATGCACGCTAGATGCATGGTTATGTGACAAGTGGTTCACATGGTTTTCTTCTCCAGTGAAACATATGTGATGTGAGTTATGCATATGGATATGCAGGCGTGATCCTATTGAGGATATAGTATCATTTTTAGTCTCTTGTTACATTGCTAGTCTTTTGGATTGCCAGCATGGTGTCTTCTCGATTTGATGGCACTGACTTTCCGAGATGGAAAGCTCAGATGTGGCATACATTGGTTCGTGCAGGGTTACACATGTATTTGCATAGAGATGCACAGAGGCCTCGTGACATGCCCGACCATGTATGGATGGATATGGATGCATTGGCCAGCTCCACTATCCGATTACAACTTGTGGATTCTATATATGCGTCTGTGATGTATGAGGAGACAAGTAGTGCATTATGGCAGAGACTACATGATATGTATGCGAGTCCATCGACTCATGTGAGACATAGATCACATCGACGACTTCGATGTTGGCATTGTGGTCATGAGGGCCATATTCGACGACGTTGCTTCAGGTGGATGCGACGACGATGTCAGAGATATGCACGTGATGGAGGTCAGGTAGTGGTTTCAGGAGAGTCTATGGCAGTTGATTATGCTAGTGATGGTGATATCACTTTCTCCTATAGCTCATCTCATGATTCCTCTTGTTCATTGGATAGCACACATATGGCTTGGTTGCTTGATGCATTAGCCACTTTTCATGTTACTCCATATCGTGAGTGGTTTTGTCGATTCTCACGTG
>CM035431.1:108451877-108496877 GCA_020310875.1 Ceratopteris richardii
CATAGCCCTCTCTCCTAGATTGAAATAAGTTTCTCCATTGAACTTTGTTCTTGGAATTGCAGATACGTCCAACATTAGTGGAATGAAATGGCAACTTGCTTCGCTTTTTGTAGTTTAGATTTTCTGTCAAGTTGTAAGATCGTGCAGATATTGCTGTCACATGGGCAATAGATCATATCACATTCTACTTCTTATGGCACATTTGGCAATCCTAGAATGCATTGATATTTCAGAACAAACAAATGTTTATTCTCACAATTCCAGGTTCTATGCTGCATATACATCTTATGGATGCTTTCACTTTGACATTATCAACCCACCATGCCATTCAAATGATCATCCAGACTCTTTTTTTTCAGGCTGTTTAGCAGCCAATTGTAAATTCCAGCCTAAGGAAGGCATGTACTTATGTTCATTTTTCATCCGCACACATTGAGCCAGCTGGTCGGGCCTTTGACCTCTTGGAGGGGGGGGTAGGGGTCGACCTCTCCAAGCGGCAGTTGGACACTGAAGGGGCCATAGGGCAGTCGTAAGCCTTCAGGAAGTCCTAAACCAGTCACCTTTGGGCAATCTAATCCGTGTATCGCCTACAGGCAAGTCTAACCCCTAATTTGTGCGGTACAGGGGATCCCATGTGTACTAAGCCTGCCTTCACCTGTATTTTCAATTAATTCAAGCTATATGGAAGAGTAGAATTTGCCTAACTTTTTTTTTTAGATAGAAAAAACTTTATTCATTTTATTGATATAAAATACCATGTTTTTCACACAAAAAAATGTATGTTTTCATGTATGTATGCATGCATGCATAAGTGTACATACCCAAGTGTGCATGCATGCATTTATGTATCTATCGTGGCACGGATGGGTGGATGGGGGGTGTGGGGTGTGTGTGGGGGGAGCTTGGGTGGGTGGGTGGTTTTTTTTTTTTTTTTTTTTTTTTTTTTTTTTGGTTTGTTTGGGGGGGGGGGGGGGGGGGGGGGGGGTGTGTGGGTGTGTGCGCGTGCGCGTGCGCGTTGGCGTAACCATGTGCGCGTGCATGTGTGTGTGTGTGTGTGCATGTGTGTGTGTGTGTGCGCGCGTGGTCATGTGCATGCACTGCTCAAGCACATAATGCACATATACACGTGTTCAAGCACATAATAACTATGGCTGGATGCTATTGGACACATACACATGCAAACCACCATTAACCCCCTTCCAGACACGTGTGTGAGTGCGCGCTCTTGCGCATGCACGTGCGTGCATGATTCTAGGGAAATATTTTTATGATCTAGGTGATGGGACTTTTGTATCGATGAGAGAGAACCTTAGTGAAGTTATATAGAGTTCACAATCATTGAACAGTTACAAAGTCACTCTCAATCACTGAATTTGTTAAAAAAGTTCTCTTATCAAAGCCATGTATAGACATATAATCTGGACTCACAGCAGGGGCTAAAGCCTCCAGCATATCCCCCAGCCTGTTGTGTCAGCTGAAACAAAAGACTCTCAAAATAAATTCACAAGGAACAATTTGATATTGCTCTGAAACTGTGATATGCACGTACATGGGATCGGAAAGAAATATATGACATGGACCAACATACAAGATCTTATATCTATTATGTGGCAACGATTACAATCCTCCTCAGTGTAACATAAGCGTTTTACATTGAGATCATCAAGTCTTGTCCACTTAAGAATTCAACTCAAAATATACATTGCTCTTTTCAGGAATCGTCCAGATGATACAAAAACTTGATCAGCATATTAACAGGCAATGCAAACTCAATGAATTACTGGTCTTACCCTGTGGCACTTTAGTTTATGAGTCAAAATCTGCCTGTAATATGGTCATGTAGCTGCTAGGTAGCATTTGAGTCATCAGTAAGGGCATCTTGCAAGCTGAAGTTCAGAAGGCAGTATCTCCCTATTTTGCAAGGTAACCCCAAAACTGGCTCTCAAAACTGCTAAACTGGACTTCAATAATCTGACCTCATATTAGACATTCATCCGTACCAACTCACTCCTGTTGCAAACTTGATTCGGAGTCCAAAAGTGCAAGCTTCTCTTTTACCCAATCCGGACTGCTATAACTGTTAATCCATAAAGCTTCCTGTGTATCTTTGCACCGGAAGTCAGGAGAACGAGAACTGGCCTGTTGAAATACACTATGCAACATCAATTTCAATCTAAATATGTATCTATCTCAAACTCTCCACCTCTCTGCTGCCCTCCCATTTCCCTTGCTCCAGCACCCCTTATCCAATTCACCTTTCCCTTCTGTTTGCTCCATCCCAAACCTTCCTGTTGTGCAGGCATGAAAACATGAGCCCCAGAAAACCAAATAACAAGATTGAGTTGTCCAAGAAACTCCAGAGGGAGATTTGGAGTTACTTGGACCCTCTCAAGAGCATTTGGGTTGTACTAATTGTCTCCTTTGACATACATATAAAGACTCGTTATTAAGATTGTATGATCCATTGCCTTAAGCATGGTTGAAAGGAGAAATTGAGAAGAGCGGCCAGTAAGAACAGGAGTGTGGATGGCCCTCTTTTGTTTCCATAAGAGACCCCATCCTTATGGCAAGGACACATCACCTTTGCCCAAGCACTCACAAATGGTTTAAGAAATATAAATATCGAGCGACATTTGTCTGTTATTTTCTCAAATAGTGCGAAGAAAATGTCTTGCATATTCCTCAACTGATTACAAACAGTATTGCCAGATCTTTCCTAATATTGGCTAATTTTGAAAGTTTCAATTTTGTCGATAAATAGTTCTGCTCTATTGGCCACTCTTCATCTCTACTATCAAGCTTTTAAATACCTTCAATGAATGAAGTATTTAGAAGAGAGAGTTCTTACCATTCAGTATAGTAAAAATGATGTTTGTTACACTTGTTTTTAACATTCAGTACGGTGATATCAGGAGACAACATCACTCACAATTTCCCTTATTTATGGGCTTGATATCAGGAGACAACATCGCTCACAATTTATGGGCTTGATATCAGGAGACAACATCGCTCACAATTTATGGGCTTGATATCAGGAGACAACATCACTCACAATTTATGGGCTTGATATGAGGAGACAACGTCACTCACACTTTCCCTTCTTTTTAATCAAGTTTAAAATTAGAAACTTAAGCCATTTCAAAAATTATCAAAATATCACTTGCCCTTTTGAGGAACCATCACAATGATTACAATTTGTGGGCTTGATATCAGGAGACAACATCATTCACAATTTCCCCTTTTTAAAATCAAATTTAAAATTAGAAACTTAAGCCATTTCAAAAATTATCAAAATATCACTCGCCCTTTTGAGGAACCATCCACCAGATGATACAAGAACCTAATTAGCATATGTACAGGCAACATAAAACTACCAACTGTTCATTTACTTTACTACTTGTCTATAAGTAGCAGCATCTAGGCATAGATGCTGTTGAGCATTTAATCCATCAGCAAGAAATTGTTGCAAGCTGAACTTAATAGTGCAGTATTCCTCCACTCTACAATGTATCTGCAAAACTGCTTCCCAAAACTGTTCACATGAAGAAAAAGGGATGATGGATTCAAAGAATGTGACCACTTATCAGATTTTTCATCAGCATCAATTCACTTGTGATGCCAACTTGATCCTGAATCCAACAATGCAAGCTTCTTTTTTACCCAATGTGAATCGTCACAATCATTAATCCATAGCCCTTCCTGTGTATTCTTGCACCGGAAATCAGGAGAACGAGGACCAGGCTGTTAAAATGCACTATGAAAAATCAGTCTTCATCTCAAAATGTATCTATCTCAAACTCTACACCATCTGCCCCCTTCCCGTTTTCCTTCACTTCACTAACACCCCCAAATCCCCCCTTTTGCTCCATTGCCCACCTCCTTTTAGTGCAAAGCAAAAGCCTGAGGGTGGTCAAGTTAGCCCCAGACAGTAGATCCAGTTAATAAGAATTCGGCTGGCCCCACCTTGCATGAGGGTGCCCAAGATAGCCCGAGAGCGTAGAGCCAGCTAATATGAACTCAGATCCGCAACTAAGGTATGAAGCCTTGTTTTTTCAGGCAATTCCCTGGAGCATCCAACGACATTTGCCCGACATTTTGTTCAAGGATGTAAACAGAGTTATCAAAACATTCCTGTAACTGCTATAAACATTCAAGAGCATTAAGTGTCCTCTTGTTCATTTTGGCTATGAACATATTATCAACATAGAACAGAAAACTATGAGGCTCCCATATGAGTCCTTTTTGGTGCAAAGATCATGATCTCCATGGCTTCTTGTATAAAGATATGTTAGTGCAACACCAAGATCATTCCTACTTTTAAGGCAGTAAAATTTAAGTTCATGTGAGAGCGAAAAAGGCATGGGCGTTGTGGTTAGAAGAACGCAGTCTCATCCAGGTGGCCCAAGTTTGAATCCCGTCGGCAGCCTCACAAAGAAGAGTTTTTTTTATGGATGGACGATCAAGCGATCGCGTAGTTTTTTGTTTTAACGAAGGAGCTTTTAGTTATGCTTTTCAAAGGATACACAAACTATATAAAGAGGTTCTTGGCTCATTGTTTAATCACTCACTCAAAGATTTCAAGAATCTTTTGAAAAAACTCACGGACGGCATCAAATCGCATAGCTTGTTTATGGACGGACGATCAAGCGATTGCGTAGTTTTTTGTTTTAACGAAGGAGCTTTTAGTTATGCTTTTCAAAGGATACACAAACTATATAAAGAGGTTCTTGGCTCATTGTTTAATCACTCAGACATGAGACTCACATCCCAACCGTAGAGTCAAATGGGCTCACTCCCAAGCCTAGGAGCCTACAACTACATGAGTTTTTTCCTTTTTAAGGAAAAGTCAAATTTATTTCTAAAAGGTGGAAATATAAAGAAAATAGTTAATAAAAGTCCATAAAAACTTCAGCAAGGTTTCTAATTAAAACAATACTTTTGGTATCCTTGAAGAATTCTTTAGAAATTTCTAATAAAAATCAAATGTTACATCTATTTTTCTAAAAAGGTCCCTTTGGGATCACATCAATAGAAGAGTGAATACAAAGTAACAAAATTCTTTCTAGATTTTGCATATATCCATCTCTTTTTCTCCACACCTCTCACTCCGTAATTCATATCTTCTCTCTAGCCTCTCTTTTTTCTCATGCACTCTATCTCTCACTACATAAGCTCTCATCTCTTAATCCAAAGGGTTGCTTCCCTGATTCCAAGCTCTCTAATCCCAGTAGCGTTGATATCCCATGACATTTACTACAGCTTTCAGGGTCCCCTCTCTTGAACTCGTATCACATCATGATTTAATCACAAATCTTGCTCTAGGGTTCTACCATAAAGAGCTTCCTCTCCACAAGGAAATTCTTGCATAAATTGAAGGCTATTTTGCTCTTCAAAAAGACTACTACAACCACTTTCTTTGGTGATCCCAACAACTTACTCCTTTCATGAGTAAAAATTATTCTATCAAATCCAATTCACCCTACTCCATAACTTCCATATGCTCCAAGCTCGTTCACAAAGACTTGGACTAGAAATAGACATTGAGGAGATTATAGCATGCTGTAGTTTATCAAATAGGATTCTATTCATAATCTCTTTGTTACAAAGGCATGTTGTACTTTATACTCTGAAATCTATGTATATTTGTTGTCATAAAGGGCTTTGTTGAGGAGAAATTTTGGTTATTAGATAAGAATAAGCATTATGGATGTTATCTTGACTAGTAAAAGATTTTGGACATTAGAAAAAATTTAATGGAAATCCTTTTGGACCATGGAAGAGGTGTATATAGAGCAAGAGTCTTTTAAAAGAGTGTGAAGACCCAATCTTGGATCTTAAACTAGCATCAACATAACAAAAAGGACACAACATACATAATACTCACTAAGAAGGGATTACAAATGAATTCGAATTTATGGAAAGAGTTGAAAGAGATATATAAGAATGAGACATAATCAAATCAAGTCCACTTGATGAGAAGCTTGTCATATTGCAACTGGATGAATCAAAGCCCACATTTGTGCATTGCAACAAAGTTTCTGTTGGAAACAATGTCAGAATAGCACAAAACCCTAATTTCCAGCGACCCTAATTTATGGTACTTAGCCAAATTTTGGTCACAGAAGACCAAAAAAAATATATTAGCTCATTAGATAGTACTTGAGGAGAGCTTTCATTCCGTATATAACATTCAGTCATCAGAGGTCCAGATTGGTAGAAAACCCTAACCCTAATTTCTGTGCTAAAATGGGTTTTTACATAATATCGTTACTAATGACATAAGCATTTAGGAAAGCTAGCTCAGCTCACTATATGATGGTTAAAAGTATGAGACCGCTGCTAAATTATCCATGAAAAGCAATTTTAAAGAATAAAAAATCTATCGCTAAACTTAGTGTTTTTCACCAAATTTGGCGCATGCGATTTGCTTTCTTGGCTTTTTAGTGGGCTGATCACTCGGGCAGCAATAAGGCTATATAAGAACCCACAAGAGGTCACTTCTAGCATCAACGCAAGAGAAGCTTAAGGCATACTCAAGGCTTGGAGGTTGCTCTACACTTAGAGGAGGTGTGCTCTATCTTAGGTGTAGCTTTGGAGGAGATCTTGGCAGCCAACCATCAGCATATTGCTGAGATTTGTGAGTAGCAAGTCAAATTCAAGTTTTTCCCCTTGCTATATCATCAATTTCTGATTTAGGGTTTCTGAAACCCTAATTTCAGAATTAGGGTTTGCTGTAAAGCAGTTCTAAACTTTGAAAAATTGTTTATTCTCTCTCTATCTCTCACTTATGCAATTTTGAGTCTTAAGGTGTGTATGCTAAGGTCCATTTGTTGGAAGATCCTGTAAACCTATGATTGTATTATTATTAGGGCCCACCTCACTTACAACAATTTCCACATAGCTAGCAGTTGAACGATGTATGCTCTAATTGTTGAGGCACAAAGTGACATTTTCCAATGCAACCTCACAAACCAAGAAGATGTGCCTTGATACAAGATGCATTACTTGTGTCCATACCCTTGCAATACTTGCATTCTCAAGTATTGGATGTTGTGTCCTTGATATGGGATCGAATATCTACAAGAGTACAACCCATAGTGGTCATTATTAAGTGACACTAGACTATTAGGCAGATAGTAATGATGAAAAATAAGCTCTACTCTCTAACCTCTACTTAGCCACATCAGTATGGACAGAATTAGAGAGGCCACAGATACTCGTGATTTCCAGACTTATCCGGAGCAAGCCTTCAGTACCACATGATATCATTAGAGCAGAGCTCGCTGCACCACCGATGCTAGTTGAGGCACTATTCCAGACAGCATGCCTATTACACAGACTCCGCAGCATGGATACAGAGCGCATTGCTTATCGGGCTTTCCAGGCATCACGGGACATGGCATTAGCAGGCGACACCTCCTCATGGTATGCACAGACACGAGACTGGCTGGCCCACCACGGCTTCGACATAGATAGGCTGCCACCACTACAGTACGACTCACATGCACCCACCTACTCGCTCTCTCATCAGGAGAGGAATAGGATCATTCGTCAGGAGATATGGCATACATACATACAGAGGACATGGGTGAACCCTAGGGGTACATTGCCACCGAAAATGCTCTATTACCGTGAGCATTTTCTACATATATTGGACGAGGGCTTCATCGAGATTCCGAGATACATGCACATTGCACACATATCTACCCCACCAGCTTCGAGTCGTCATTGGGCAGCTCCGGGTTTCATCACATCAGCTCGAGATTGAGAGGGGTCGATCAAGGGGAGTCCCCCGTGAGGAGAGGTGGTGCCCAGTATGCGAGACAGAGGTAGAGAGTGAGGAGCATTTTGTTATCAGATGCACAGCATATGTAGACCTAGGAGCACAGTTCCAGATAGAGAGTCACTCCAGTTATGCATGACTATGGGAGACCAGCGACGCTTGGGACGCTTCCTCGCAGCAGCATACGAGAGGCGAGATCGGTCACTCCAGCCCCACACATCAGCCACGGGTGAGTACGCAGCAGACCATTACCCGGTTTTTTCAGCGAGCTGAGCTACATCAGAGAGGTCCATCTATAGGGCTCACGCTCTACCAGGCAGCAGCATAGAGAGCACAGCACCGACCACGCATGGGCAGATATCATCGACCACGACCATATCAAGAGGATATCTCACGCATGAGGACAGCCTACGATCACATGATGGAGCATAGGCGCACCACCACTCCATGGGTTGTCTTCCTTCAGGAGGCACTCAGACCACCCCCGATGTACCACATACTACACCCACCTCCACCCATTCACCGGTAGCTAGGGTGTTTTACTCACACTTTTACTCACATGTCCCCCATGTATTTGGTGGCAATTATCTGCGGAGTCAGAGCCACATCTCCCCATCCTTTTCCAGCTTTATATATATCTTTGTGTCGCGATATACCTTTTATTTCATTTCATTCTCTACACAGGGTTACTACACTTGTACATGGTTTTTGTCTCATAGGCCAAGTTTGGCCTCCAGAAGATGTTAATATGACTCTCTCTCTCTCTCTCTCTCTCTCTCTCTCTCTCTCTCTCTCTCTCTCTCTCTCTCTCTCTCTCTCTCTCTCTCTCTCTCTCTCTCTCTCTCTCTCTCTCTCTCTCTCTCTCTCTCTCTCTCTCTCTCTCTCTACTACGCACTACACCGGGCACCCCCATCTATTTAGATGAGGACCTCACACGGATGCAGGTAGAGCACACACGTGCATGCATGCCGCGTGTCCTCTAGGCCCGACGGGAGGGACATCGTGCCCTATACAGAGACGGTCGTGTCATCATTGATGAACGGCCCATTGACTAGGGATTCGCGGCCTATGAGACAGCACAGCAGGAGGTGCACATTGCAGTATGGAATCGCAATGGATCTTTGTGGACACATCCAGGGCGCCTCGGGGAGGTGATGGAGGGCAGAGACATGATCTTCTTGACAGAGACACACGAGAGCCCGGGGAGGAGCCTACCGAGGATTGAGGGCTATATGTGGGAGTCAGCTCACTGCAGACAGAGGAGACAGCACACCACACGAGGATCAGGAGGAGTAGCCGTGCTCTACAGACAGTCGCTACAGCACAAGGAGTAGCCGTGCTCTACAGACAGTCGCTACAGAGACACACGAGAGCCCGGGGAGGAGCCTACCGAGGATTGAGGGCTATATGTGGGAGTCAGCTCACTGCAGACAGAGGAGACAGCACACCACACGAGGATCAGGAGGAGTAGCCGTGCTCTACAGACAGTCGCTACAGCACAAGGTACAGGTGGTAGCCAGAGACCCAGAGGCACGTTTCATGTGGATACACCTCAAGCTATCGGAGGAGAGAGCAGCGTATTTCGCCGTATGCTATATTGCACCCATCGGCTCGCGCTTCACACATTCCCCCGAGCAGCCCTCAGGAGGGGAGGGACCAGACACCACATCGCCATATGACTGCCTCAGTGACACGATTATGTGGTATACCGGGATGGGTGAAGTCTTCATTGTCGGAGACTTCAATGCCCACACTCACAGCCACCAGTGTGATATCTACGACTTTGACGACCCTGAGATGCTTCATACCATAGAGGATATGTCTACACTCAGAGCCTCAGCCGACACTGCGACACCCACCTCATACGACCGACACCTACTCCATGTGGGAGAAGCACACCGTCTCATTATATATAATGGGATGGCGACCTCGCCCACCTCGGGTGGTCTCACCTGCATTCCACCCACGACACCACAGGGGGGCAATGAGGTAGTCTGTAGACTATGTTATCAGACCCCGCGAGGCGACACATCTCATCACCTCATTCACTATCCCACCCATAACGATTGGAGCTGATCACGCATATCTTGCCCTATCCATACGCGGCTCACCATGCATTTCCCACCCTGTCACCATACGGCCACATGCCCATACCACCATTCACTTTAGACATGAACTAGCACATATCTATAGCTCCCATGTTCGAGAGCGCATCTACTCCCTTGATCCCTTTGCCTCATTGGACACCCTCACTGCCCACTTCTCTTGGATCCTCCACACATCTGCTACTCTCAGCTTCCCATACACCACCCACAACACCGCACATTCGCCACGGCTGGGGCATACACCCCAGAATAGATGGTATGATGAGTGCAGGCGACTATACCGACATCTGAGAGCACAGAGTATCCTGGGATCCATCAGAGAGGGAGGCACGACGACAGATGCGAGCCCTCACCCGCCGGAAGCGGCGAGCTTTCGAGGAGCGACAAGAGGCAGAGTTGCTCAACCTTCTCATGAGTAGGAATTGTGCCACCGCGTGGAGGGCCCTACGTGAGCCACGCCCACCTACACCCATAGCAGATCCTCAGACTTGGCACACCTACGCCCAGAGGTTATATGACATCCCAGGACAGCCACCATTGCCGATCCCTCCCACACCGCGTCCTGTGATATCCACCCTATTCACGGCAAGCATGGTACGACAGGCCATCCATAGGCTACAGCATGGCCGTTCAGCAGACCACACGGGGCTACAGGGCGAGCACTTTATATACGCAGCACATGTAGTTTCCCATCCGATCGCCCATCTCTTCAACCGTGCTTTGGTTGAGGGATTACCTAACTCGTGGACTATGCATACCATTACGCCTATCCATAAGTCCCGCGATATGATGGACCCAAGGAACTACAGGACTATTATGATAGGCCATATCCTGGCAAAGATCTATGGGGCAATACTAGAGGCAGAGCTCAGTACACATGCCGAGGCAGCTAGGATCAGAGCACCCGGCCAGGCAAGCTTCCGCCTCACTTTCTCCACCATCGACCACATCTTCGTGCTTCGTTGCTTGATTGAGAGCGCGAAGGCAAGGAAGCAGAGACTATACTGTTGCTTTGTGGATTTCCGCAAAGCCTTCGACATGGTCCCTCAAGAGAGACTACTACGGAGGCTCAAGGAGTTACAGCTACCATCCGACATGCTATGGGCCATCCATGCTCTATATGCCAGAGTCACAGGCAAGGTACGCTGCCCCGCTTCGTACAGCCTTGTTAGCACCATTGGTGTGAAACAAGGTTGACCTCTCTCACCCACTCTCTTCAGTCTCTACATCGACGAGATCACGGAGTATATACAGCGAGCAAGAGGGCTAGGAGGAGACCTTGGAGGTACGCCAGTACACATCCTATTATATGCTGATGACATTATCTTGCTTTCAGAGTCACAGGAGGGGTTGCAGTCACATTTACAGGCGCTCGATACCTTCTGCATGGAGAGAGGACTCACAGTGAACCTTGGCAACACCAAGGTCATGATCTTCCATACCTCGAGGACAGTATGCCATCGCACCTCTTTCACTGCAGCTGGAGGACAGATAGAGGTAGTGGACTCCTACGTCAACCTAGGTGTCACCTTCTCATGCAGCACAAGGGTATTCTCCATGGCACATGCAACGAGAGATAGATTGACGCGAGGCTATGCGGCACTTGCAGGATTGGAGAGACGTTGCTTTCAGACACATTTTCAAGAGCCCCCGACTAAGGGGTGGCTCTTTGACACTCTAGTGACACCCGCATTGATGTACGCAGCGGCAGTATGGGCACTAAGGATCACGGAGGCGATGTGGACGCGGATTGAGAGGCCCCAGGTCACCATGATCTCACGCTTGCTGCGCAACAAGCCCTCCGTCCCACATGACATTATACGAGCTGAGCTTGGCACACCACCGATGCTAGTGGAGGCCCTCCTCCAGTTGGTGATCTTTATTCTGAGAGTTAGAGAGCTCCCCACCAGCCGACTCACCAGGCTTGCATTTAAGAGCTCTAGACATTTGGCAGAGACAAGGCATGAGAGAGTATGGTATGCACAGACCTACCGATGGTTAGTAGACAATGGCATGAGCATTACCGATCTCCCCCCTTTTCAATATGACCTCTCTTCCCCCCACATTACCCTCTCTCGTTCGGAGAGGAATAGGATCATCCGTCAAGACCTACTATAGATACACGTCAAGGAGACATGGATAGCACCACAGGAGCCTCTTCCCACAGACTTATATTACATATTTTTTCAGACCCACAACCACTCGAGGACCCAGCTCGATGCGGGGTGTCACACTACACAGAGCAGAGGAGCTTAGACAACAGCGTCGACGACCGAGACCCCCACTCCAGAGAGCCAGTCCACACCAGAGAGAGATTCAGGCGATTCACACACGCCATGACATGGAGATACGGAGACGTCAACTGCGCACCCCTGTCGATTTGGACGTTCATAGCATTTTGAGGATCGCCATGATGCCTTACCCACCGATGCATTATATCCTACACCCACTCCAGGCATTTAGAGGGTTGTGATACCATCGAGCCTCCCCTCCCTATGCATATCATATTTGTATCTCACCCATTGAGCATATAGAGTGCATACCCATAGCACCCCACACCCTTGATGCCAGTTTTTATCCACTCCTTTTATACCTGTTTTTTGTACTCACACTTTATTTTCCTTTTGGGATCATAGTGGATTGGATCATATTGATGTATATGCTTTGTCTCATAGGCCGATTTTGGCCTCTAATAGACGTTAAAAAGTCTTTCTTTTCTCTCTCTCTCTCTCTCTCTCTCTCTCTCTCTCTCTCTCTCTCTCTCTCTCTCTCTCTCTCTCTCTCTCTCTCTCTCTCTCTCTCTCTCTCTCTCTCTCTCTCTCTCTCTCTCTCTCTCTCTCTCTCTCTCTCTCTCTCTCTCTCTCTCTCTCCCCCCCCCCCTCCCTCCCTCTCTCTCTCCCCCTCCCTCCCTCCCTCCCTCCCTCCCTCCCTCCCTCTCTGAAAATGTCTCTAAAATGGCTCCCATGGACAGGAGGGAAGTGGACGAACTTATCGCTAGAGCTCTCAAAGAGGCCAAAAAGGAAGCAGACCGCAACCTCAATATGGAGATACGAAAAATGATGGAAAAGTTCAAAGGACTCGAAGAACAAGTAATGGATAAAGTCAAAACTCGAAGACAAGTAAAGACTCTCACAGAAGAACGAGACAATTGGAGGACAGCCTATGATCACCTGAAAGAAGAGGGAGAGATCTCCAACGTGGAGACACTCAAAGAAGAAATAAAGAAGGAAATCAAAACGGAGGTAGAATCCACTCGAGAGTCATGGGTGGAAGTAGTACACAAAAGGGTTAAGAAGGAAGTTAGGGAAGACGTGCAGAAAGAAGAACTTACACGAGTCCAGGATACACTTGAGGAGGAGAGGCTTCGACACACTCGAAAACTTCACATTCGGATTACAGGCCTACCTGAGGGAGTATCACCAGAGGCAGACGCAACTGACATTTGCCGTCGACTTGGATATGAGAGCATGCCCTTCACAGGCGCATGGAGGGTTGGGAGGGATACATCGTGTTTGGGAGCACTCATCCTTAAGATGAGCTCCGAGGAGGCACGGACCGCGTTCTTTAGATGTCGATCAATACTATGTGGACTACCAGGCGGCGCCCTCTACATGGACGAGGACCTCACGAGGATGCAGGTGGCACACCTTGATACAGAGCCGGATCCATATTATAGGCAGAGATGAGGAGGCACGATACATGTGGGTTCGCATGGAGATAGCACAGGGGGGTTGGATTTACATTGCTATATGCTACTTCCCACCAGGCGGGTCTCGATACGTAGGACAGGATCTCAGGGGACCGACCCGAGACAGAGACTCACCATACACAGCGCTTTCAGAGGAGATACTACATTACAGCACACTAGGTGAAGTCTTCCTTATGGGGGACTTCAATGGCCGCACTCAGTCACATCAGTGCGAGGCATATGACATGGATCACCCACATCTCATGAGGGCCAGAGACCCGGATGAGATGAGCACCAGAAGAGTATCGACAGATATGGGTCAGGACACCACCGGCTATGGCAGACATCTACTCGAGCTAGGCAGCCGACATCATCTCGTTATATATAACGGGATGAATCGTTGGCCAGGTTCGGGCGGATTTACTTGCTTCCCTCATGGGGGAGGTGAGAGCACAGTCGCCTACATTTTGGGTACAACCTCTGGAGCTTCACTCATCCCCTCACTTAGTATTGGGCGACGTCCACTCAGTGCTGACCATACATTTATCACACTCACACTCTCATCTCCGATTCCATTGGACCCTCCCTCACCCACTGAGACACATACCACGATACACTTCACACACAAGCTCTCACATGTTTATGCACACCATTTACACACCCGCCTACTCTCCCTCGATCCACTCTCACCTTTGGACACACTTACATCACAGATCACCACCATCCTATAGGACTCAGCTCTCCGCAGCTTCCCACACCGCACACATATGCACCCTCCACACACAGGATCCATGCCCCAAAACCGTTGGTATGATGCAGATTGCCATGAGCTACGGAAGCACCTACGGATTTTAGAGCATAGGGGAGATATTACACACACACAGGCACATCGTCGCATGCAGAGCCTTACTCGCCGCAAACGACGAGATTGGGAGGAGAGACAGTATTGGGATATTTACCATTTGCTCATGAGTCGAGACAGTGGAGTGGCATGGCGACATTTGAAGGAGACAGCAGACACCTATCCGAGACCCGAGCACTTGGCATAGCTATGCACGGAGCCTATACGAGATCCAAGACCAGCCCCCCATTCCCAGACCACAGAGCTCACGTCCTACTACCTCTGACTTCTTCACACCCACTATGGTGGGACGCGCTATTGCCCGGCTTCAGCATGGCAAGGCCCATGACCATTTCGGTTTACAGGCAGAGCATCTTATCTATGGAGGCACGACTCATGGACAATCATAAGTCAGGTGATGCTATGGATCCAGCTACATACCGGACGATCATGATTGGCCCTATATTGGCCAAGTTATATGGGGCGGTACTAGAGACCGAGTTGAGTACTCTCGCGGAGAGGAAGGGTATCAGGGCTCTAGGATAGGAAAGCTTCAAACGAGATTACTCTACTATTGACCACATCTTCACTCTGAGATGCCTGATTGACCAGGCAAGGGTGAGGAAGAGGAGATTATATTGTTGCTTTGTGGACTTCCGTAAAGCATTTGACATTGTTCCAAGGGACCGACTCTTCAGATGACTACTTGATATCGGAGCTCCGGAGGAGATGATATGGGGGATCTACGCCTTATACGAGAGAGTATCTGGTAGAGTCAAATGTCCAGGGGCCTTTTCTGATCCACTTGCTAGCACTATCGGGGTGAAGCAAGGATGCCCTCTTTCACCCACCCTCTTTGGTCTCTACATTGATGAGATAGTGGACTTCGGTGCCACCAGGCATATTTTCAGGAGCCCCTCACAAAGGGGTGGCTCTTTGACACTTTGGTTACGCCAGCGCTCATGTATGGGGCAGCCATATGGGGGCCGGGATTAGCTACATCAGTATGGACAGCATTAGAGAGGCCACAGATCCTCATGATTGCCAGACTTATCCGCAGCAAGCTTTCAGTACCACATGATATCATTAGAGTAGAGCTCGCTGCACCACCGATGCTAGTTGAGGCACTATTCCAGACAGTATGCCTATTACATAGACTTCGGAGCATGGATACAGAGCGCATTGCTTATCGTGCTTTCCAGGCATCACATGATATGGCATTCGCATGCGATACCTCCTCATGGTATGCACAGACACGAGACTAGTTGGCCCACCATGGCTTTGACATAGACAGGCTACCACCACTACAGTACGACTCACATGCACCCACCTACTCGCTCTCTCATCAAGAGAGGAATAGGGTCATTTGTCAAGAGATATGGCATACATACATACAGAGGACATGGGTGAGCCCTAAGGATACATTGCCACCGAAAATGCTCTATTATCGGGAGCATCTACATGTATTGGATGCGGGCTTCATCGAAATCTCGAGATACATGCAGACATACCTTCCCCACCACCTCTGAGTCGTCATTGGGCAGCTATGGGTCTCATCACATCAGCTCGAGATTGAGAGGGGTTGGTCCAGGGGAGTCCCCCGTGAGGAGAGGTGGTGCCCAGTATGCCACACAGAGGTAGAGAGTGAGGAGCATTTTGTTATCAGATGTCGAGCATACTTAGACCTATGAGCACAGTTCCATCTAGAGGCGTCACTCCAGTTGTGCATGACTATGGGAGACCAGCGACGCTTGGGGCGCTTCCTCACAGGAGCATACGAGAGGCGAGAGCGGTCACTACAGCCCACACATCAGCCACGGGTGAGTACCCAACAGACCATTACCCAGTTCTTTCAGCGAGCTGAGCTACATCAGAGAGGTCCTTCTATAGGGCTCACGCTCCACCAGGCAGCAGCACAGAGAGCACGACGCCGACCACGCATGGTAGGATATCGTCGACCGCGACTATATCAGGAGGATATCTCACGCATCAAGACAGCCTACGACCACATGATGGAGCATAGGCATACCACCACCCCCTGGGTTGTCTTCCTTCAGGAGGCACTCAGACCACCACCGATGTACCACATACTACACCCACCTCCCCAATCACCAGTAGCTAGGGTGTTTTACTCACTCATATTATGGATCCCCCTGCATTAGGTGGCCACTATGTGCTGAGTCAGAGCCACGTCTCCCCAGCCTTTTACCAGGCCTAGATAGCTTTGTGTTTATTTCATTTCATTTTCTACAATTACCAAGGGTCTCTGCCCAGACTAACAGTAGCTCTAATCTTTATCTCTTTTTCTTTTCCTCCCCTCTCTCTCTCGCCCCTATCATTCATGGAAGTAGAGATTTAGAGTGTCCCTACCCTGGACTAATAAGTAGAGATGTAGAGTGTCCTTGCCCCAGACTGATAAGTAGAGATGTAAACTATCTCCCTGCCTCGGACTAATAAGTAGAGATGTAGAGTGTCTCCCTGCCCCGGACTGATAAGTAGAGATGTAGGTTGTCTCCCTTCCCCGGACTAATAAGTAGAGATGTAGAGTGTCTCCCTGCCCCGAACTAATAAGTAGAGATGTAGAGTGTCCCCCTGCCCCGGGCTAAAACGTAGAGACGTAGAGTGTCTCCCTGCCCCAGACTAATAAGTAAAGATGTAGAGCGTCTCCTTGCCGCGGACTAATAAGTAGAGATGTAGGGTGTCAAGAGATGTAGAGTGTCTCCTTGCCCCAGACTAATAATTGTTGCCTACAGTTATTAGCCACTCCCACCCTTGCTCCATCACGCATCGGGCACGCTCTCGTCTTCATCGCAAGTCTTTGGGCTCAACACACTGAGCATTTTCCCATCTTCTAACGCCATGACCGCTACGGCTAAGAAGAAGGATTTGATGAAAATGGAAGACAAACTAACCATAGTTATCAAAGAAAACAAGAAGATGGTGTACTCCACTATCATGACAATCATCAACCGCATCTCAAAGCTCGAGAAAGAAATAGAAACATATCATAAGGAGAGAGAAACATGGAAGAAAGAGAAAGAAGAGTGGGAGAGGGAGAGCAAGAAAGAAAAAGAAGAACGGGCTAAGGAGAGAGCAAACATGAAAGAGGAATTGGAGCTCCTCAAAGCTTCGATGGTCTCTCTCACACCCGAAGAGGGTGAGATTAATATGAATAAGACAGACGCTCTCAAAGAAGAACTCACCAAAGCCTTGACCGCGAGCATGGAAAACAAGCTAGAAGCTACCAAAGAAGGGTGGATCGACATAGTGAAGAAGAACATCAAAAAAGAAGCCAAAGAGGAAGCACAAAAGGAAGAAGCCCTCATCGTGCACACCACCATTGAGGAAGAAAATATGAGACAAGCCCATCGTCTCAATGTACGCATTACGGGCATTGTAGAAAAAGAGGGCTCTACCCCCGAGTCCGATGTGAAGACACTATGCAAGATTCTCGGCTACAAAGAGAAGTCCCCCCCGTTCATCAAATCTTGGAGAACGGGGCGAGACCCCACGAAGAAGAGAGCTCTCACTTTACACTTCCCCTTCGAAAATGTAAAATCTACTTTCCTTCGCAAGAGGGTGATTTTGAGAGCACTTGATGCCCCCCCCCATTATGATGTCTCTACCTCTGCGCACCTCTTCCAACCTCTTTAGGTGTGTCCATAAATCTCCATTGCAGTTCCAAACTGCAAGGTGTATCTCCTCGAGCGTCTCACATGCCGCGAATCCCTATGGGATGGCCTTGCCATCAATGATGACAGAGAAACATGAGAGCCAGGAGTGAAGCCTACCTCGAGTTCACGGTTTCCAGTGTGAGTCTACATACAAAGAGTATACACATCAGCACACCACCGGAGGATCAGAAGGAGTAGCCATACTCCTCAAAGATGGACTTCAGAGCAGGATACAGATAGTCGCACGTGATTCGCAAGCCAGATATCTTTGGATTTGACTCTAGCTCTCACAGGCGCGGATCATCTACATAGCGTTATGCTACTTTGCTCCTTCTAGCTCGCATTTTGCTGTCATAGATCGAGAGGAGGACTCACCATACATCTGCTTGTCGGAAGAGATTACAAAGTACTCTGCATTAGGGGAAGTCTTCCTTATGGGAGACTTCAATGCAAGGACAGGCAATGATCAGTGTGAGATATTTGACCCAAAAGACCCACAGATACTGCATACCATAGAGGACGAGTCACGAGTCTACAGCTCGAGCTTCAACGGACTCTACACACACTCACTATGGCGCTCATCTACTCGGGCTAGGCTCTCGACATAATCTTGTTATCTATAACGAGATGGCCCAGTGGCCTACCTCAGGAGGACTGACATGCATACCACACTCAAATCACAGATGGCGAGGGAAGTACAGTAGATTATGTCATGGGATCCAGAGAGGCCATCCACCTACTTACCTCATTGACCATTCCACCCATACCAATTGGGGCCGATCACACATACCTCGCACTCTCCCTCAAGGGAGACACCCCTACACGCACACCCACAACACGCATCCCACACACCACCATCCACTTCACACACGAGCTAGCTCATATATATGCACCTCAAGTCGAGAAGGATCTTCTCCTCCTTCATCCTGATACTCCACTACCCCTACTCACCTCACAGATAGCATCGATCCTTCATACATCAGCCATCGGCTCCTTCCCACACACCATCCATTCTAGTCACACACCTCCTCTCGGGACTATGCCACAACATCGTTGGTATGATGATGAATGCAAAGCTCTTTACCGCCGACAACGAGCTCAGCGAGCATTGGGAGAGATCACAAAGAGAGAGGCCAAGGGGCAGATGAAGACCCTCACACGTCGAAAGAGGCAAGCCTTTGAGGAGGCACAGGAGCTTGAGCTATACCACCTCTTTATGAGTATGGACAATGTTGCAGCATGGCGTACCCTACGAGAGCCACGCCCGACCACACCTATTGGGGACCTACATACATGGCATGATTATGCTCAGAGATTATATGAGGTACCTAGGCAACCTCCCCTTACCAAGCCACTTGAGCCTCTCCCTACTAGTTCTTCTCTCTTCACAGCAAAGATGGTTGAGAGGGCCATAGGACGACTACAACATGGTCATTCGACAGGCCACACTGGATTGCAAAGCGAGCATCTCATATACGCAACCTCCACTATAGCCCCGTTGATTGCACATGTCTTCAACAGGGCTATAGGGGAAGGCTTCCCAGAGGAGTGGACTAGGCACACCATTGTGTCTATCCACAAATCTGGCGACACACTGGACCCAGGGAACTACAGGACCATCATCATTGGCCACACCACGGCCAAACTATACGGTGTCATACTTGAAACATAGCTAAGCTCATATGCAGAGACTGAGGGACTACGAAAACGAGGCCAGGCAGGTTTTCGACGAGCTTTCCTTGCTATTGATCACATCTTCATTTTGCACTGCCTCATTGATGAGGCAAGGGTGCGGAAGAAGAGATTATATTGCCTCTTTGTGGACTTCCGCAAAGCTTTTGGTAGAGTGCCACGAGAGAGGCTCTTCTGACGCCTCCAGAGCTTGGGAGTACCATCAAGGATGATTTGGGCCATCTATGCACTCTATGAGAATGTGACTGGGAGGGTACACTATCCAAGAGGTTTGTCTGAGGCCATTGCTAGCACCATCGATGTTAAGCAAGGATGTCCACTCTCCCCCACTCTATTCGATCTCTACATCGACGAGATTGAGGACTATTACACATGTCCACATTTTATCATATGCCGATGACATTGTAATGATTTCAGAGTCACCCGAGGGATTAGAGCGCCACCTGGATGCCCTAGATGAGTTTTGTACATAGAGTTGCCTGACTATAAACCTTGGCGAGACCAAGGTCATGATCTTCCACACCTCCCCCATGGTGAGGAATGGAGCAGGATTCAAAGCTCGCAGTGGACAGATTGAGGTGGTCACTTCCTATGTCTACCTCGGAGTCACATTCACGAGCTTGCCTTGCCCCCTCAGCATGAGACAAGAAGCTACCGATAGACTCACACGAGGACATGCAGCTTTAGCCATGTTGGGGCAGAGATATCACCAAGCACACTTCTAGGAGCCCCGCATGAAGGGGTGGCTATTTGACACATTAGTCAGACTAGCTATAATGTATGCTGCGACAATTTGGGCCCCAGGCCTCACAGTCACCCAGTGGAGTGCGATCAAGAGGCCACAAATATGTATGATCTCGCCACTATTTCGTGGGAAAGAGTCGGTGCCACATGACATCATCAGGCCAAGCTAGCTGCACCACCCATGGTAGTAGATGCACTACTCCAAACCATCTTCTTTATTCAGAGGGTGAGGGAGCTCCCTACAGAAAGACTCACACTCAGAACTTTCGAGGCATCTCTACAGATATCAAAGTCAAGATATGAGAGAGCTTGGTACACTCAGGTTAGAGTCTAGTTTGATAGTCATGGCTTGATCTAGATAGATTGCCGCCTTTTTAGTATGACCAAGACTCACCTCACATCCACCTCTCCCATCGTAAGAGGAATGTTGTGCTAAGACAGGATCACTCGAAGCTCTACATTGGTCAAGACATGATGCACACCACGCATGGGATCAAGACTATCGCACTACCAAGACCAATTCTTAGACATACTAGCGGATGGTTTCATCCAGCGACCACGCTACATGGATACTTACATGCCTCATAGCTCGAGGGTAGCTTGGCCAGTTGAGAGTCTCTCATCACACTGACTAGAGATTGAGACAGGCAGAGCCACATACATTCCCAGAGAGGCGTGGATATGCAGGGTATACAGAGTAGAGATAGAGGATGAGGAGCACTTTGTATGCAGATGTAGTGCATATGATGACATCAGAGGAAGATACAAGACTCTGTTTACAAGGCAGCCCACTCTCCAAAAGATCATGGACTCTAGAGACCAACGACATCTCGGACGATTCTTACTAGAGATACAGAGTCACAGAGATTCCCTACTCCAGCCTATTGCGGCAGCCCAGACAAGAGGGGGACAGAGTAAGCTCACTGACTTCTTTGTTCCACGACGTGCAGCAGCCCCCCCCCCCCCCCGGCTCACACACCGAGAGGGGTGACTCTTCAGCATGCTCAGACATCTCGAACTAGGAGACGACCCCGTGCTATAGGATATCTGGCCCCGAGACTTCACCGACACCAAATTGCGGAGATCTAGGCGTGTGACCATCTCACCATGGAGGAGAGACGATCCCAGATGATGGTTGATCCCACAACAGCCATCAGGGTGGCCCTGACTCAACCTCCACCTATGTACCACATCTTACACCTGCCCACTAGTACAGGATGGAGCTGGTTAATCATTCAAATGCATTCTCATGCTTGTTGTACTACCCTTTTGCATATAGACCATCATAGATATCGCACTCCATACACCCCCCACTTTCATGGGTATCTCCACATGCATACTACAGAGATCTATATCAGCTTTTCCAGTTTTTTTAGCACTCTTTTATCTTTTTCGATTGACAGAAGATACACCCATGTACATCAATTGGTCTCATAGGCCTAAGTTCGGCCTCCTAATAGACGTAAAAACTCTCTCTCTCTCTCTCTCTCTCTCTCTCTCTCTCTCTCTCTCTCTCTCTCTCTCTCTCTCTCTCTCTCTCTCTCTCTCTCTCTCTCTCTCTCTCTCTCTCTCTCTCTCTCTCCCTCCCTCCCACACACATGGCATGATTATGCTCAGAGGTTATATGAGGTACCTAGGCAGCCTCCCATTCCCCAGCCACTTGAGCCTCGCCCTACTAGTTCTTCTCTCTTCACAGCAAAGATGGTTGAGAGGGCCATACGACGACTTCGACATGGACGTTCGACAGACCACGCAGGATTGCAGAGCGAGCATCTCATATATGCAGCCTCCACTATAGCCCCGTTGATTGCACATGTCTTCAACCGGGCTATAGGAGAGGGCTTCCCAGAGGAGTGGACTAGGCACACCATTGTGCCTATCCACAAATCTGGCGACACCCTGGATCCAGGGAACTACAGGACCATCATGATTGGCCACACCATGGCCAAACTATACAGTGCCATACTTGAGGCAGAGCTCAGTTCATATGCAGAGACTGAGGGGCTACGAGCACGAGGCCAAGCAGGTTTTCGACGAGCTTTCTCTACTATTGATCACATCTTCATTCTGCGCTGCCTCATTGATGGGGCAAGGGTGCGGAAGAAGAGGCTATATTGCTGCTTTGTGGACTTCCGCAAAGCTTTTGATACAGTGCCGCGAGAGAGGCTCTTCCAACGCCTCCAAAGCTTGGGAGTACCATCAGGGATGATTTGGGCCATCTATGCACTCTATGAGCAGGTGACTGGGAGGGTACGGTGTCCAGGAGGTATGTCTGAGGCCATTGCTAGCACCATCGGTGTTAAGCAAGGCTGCCCACTCTCTCCCACTCTATTTGGTCTCTACATTGACGAGATTGAGGACTACATTCTCAGAGCTGGAGGAGAGGGTGCAGACCTCGCAGGTACACATGTCCACATTTTATTATATGCCGATGACATTGTCTTGATTTCAGAGTCACCCGAGGGATTACAGCGCCACCTTGAGGCCCTGGATGAGTTTTGTACACAGAGGGGCTTGACAGTAAACCTTGGCAAGACCAAGGTCATGATCTTCCACACCTCCCCCATGGTGAGGAATGGAGCAGGATTCAGAGCTGGTGGTGGACAGATTGAGGTGGTCACTTCCTATGTCTATCTCGGAGTCACATTCACGAGCTTGCCTGGCCCCTTCAGCATGAGACAGGCAGCCACCGATAGACTCACACGCGGATATGCAGCTTTAGCCATGTTAGAGCGGAGATGTCACCAAGCACACTTCCAGGAGCCCCGCACGAAGGGCTGGCTATTTGACACACTGGTCAGACCAGCTATGATGTATGCTGCGACGGTTTGGGCCCCAGGTCTCACAGTCACCCAGTGGAGTGCGATCGAGAGGCCACAGGTACGTATGATCTCGCGATTATTTCGTGGGAAACAGTCGGTGCCACATGACATCATCAGGGCAGAGCTAGCTGCACCACCCATGGCAGTAGAGGCACTATTCCAGACTATCTGCTTTATTCAGAGGATTAGGGACCTCCCTACAGATAGACTCACACACAGAGCTCTTGAGGCATCTATACAGATATCAGAGTTAGGATATGAGAGAGCTTGGTACACTCAGGTTAGAGTCTGGTTTGATAGTCATGGACTTGATATGGACAGATTGCCGCCTTTTCAGTATGACCCAGACTCACCTCACATCCACCTCTCTCGTCGTGAGAGGAATGTTGTGCTCAGACAGGATCTCTGGCAGCTCTACATTAGTCAGACATGGCACACACCACACATGGGATCGAGACTATCGCACTATCGAGACCAGTTCATAGACATACTAGCTGACGGTTTCATCCAGCGACCACGCTACATGGATACTCACATGCCTCATAGCTTGAGGGTAGCGATTGGCCAGCTGAGAGTCTCATCACACCGACTCGAGATTGAGACGGGCAGAGCCGCAGACATTCCCAGAGAGGAGCGGATATGCAGAGTATGCAGAGTAGAGATGGAGGATGAGGAGCACTTTGTATGCAGATGTAGCGCATATGATGGCATCAGAGGCAGATACGAGACTATGTTTGCAGGGCAGCCCACCCTCCGAGAGATCATGGACTCTAGAGACCAGCGACAGCTCGGGCGATTCTTACTAGAGATACAGAGTCACAGAGATTCCCTACTCCAGCCTACTGTAGCACTCCATACAGGAGGGAGACAGAGTCAGCTCACTGACTTCTTTATTCCACGACGTGCTGCAGCCCTCCCCCCCTCAGCCCACATACCGAGCGGGGTGACTCTTCAGCAGGCTCAGATATCTCGAGCTAGGAGACGACCCCGTGATATAGGATATCGGGCCCCGAGACTTCACCGACACCAGATTGCGGAGATCCAGGCTTGTGACCATCGCGCCATGGAGGAGAGACGATCCCAGATGATGGCCGATCCCGTTGCAGCCATCAGGGTGGCCCTGACTCCACCTCCACCTATGTATCACATATTACATCCCACCCACTAGCACAGGATGGAGCTAGTTAGTCGTTTTAGATGCATTCTCATGGTTGTTGTACTACCCTTTTGCATATAGACTATCATAGATATCACACTCCATACACCCCCCACCACTTTCATGGGTATCCCCACATGCACACTACGGAGATCTATATCAGCTTAACCAGTTTCTTTTCAGCACTTTTATCTTTTCTGATTGACAGAAGATACACCCATGTACATCGATTTGTCTCATAGGCCGAGTTCGGCCTCCTAATAGACGTAAAAACACTTTCTTTCTTTCTTTCTTTTCTCTCTCTCTCTCTCTCTCTCTCTCTCTCTCTCTCTCTCTCTCTCTCTCTCTCTCTCTCTCTCTCTCTCTCTCTCTCTCTCTCTCTCTCTCTCTCTCTCTCTCTCTCTCTCTCTCTCTCTACCCGAGCCCTAATCTTAAACCTTGAAATGGCTCCCATGGACCGGAAGGAAGTGGACCACCTTATCGCTAAAGCTCTCAAAGAGGCCAAAAAGGAAGCAGACCATACGACGTAACCTCAATATGGAGATACGAAAGATGATGGAAAAGTTCAAAGGACTCGAAGAACAAGTAATGAATAAAGTCAAAGGACTGGAAGAACAAGTGAAGACTCTCACAGAAGAAAGAGACCATTGGAGGACAGCTTATGAGCACATGAAAGAAGAGGGGGAGATCTCCAACGTAGAGATACTCAAGGAAGAAATAAAGAAGGAAATCAAAACGGAGGTAGAATCTACTCGAGAGTCATGGGTGGAAGTAGTACACAAAAGGGTTAAGAAGGAAGTTAGGGAAGACGTGCAGAAAGAAGAGCTCACACGAGTCCAGGATACACTTGAGGAGGAGAGGCTTCGACACACTCGAAGACTTCACATTCGGATTATAGGCCTACCCGAAGGGGTATCCCCGGAGGCAGACGCCATTGACATTTGCCGTCGACTTGGATACGAGAGCATGCCCTACACAGACGCATGGAGGGTTGGGAGGGATACATCGCGTTTGCGAGCACTCATCCTCAAGATGAGTTCCGAGGAGGCACGGACCGCCTTTTTTAGACGTCGATCAGTACTACGTGGACTACCCGGCGGCACCTTCTACATGGACGAGGACCTCACGCGTATGCAGGTGGCACACCAACGCGCTTGCATGCCACAGATACTCCAGGCACGTCGAGAGGAGGAAGGCCTTTTACCGCGATGGTAAGGTCTTCATAGATGGACGCCCTATCAAATAGGGCCATGCGGCCTATGAGACATCACTACACAAGGAGACACCACTCAGAGGAGCAGCGTGGAACTGCAACGGGTCACTCTCGACGCGACCAGACAGAGTCGAGGAGATCCTCGCATCACATGACTTTGCGTGCATCACAGAGACACACGAGAACCCAGAGAGAGGTCTACCACGCATTGCAGGTTTTCATTGGGAATCTGCATTCAGGACCACGACGAGACAGAGTACAGAACGAGGATCGGGAGGAGTGGCCATCGTATTTCGAAAGGAGATACAGAGCCGGATCCATATTATAGGTAGAGATGAGGAGGCACGATACATGTGGGTTCGCATGGAGATAGCAAAGGGGAGCTCGATTTACATTGCTATATGCTACTTCCCACCAGGCGGATCTCGATACGCAGGACAGGATCTGGGGGGACCGATCCGAGATAGAGACTCACCATACACGGCGCTTTCAGATGAGATACTACATTACAGCGCACTAGGTGAAGTCTTCCTTATAGGGGACTTCAATGGCCGCACTCAGTCACATCAGTGCGAGGCATACGACATGGATCACCCACATCTCATGAGGGCCAGAGACCCGGTTGAGATTAGCACCAGCAGAGTATCGGCAGATACGGGTCAGGACACCACCGGCTATGGCAGACATCTACTCGAGCTAGGCAGCCGACATCATCTCGTTATATATAACGGGATGAATCGTTGGCCAGGTTCAGGCGGACTTACTTGCTTCCCTCACGGGGGAGGTGAGAGCACAGTCGACTACATTTTGGGTACTACCTCTGGAGCTTCACTCATCCCTTCACTTAGTATTGGACGACGCTCACTCGGTGCTGACCACACATTTATCACATTCACACTCTCATCTCCGATTCCATTAGACCCTCCCTCACCCACTGAGATACATACCACGATACACTTCACACACGAGCTCTCACACGTTTATGCACACCATTTACACACCCGCCTACTCTCCCTCGATCCATTCTCACCTTTGGACACACTTACATACATATCACCTCCATCCTACAGGACTCAGCTCTCCGCAGCTTCCCACACCGCACACATATGCACCCTCCACGCACAGGATCCATGCCCCAGAACCGTTGGTATGATGCAGATTGTCGTGAGCTGCGGAAACACCTACGGATTTTAGAGCATAGAGGAGATATTACACACACACACAGGCACAGCGTCGCATGCAGAGCCTTACTCGCCACAAACGGCGAGATTGGAAGGAGAGACAGTATTGGGATATTTACCATTTGCTCATGAGTCGAGACAGTGTAGTGGCATGGCGACATTTGAGAGAGAGGAGACAACAGACACCTATCTGAGACCTGAGCACTTGGCATAGCTATGCACGGAGCCTATACGAGATCCAAGACCAGCCTCCCATTCCCAGACCGCAGAGCTCACGTCCTACTACCTCTGACTTCTTCACACCCACTATGATGGGACGCGCTATTGCCCCGCTGCAGCATGGCATGGCCCATGATCATTTCGGTTTACAGGCAGAGCACCTCATCTATGGAGGCACGACTCTCGCACCGCTCATTGCCCATCTCTTCAACCGTGCATTGGTTGAAGGGTTCCCAGACTCGTGGACTGAGCACACCATAGTGCCCATTCATAAGTCAGGTGATACTATGGATCCAGCTACATACCGGACGATCATGATTGGCCCTATATTGGCCAAGTTATATGGGGCGGTACTAGAGACAGAGTTGAGTACTCTCGCTGAGAGGAAGGGCATCAGGGCTCCAGGACAGGCAGGTTTCAAACGAGATTACTCTACCATTGACCACATCTTCACTCTGAGATGCCTGATCGACCAGGCCAGGGTGAGGAAGAGGAGATTATATTGTTGCTTTGTGGACTTCCGCAAAGCATTTGACACTGTTCCCAGGGATCGACTCTTCAGACGATTACTTGACATCGGAGCTCCGGAGGAGATGATATGGGGATCTACGCCTTATACGAGAGAGTATCTGGTAGAGTCAGATGTCCAGGGGGCTTATCTGATCCACTTGCTAGCACTATCGGGGTGAAGCAAGGATGCCCTCTCTCACCCACCCTCTTTGGTCTCTACATTGATGAGATAGTGGACTTCATACAGCAACAAGGGGGAGATGGCATTGAGGTACACGGGTCCACTGTCCATACTCTTTTATACGCTGATGATATTGTATTGGTTTCAGAGTCTGCAGAAGGTCTACAGCATCATCTACACGGCCTAGATGACTTTTGCAGACACAGAGGGTTATTTGTGAACCTTGGTAAAACCAAGGTCTTGATCTTTCATACATCAGCACAAGTACGCAGACAGAGTTTGTTCACAGCAGCAGGTGGACCGATCGAGGTGGTCGGATCATATGTTTACTTGGGGGTGACATTTACAGCAGCATCAGGGGTCTTCTCTATGGCTCAGGCAGCCCGTGACCGCATCACACGTGGGTACGCAGCACTAGCTTTGATGGAGAGACAGTGCCACCAGGCATATTTTCAGGAGCCCCGCACAAAGGGGTGGCTCTTTGACACTTCGGTTACGCCAGCGCTCATGTATGGGGCAGCCATATGGGGACCATGATTAGCTACATCAGTATGGACAGCATTAGAGAGGCCACAGATCCTCATGATTGCCAGACTTATCCGCAGCAAGCCTTCAATACCACATGATATCATTACAGCAGAGCTCGCTGCACCACCGATGCTAGTTGAGGCACTATTCCAGACAGTATGCCTATTACACAGACTTCGGAGCATGGATACAGAGCGCATTGCTTATCGTGCTTTCGAGGCATCACGTGATATGGCATTAACAGGCGACACCTCTTCATGGTATGCACAGACACGAGACTGGCTTGCCCACCATGGCTTTGACATAGACAGGCTACCACCACTACAGTAAGACTCTCATGCACCCACCTACTCGCTCTCTCATCAAGAGAGGAATAGGATCATTCGTCAGGAGATATGGCATACATACAGATATGGCATACATACATACAGAGGACATGGGTGAGCCCTAGGGGTACATTGCCACCGAAAATGCTCTACTACCGCGAGCATTTTCTACATATATCGGGCACGGGCTTCATCGAGATTCCGAGATACATGCAGACCTACCTTCCCCACCACCTACGAGTCGTCATTGGGCAGCTCCGGGTTTCATCACATCAGCTCGAGATTGAGAGGGGTCGGTCCAAGGGAGTTCCCCGTGAGGAGAGGTGGTGCCCAATATGCAAGACAGAGGTAGAGAGTGAGGAGCATTTTGTTATCAGATGTCAAGCATACTTAGACCTATGAGCACAGTTCCATATCGAGGAGTCATTCCAGCTGTGCATGACTATGGGAGACCAGAGACGCTTGGGACGCTTTCTCACAGCAGCATACGAGAGGCGAGAGCAGTCACTACAGCCCATACATCAGCCACGGGTGAGTACCCAGCAGACCATTACCCAGTTCTTTCAGCGAGTTGAGCTACATCAGAGAGGTCCATCTATAGGGCTCACTCTCCACCAGGCAGCAGCACAGAGAGCACGGCGCCGACCACGCATGGGCGGATATCGTCGACCACAACTATATCAGGAGGATATCTCACGCATCAGGATTGCCTACGACCACATGATGGAGAATAGGCGTACCACCACCCCCTGGGTTGTCTTCCTTCAGGAGGCACTCAGACCACCACCGATGTACCACATACTACACCCACCTCCACCCATCACCAGTAGCTAGGGCGTTTTACTCACATTTTGGATCCCCCATGTATTACGTGGCCACTATCTGCAGAGTCAGAGCCACGTCTCCCCAGCCTTTTCCAGCCCTATATAGTTTTGTGTAGCGATATACTTTTTATTTCATTTTATCTTCTACACAGGGTTACTACACTTGTACATGGTTTTTGTCTCATAGGCCAAGTTTGGCCTCCAGAAGACGTTAATATGACTTTCTTTTCTTCTTTCTTTCTTTTCTCTCTCTCTCTCTCTCTCTCTCTCTCTCTCTCTCTCTCTCTCTCTCTCTCTCTCTCTCTCTCTCTCTCTCTCTCTCTCTCTCTCTCTCTCTCTCTCTCTCTCTCTCTCTCTCTCTCTCTCTCTCTCTCTCTCTCTCTCTCTCTCTCTCTCTCTCTCTCTCTCTCTCTCTCTCTCTCTCTCTCTCTCTCTCTCTCTCTCTCTCTCTCTCTCTCTCTATATATATATATATATATATATATATATATATATATATATATATATATATATATATATATATATATATATATATATATATATATCCCCCTCCCCCCCAACTATATTAGCCTCAGCCAATAGGTCGCAAGAGTCCTTGTGTGTTGGCAAGGCCAGAGTGGCAAGTGCCAAGTGTAACACTTGACTCGAGATGGAACAGAAGCAATGCAGCAATCGGGTATGAGCTCTCGATACAAAACGCAAACAGCACAATCCTCAAAAAATGCCTTTGAGGAACTAAACTGCAAAGAGAACATGGAAAAGTCAAAATAAAAATCATCCTAGGGTATATATAATTTGTGCACAACGGTTTAAATCTTTCACGGTTTAAAAAATTTTTATTACAAGACGAAGATTCGCGATTTACATCCACTATGGTGGTGCTAGCTCTCCACTGAAGGACTTCAAACAAGAGACAATGTACACGCACATGTCGTGTGCTCAGCCACCACAGGCCTCGCACTGCATGCCTCCCATCAATATGTCAAGATGGAGTTCTCCATCCCATGCATGTAATGTCCCCGTCCTAGTGTGTCCCTACCTTGTCCTATGAGAGAAGTAATCCAATAATATTGGAATTGTTGTAAGTGAGGTAGGCCCAATATAAATCACAAGATCTTTCCAACACTTAAAACCTCGCACACATACACCCCTTGAACCAAATAAGATAGATGAAGGATTACGGAAATAGACAAGAGATAGGAACGAGTAGTTAGATTGGCTACTCCAAAATAACTACTACTTGATGAAAGTATAATTGTGTGTGTGTGTGATGTACAACAGTTGAATAATAGGCTGAATGTAGATTGGATCTAGGTGCAAAAGTTGGAGAGAAGTATGCCCAAAGAGTTAGAGAAACTAAAATTGTGCTTGAATATAAAGGTATAATAGACTGTTTGTAGGAAAAACAGCCTATGTGCTGGAATGAAGCGTAAAAATCTGCAACCCTAATAGAGGGTTCTTCTCGAATATAAGAAGCTACAAGAACTTCACTTCTTGGAGTAGTAGACTGGAAACACATGGTACAGTAGCAAAAATAGAAGAACAAAAAATATGCAGTAATTTACAAAACCAGCAGCTACACACATACATATGTGTGTAAAGACGAAGTGGGCAGCAGCTAGACATCTCGAATCAGCTCTTAAACACATCCAAGGAGCACTATCACCTAGAACATAAGTTTAAGACTTATTTTATGACACCCATTGGGTCTTTCTACAACCTAGAAAAGCCCAAAGATCGGTTTTTCATAAAATCTGCCGCAAATCGCGACGAGATTAACAAATACCAGCCCATTAGGGTTAAGGTGCACCATGTGCTAATGGGGTACAACTCCCGGCATGTCCCCATCCTAGTCCATCCAAAGAGCATTATCGCCTAGAACAATAAGGTAAGACTTATGTTACGACACCCCTTGGGTCTTTCTACAACCCTAGAAGCCCAAAAAGCAGCTTTTCATAAAATTCATCGCAAATAGGGGCAGAATTAACAAATACCATCCCACTAGGGTTAAGGTGCACCACGTGGTGATGGGGTACAACTCCCATCATGTCCCATCTTAGTCATGCATACCTTGCCCTATTGGAATATCTTCCTACCATCGTTCCCTCCATGTGACCAATCATATGGAACCAAACAGAGCACATCTCATAAATCCAAGGGTAATGGTCACCCCAAAGTAATGCCCTGTGTAAGGTATCTCATAAGTCTACCTAAGCATACCTACCAACAAAGGTCAAACCGACATAGGAATATCTGTCAACCAATTTTCCTACTTGTGTAGTAGCTAGAATCGCCCATTCTCTAGTGTCCAATGCACATATATGTGGCCCCAAGGCATCTATCTAACAAAAAGCTCATGGCTTACTATCTCGGTTGCAGCGGTACACGTACCGGAACCTTTTTCAGGTTCGGTTCGAAAGGTACCAAACGGTACGTACGGTTCGATCCGGTTCGTTATGAGCTGGGTAAGTAGGTTTTTTGAAAATCGTGTCATAACGACGGTTGGCTCACTTGGCCGCGAGCGTGCTGCTGAGTAATACGAGCGTATGAGCATTTGCATCGACTCCTGACTCCCTTCAGCCTCTTCTAAGTTCTCACGAGTGTAGACAGTAGCTCTCAGCCTTTGCCCTTGTGCTTGCCCACGCGGTGCAGTCCCATAGCGAAGGTCCAGACCCGTCACCCAATCCGAGTTGGAAGTTGGAACTTGGTCGAGAGTAGAGACTGAGGACTCCGAGTTAGACTCGAGAGCATCAGGTTGCTGCCCGCTGCCTCTTCACACAAAGAACTTAGAGGCAATACTAGCGACTAGAGTCAAGACTAAGCCCTACTTGTTACCTTTGAACTCATTACTTCATATCCATTGCCTTCCATAATCCTTTTTCCATAATACATAATCCATTGCCTTGCATAATCCTTCCATACTTGTCACTTCCATATTCCATTAGTTGAAAGTTCAAAGTTTGAAAGTTCTCATATCTACTATCATGCCTCGTGCCGTATCAGGTGTATGGGATGCACATACAGCATGCCATTCATTGGCATCTGGGTCCAATGCATCTGGATCCGGTACTAGAAAATGGGTCTATAAGTATTGTGGTAAGAATTTCACTACTACCACAACCCGACTCATTAGCCATGTGTCTGGTGTAGGGGGAGGAGGCATCTCAACATGTGAGAAGGTTCCTCCTGAAATTGCGGAGGTAATTCAGCGTGAGCATCGTTCTGCTCAACAAGGGAAGGAAGCTCGTCGTCGTGAGATGGCGGCAACCTATGTTGAGATGATGGATGATGTGGATACCTCTGTAAGTCAAGCGACCTCCACCATGAAGGGGCGACTTGCATCGCAACGTGATGAGGAAGATACTTCTGTTCCTCCCCTTTCACAAAGAGCAAGGCAAGCCACCATGAGCTCTTCCTTTATGTCCTCGGCGTTGCAAAAGCAACGTATGAAAGTGGCTGAGATTGAAATAGAACGTTGCATTCTTCAATGCAACTTGTCATTTAATGTAGTGAGGACTGATGCTTGGAGGAGAATGGTTAGAGCCATTGCTCAAGTTGGCCCATGTGATGATTGGCATGGAGTGGAGTATAATAGACTCCATGGACCTATGTTAGATGAAGAAAAAGAGCGCATAGAGTTGCAACTAGAGTCCATTAGAGTGGGATGGAAGACCTATGGTTGCTCTATCATCTCAGATGGATGGAGTGATAATAGAAGACGCCATATCATTAACATTTTGGTCTCTAGTAGGAACTTATTTCTTGCAAGCTATTGATGCGAGTCATGCGGGGGTGCGCATCACTGGGGAGTTTATCTTTCAACATATAAAAACCGCTATTCTTGAGATTCTTGAGATTGGTGCAGAGAACGTTGTACAAGTTATAACGGACAATGCATCCAATTGCAAGAGAATGGGGGAATTAGTTGAGAGAGAATTCCCTAGTATTGTGTGGACCCCATGTGCCGCACATTGCATAGATCTTCTCTTTGAAGATCTTGCAAAATTGCCATGGCTTGCATCTTTAGTAGGAGATGCAAAACGTATCGTCACATTCACTAGGAAGAACCATCAAGCCCTAGCTATTTTTCGATCGTATAGTGCACATGACATGATTCGCACTGCGGACACACACTTTGCGTATATCTACTTAGTGTTCCACAGACTCCACATGATTATGGGCTCTTTGTGTATGACATTTATTGATCGTCGTTGGTTGACCATGTCCACGGCGAACACCGATATTGCACGATATGTGCAGCGCAAAGTTCTAGATGAGGACTTTTGGACCGAGATCGAGACTATATTGCCTATTTTGAAATACATATATATAGTCTTACGTATACTAGACCAAGAGGGCTCCACACTTGGTCTAGTGTATCATATGCATACACGTATGCGTCAGGCGATTGCTACATCCACGGCTTTGATTCCTTCTAGGTATGCTCAATGTTTTTGATTTTGTAATATGTATAATGGTCATTGATCAATAATGAATTGTTTAATGTATAATTTGTTTTACATTTTTTTCTAGGAGGGAGGATGTACTTCGGTTGATTGATTCACGATGGGTCCACTTATCTAGACCCATTCATGGATTTTCAGCCTTACTATATCCTTTCTTCAAAGGACCCTCATTATGGTCAAAGGGTTCCCTTCGGCTTATAAAGGATCAGTATATGGCACATATTTTCACGGAGGAGAAGATAGCATTTGACAGCGAGTTCACGGGGTACATGAGCAATGTCGGGATTGCTTATGGCCGTAGTACCTCGCTTCGTGCAAAGGTGACCATGCGACCCTTACAGTGGTGGAAGCATTATGGGTGCGGTCACCCAACTATTGCACCGGTTGCCCTTCGAGTTCTTTCACAGGTATAGTGGTTTATTTAATATTCAATGAATTATGAAATTATCTATTTCATATTGGAATATAGCAAAATTTTGATTTGATTTTTCCTCATCCATTTGATTTAGGATGCTTATGCTTCTGCTTGTGAGCAGAATTGGAGTTCGTTCTCACTTGTGCACACAAAGTTGAGAAATCAATTGAGTGTGTCACAATTGGAACGTGTGGTCTTTTGCAAGGCCAATTTACGACTTGTACAAGACCTAAAGAAGTTGGAAGGTCCCAGACAGGTATGAACATTGAACATTCAAGTTTCAACATATGTTTTTTTAATGGTCATTGCCAATTGGTGTAATGCTATAATTTGTTTCCATTATAGGTTTCCCCTACATTATTTGATGACACAATAGAGGCAGACACGGATGTCGCAGCTCGCATCGATGATGAGAAGGAGTCAAGACATGGATGATGTAGTCCACTTGATGTATTGTGGTTAGTGGGTCCACATGGATGATGATTTGAGATTCATGACTTGTTTTTTGATGATGTAGTCCACTTGATGTATTGTGGTTAGTGGGTCCACATGGATGATGATTTGAGATTCATGACTTGTTTTTTGGTAATGGATTATGGAAGTGTTGACTCTCCAAATGGAAGATGGCAGATGCTCATTGCTATTTAGTACTTTCTACTTTAAGTCAGAGTACTTTTCATTTTCAAGTTCATTGTGTAATGTGGTTAGTGGGTCCACATGGATGATGATTTGAGATTCATGACTTGTTTTTTGGTAATGGATTATGGAAGTGTTGACTCTCCAAATGGAAGATGGCATATGCTCATTGCTATTTAGTACTTTCTACTTTAAGTCTGAGTACTTTTCATTTTCAAGTTCATTGTGTATGTTTCATTGACAAATTTCATTGTAGTCTTTAGACATACTTATGTGATATGAATTAATAAGTTAAATGTAGACATAGTTATTAGTATGTAATATATATGTATATGTATATATATAATTTTAATTTTTTACATATATAGAAAAACCCTAACATACCTTACGAACCTTACCTCGGGGGTAAGATTCGGTTCACGTACCTTACCCGTACCGAACCTTACGAACCTAACCACCTTGCTTACTATAGAAAATAGATCACATGCCACTGGAGTGTCAAAAAACACTAATGAGCTCTTACATCCACCATGTGTGGGGTAGAACCATGCTTGCTATTCCAGTATCCTTCACCAATAGAATAGGCAAACACAATCTCTAATGGGATGACAAATGATGCAATGAATCAAATCATGTCAAGTGGATGCATCTCTTGCTAGCAACCTTTTGAGGAAATAAATTCCTCAACCTCATGACAAATATCACTATGTGACTGAGGGTATCAGATTTGCACTTCATTTCAGAAACCTGGCTACTTACATGTGTATTTACAACATTCTATAGCCTATGCATGTTGCCATTGGTCAGCTCAGAGCATCTTCACACCAGCTTGAGATTGAGAGAGGCAGAGCTAAGATAATTCCCAGAAAGATGAGGACAGGAATATCCTAGATTGAGAGTGAGTGTGGGGACCACTTCACTTGTAGATGTCCAGAATATATGGCTTTTGTCTTTAATTGGAAGAATTTCATTTGACCCTCCCAATCATTTTACACAATCCACAGAATCTAGATTGTGTTTAAAATGTGTGGTTCCATAAGCCCTATGAAGTATGTTTTGTGCATCCAGATCTTCAAAATGTTACACTTTGATATACGAGATAGTTAGAAAACAGAGACCCCAAACCGATCGAAATACTAAATATCAAGTACAGAACAACGATTTGTTTTTAAGTGATACCGTAATTACAATTTCCATTGTCCAACCAAGGCTTAACAACAATCATGGATTAGTTATTTACTAGAGTAGATCATGAGTATCGAACTTCCAAGTGAAGCCTTTCCCTTTAGAAGGTGCTATTTCGAGCCTACTTGAACGCTTACCAGGAGAGTACAGAATACACTCAGGGCATAGCATTCTCATTCTACATGAAAATTTCCTAATTATCACGCAGAAATTCTCCATAAATCAAAAAGATTCAACCCTGCCAAGTATTTTCCTGATTATCCTGCACAAAACCTTCAAAATCAAATCTGATAACCTAGCCATGTTCTAGAGACAGAACTTGCCAAGGGCTAAAAACAGTTTGTAGTTCCTTTGCACCTCATACACTAATCACACCTTATACAAGTACTGGAAAATTTACCCCTCTCATATTGCAGAGTAAATACAAAAGTTAGACCTTTCCCAATACACATTAAATAATTTATATGTATTATTGGGGGAAAAAAACTAAATAAATAAAATAACTGAAGGAATCACCTTATTACATCGGTTATCCCACCATGCTGAGGGATTAGCAAACAAATCCTTCCATCTCTCTTCAGTGGTGCGGTTAGGGATAAATTTCAAACCTTCTGAAATAAAGAACAAGAGATAATCAATAAACTGATAACAACTTCTTTCAGTATAATCCATGAGCAAAATTCAGTCAGAATGAATAAGTTCAACCTGATTCTTTCTCAAGCCGCTCCTTTACCCACTTGGGTGTATACTTGCTATTGATCCATACTGATTTGTTACTGTGCACATGCTTGAAATCTGGAGATCTCTCATTCAACTACAACCATAATCATAAGATTTAATGTCTATTTGTGAATCAGAAACTGCATGTATTTGAATCGAACGCCATCACAGAAGCTGCAAATATCCAGTTCTAATTTCATGGTCTTTTTATCTTCTCTTTCACTTTTTAAGTGAGTTCAACTCAAGAAAGGATGTGCTTAATCCAGATAGCACGACCCTCTAGTGCCTTGTCAGATATATGTAGATACATATGCATATACAGATACATACATACATACAGACACACAGATATTTTTTGGAAAATTGTCTCATATTCACAGAGATAATTACAGAAGTGCGGAGACCTCAAGCGATGGAATTACAATAATCTGCCTAGCAGTCTGTACAATTTGATGTCAATTGGAAAATTACAATGAAGTGCCTGGCAGTTTTAGAAGGCAGTTCATTAGAAGGCATTGATTGCAGTCTGCAAAAGTAACAAGTGTTTTTGTATCTTCCAGCAGCCATTGTTGATCTCTGAATAGTTGTGAGGGGTATGGAGTCACCAAACATTTGCCTATTATCCAATATGAGTGCATTACGTGATTGCCAAATAAACTGCAATATTTAAAAATTTAAATGGTCAAGAATACATATGCACAATTTGTTGTCCACTCCGAATATAACACGAAAAGGCACAAGTGTAAGTCTTTGCATGCTTAGCCGATGTTGGACATCTATCCACCATCATTTAACATATTCACAATGTTTCATGCATTTTTTCACGTGGAGAAAAGGGAAAACGAGATTTGTCAATGCATGCCTTAACATGAAGGACCCCATCCCCAAGCTTCCAACCAAAACTCTCAATATGAAAACATGAAGTGCAGAGCCATTCGCTGATACCATGCATCGATACATTGTTTTGCTTGTGGTATGTAGGTGAAGGGCATGATTGCACCCATTGCTCCACACAATCTGAAGTGGCAGAAGTAGCAGGGTCAAACCCTGAATGCATATTCATAGAAATCTGGGATGGGCATTGATCCAAGTCCTCAAGAATCTACTATATCCTATTGATTCTTTGTTAAGTGAGAATGTCGAAAGGAGCACTTCCTTCAAGACACATGTGCTCTACAAACCACTCAATGTGACTAGAGATGTGTTGGATTGTTCAAGGTGCTTCCCTAACAATCTAAGGAAACTTTGGTGAGGGCTATGCGTGCCAAGGTTGGACCGAAGCTAGATAGTCAAAAACACCTTTGGTGAGGGCCATGTCTACCAAGATTCCTTTGTGGAAGGAGCTTGCACTTGACAGCTATCAGTTGGTAGAGGACAAGGATGACATGCTGCTCCTGCAGATATATGACGGCCACTTCCACAATGTTAGGCTTCGATGGGACAAAGAGACAACCATCTACCTCATGGTGTGGATCGATGTCACACAAGTTATTTGTATCTCTTCGATTGGAGGTTATCCTTGGGGATCTTTTAAGAGATCTAGGTGTTACATTCCCAAAATTAAAGGACACCTGGATGGGCGCCTATAGTTAAAAGTGTCCGGCCAAATATGAACTGGCCGCCCAGTGTGAACCGAGGCATCTCCTCATAGAACCTAACAATAGGACCCACGGGCTCATTTGTGAGGGATTTCTTGCATGAGACACTTGGACTCTTGGCCCTTTGGCAGAGTCTCGTCACCCGATGTCAAAAGGATTTCATCACTCTGACTGACATTCACGAAAATTAAAAATCTTCTTCAAAAGTGGTGATCTCTAATCTCTTAAAAACATGATTTATGTGATTTGCTTATTTAATTGACCTCTCTCTTGAGTACTTGCAGGCGGAAGAAGACGAAGATGTGCATTGATCAAGAGCCTCTAATTGAATCTTGTTTTATTGTTTGCACCTACGACTTAATGCCCATTTGCATTTTTTTATTTGACTCCTTTAGTTTTATGGGTTGAAAAAAAAAGTGAATGTGAGATACCTCGTGCATATGTGAGATACCCTATGCATTTACCCTAAGTGCCTGAAGTATATGTGTGCATGCAACCTTACCTATGCAAGTGGATTAATATGTATGTGTCTAGGTACCTATAACCCTAAAAGTGTTTTGAAACCCTACATGTGCCTGAATGTTTGTGAGAATTATCCTATGTGTTTCTCATGGCATCCATACCGTCCATTCAGAGTCTCCTCCTTCACGATCATGAATATTCTGGCATTGGAAAGTTGTGCCCGTTGCTACGATTTGCTGATGATTTATATCTAAAGAGCTATACTGATATTATTCGTAGTAAGAGAAAAGTGTTATAGAACAATGTGTGCGCATTATGCCTGTTTTGCATCCTTAAGGGTTATGGGTGATTGTGATAGTTCATATGAATGGATATTGCGAGTGTGTGCTTATAAGTACATTTATGTGTATAAAGTATTATGTGAGTTCTAGGATTGTGTCTGTGTTCTGGGGGAGAGATGCATCCACATGGCATGACAGGATTCAATGCATCGTTTGCCCATCATTTTTGTTTGACTGCCAGAACATTCATGGATTTTACTTCATTCTTCTTCTGCATTCTTTTCACTTATGAGACCATGTTTTGGTCCTTGTTTTGGCATGATGTGGATGCACTCTACCAGGGGGGCTAATGAGTAACCACTAGTAGGTGGCTGATGATAGTTATTGCAGGCAGATCATGTGTTGATTATTCTCCATGTTAGGACATCCTATAGGATGGAGATATGACAGGAGTAAAGTGGTGCTATGGGATGACTTAATCATTCATGTGGTGATGCGCACCTTTAGTGTGAACCATGATTATGGCATGACCATCAAGGCTATTTGGCTATTAGCATCTTCATTTTCTTGATGGACACAAAGATGGCAAACATGGTTCTTGTCCACACGTGGTGGACATAGGAGTTCATCTATTTTCTATGGTGAGCCGTAAACTTTCTGTTGACAAATGCCTTGGGCCACAGATATGTGCATTCGACACTAGATTTTTGGTGATTCTAGCTATATTGCAAGGCCATGGAGTTGCAAGCTATGTGGGCTACAAAAGAACTGGTGGAGCAAACAAGGTGCATGCCTACTTACTTCATGAATGTGGACATGAAGTAAGATTTTGTTCCCTAATCACTTCGGAGAAGAGGCAAGAATTGCTCAATAAACTTGCTATTAGTGATGCCCAAGTTCATGCTCGTCATGCCTCGCAAACTCCCATCGACCTGCCATCATTTGTAAAGTCTTCTATGCCATCGATTTCAAGAGAATCATCTTCATCGGCTCTGGTTTGTGCTCCTACTCCTAATCACACTCCTACTCATAATCCCTCTTCCGTACCATCGGGAATGCCCTATGTACGTCAATCACATCAACAAACACTCCATGAAAATTGGAACCGCATATTGAAGGAGGAGGTGGACACAATAGTGGCATGTTTTTTTTTACCATAACCACATAGCTTTCAATGCGGCAAGGTAAATATTGAATCTTGGTTCTATTGTTTTGTTTTAATCTTTATTATTAATTTATTTGGCATAAATAATAAATGCTAATCCATGTGGCATGAACCATTACTTATGAAAGTTATTTGTTTTATGATTTATCCTTCTTCCACATATCACCATACTTCAAAGACATGGTCAAGTTGTATATCCTCTTGGGCATGGGGAAGATGTTGAAACCCAAACGCTTTGCTTTCAAGGCCCCAAAACACTCCACAAGAGTTGGCTGTTTATTTGTATCCATTTATATACATCTTGATTTTGCGATTGAAATATATTTGCATAGACTTCTAGTTTCGAATGTTATTTGTGGAAAAAAGAATTGTTGTGACTTTCGGAATGTTGATTTTGGATTCATCACCTTATGAATATAAAGTTCAAAGTCTACTGATTCTGATCCTACAAGAGCTCTGCACATGTTCTGTGCTTTTAGCTGTTTCCTTCAAAATGACCATGGAAAGGACACAGTAGTTTAGTGGCTCGATCCTACACGAACTATTCACATACCATGCCTCTCAATATAGTTCTCCTTCAGGTATATGGCGAAGAGATAATACGGCATGATGAGCACATCGATAATTGCTTTAGAGAAATACTTGAGACATCTTTAACATAGCTAACTTCCTTTCAAATGATTACAATCCAGACACCCTTAAATAATTTCAAAAAAAGGACCTACTTTGCCTTTTCGACAATCAACCCATTCTCCAGAGTTTTCAAATAAATCCTCCCACAATGCCTCTCCATTCAACTCCTGGATTCGTGTAGAACCTGCATGAAATAGTAAAAAAAATAAGAGAGATGCATATAGACATTACTGGCTATAATGACTGATGTCATTATAGCCAGTCAAATAAATAAGGACAAATACTGGGGATGCTCTGACGTGTCCCAAATTTTGTGCTGCCAGTCTGTTTTACGAATTTCAGATCTTCAACCAGCACCTGTGGAAGGCCCAATGTTGATTCCACGATGAGCAATAGATACAAAAAAATGGAATTGAGAAAAACGAGAACTAAAAGTTAGTTTAATGAGCTAACCATCTAGACATTCATTCGAATTCAGCTACTAATTGTGCTGAGATATAATAAGAATTTGGACCTTATATATATATATATATATATATATATATATATATATATATATATATATATATACACACACACATACACACACACACACATACGAAACCAGAGTGAAGAATGAAGATATTCAACTACACATTTTCTTTCTCTTTAGTCAAATCTCCAAACCTTGGCAAATGTTTTCTCTGTACTGTCTTCATCCTTCACTGTTTCTGACCACACAGACCCAGAAACAAAAATCTGATCGTCTACTTTTAAATGGGCTGCAGCAATTTCAGCCAAGTCACCCCAAAACTCCAGATAAAACCTACAAAAAATCAATTGACCATCCAAGATGGAAAAATTACTACCTTGGAGGTATCAGTCACTGAGACGGAATAAAAGAAACAAAATTATGTGATGTCCTTTAGACAGTAAGAAAGATTAGTTGATTCGTTTCAGAAAACTGAGAGCAATAAAGTATAAATGCCACATAACCTTGTTCTAACCTACATCAAAGATGAGTGCTCAGTGCACAAATTGCCAGTTTCCACATTTAAAATTTTCAAATATTCCCCCATTTGCAACCAAGGAGAGACACAGACAGAGAGAGAGAGGGAGAGAGGAAATACTGGAAATCATAGATCGGTCTCTTTAAAAGGCCAAAAGAGTTACATCATGGTGGATCAAATACAACATCTGGGTAAAAAACAAAGGAAAGAAGATAAAATAAAAGCGCTTGCATGAGACGAAAACCAATAGGCATTTGTTAAGCAAACGTATACAAGGTCTCTACAAAATGCTTTTCTAGAAATTTTAAAAACCCCCACTAAAATTTTGAAACCTCGACTAAGTTTTAGGCACCTCCACTAATATTTAGGGACTTCAAGTGAATTCTAGGACCTCTCTACATTTTAGAAGCCTCCACTAAAAGTAGAAGCCTTCCAAAAAATTACCTTCTCCCACAACTTTTCGACCAAAAACAAGCACTCTCTTTTTCCAACAAGTTTCTTCCACATGGAACTTGCTTCGACATGAAAACCATGGTTACTCATAACACACCCACTCCTCTTGCATGCGTACTTAAGGCTTAGAATCACGAGAAAACCCACTTCCTCTAGAAAGGACACGAGCTTCCATCAAGGGTAACCCCTTGAGTCTTCTTCAAGTAATTGCCCACGCAAAAATCATTGTGGAAGAAAAACACACTTGATTTCCAACATTGCAAACAGTTGAAAACTTTGCAACCACAACTTCAAAACGAGACACCTTTCGCGACACATTAATCGAAAAAAAAAGAAAAGAAAATAATGAAAAAAAAAATCACATTTTCAAAGGCGCCTAGGGGTAGAAAATATTGAACATAATGTAAAAAAGCTTCTTAAAGGTGTGTAAAAATGCTTGAGATACAAAATGAGGTACAATGGGAAGAACGCAAAAGAATTCCAAGGCTAGAGAAGTCCAAAAGAGCCACCTATTAATTAATTCTCATCGTGATTCCTCTTCATCTTCAAATAGATTCTTTTGATCTATATTCAAATCTTCCTAGTACCAAGAAAGTATCCCATTCCCATTCGCTTGATTATTCATCTTTTCACTCCATGTTTTCTAGGACTCCATTATAATTGATGCAAGATGGCCTCAAGGATGGACCTACCTAAGGAACCCTTTTTTTATATTCATTGGTCCACGAGCCCAAGTGACGCTTGATTGACAAATGCTTTAATGATGATTGATAATCTTGAGTTTGAAAGTTCACTAAGTTTTATGTTGCATTAAACTCTATGTTTCATCATTTAATGAAATTTTCAAAGCTCAAAGTTTTACCTAAAATCTTGACAACGACTCATAGTATTTGTGTTTACACTAATAAATAAGTCATCACAAATTTTGTGTATTTTTGAGCGATTTTGGAATTTTTCCAGCCATATATAACATCATATGTGCTTTATAACTATATACACTTGGAAAAAACTAAATTAAATGTTTTGATGATACACTATTGCAATTTGCAACCCCAACCCATTGCTAACACATGCCCAAAGGCTAACTCATTGTGATATCTAACTACTAAGTGATCTCCACCATAAGCTTGCATGTGCCTCCTTTGTCCTCCTCTCTCACTAGTAGCAATGCATACCACCTTCTCCAAGAGGGAAGATGTCAAGCTAGACTATCTCGATCCCATGAGCTTTAATGGTTTGTGTGCAACATTCTTCGACAAAGATGCCATAATACTAATGTCATTGCCACACTAAGATCTTTCCCACTAACAAAGACACGGTATAAGCCATATTCACAAACTTAAGAATCAAGACTCACCTCTCAACCATAGAACATTACCTAGTTTCATACTCTAGAACTATACTCTACCAAATACATCAAAGTATCATCCAAAAGACTAGAGCATGTGGCAATCAAAATCCAAAGTCTAAGATCAACCACTCAAGGTCTCAATCTTGCTTTTTCGTGATGTCTCCAATCCATGCCCTCACATGTAACATATCCTTTATCCCCCATACCATGTCAAATGGAGTTGAAATCTCCCTTGCATTGTCATGATTGAGTTCGTAGCATAAATACCATACACAACCTCCATCCAACTCCCTCACCAAGAGATCATATCTACACATGCATGCCAGTTTTAACTGGATTTCACACTCTAGTGGATATACGATTTCCTCACATAGATTAATCTCTTGTCCTCAATATGTTAAACATATTTTCTTTATTTTCTTCCCTTCACTCTTCATGAAGAAGAAACTCAAATTGTCATGAGAAGGTAACGCAATCTGCATGCAATATGAACCATTAAGATTGTAGACCACAAGTATACGAAAAGAAATCATGTCAAAGGAGTTGTGCAGAAGGCAGAAAGCCATCGCTTAATTTTTCCTGCGCCTGAAGAATAACCTTTAGCTACTATCAAAATCTGTCAGAGGAGCAGCCACAGAATCATTAACAAATGCTGACCTCTATCACCTTGCACGTCTTCTCATTGATACCCATCAGGAGTGATAAAATATGTTCCAAAATCTTTTTTCCCCAACTTCGTGTTCATGTATTTATCTCTACTGCTGAAAATAATCAGGATGGACTATGCCTTTGCTAGGAAGATTCTTGCATGTTTAACAGTTAGCTGATACAAGTTGGAAAGAGGTTGTATACATCTACAGAATTCCTACCAACAGGTGTTCAAGTGGTGAGCATGAGTATCAATAAGATGGTGAATATAATGGCACAATGGTGGCATCTGCATATGGTGTGGGAGAGCACTCTTAGGAGTACAAACAGTACAGAGAAGTACAAGTCATGCACAGTTTACAGGCATGAACGTATGGTGTCATGTATACTGTGACCGTCTTGTGATATGAATAAATCATACTGTCTTTCAAAGGTTCGAAGCTGACTGATAACATAAGAGATAGCAAAGCAAAAGAAGCACAAAGAATCATGGTCTTTCTTTCTAACCCTT
>CM035431.1:108506877-108509377 GCA_020310875.1 Ceratopteris richardii
AGAGAAATAAGTTGGATTCTCAAAAAGATTAAGAGCAAATCTAAAACATCATCCAACCACAAGATACTAGTGTGGTTTCTAACGTCAATGTGTCGATCCACTGACGTTGTATTGATGAGTTTTTTACTCATATAATGCTTCACTTGAGACTAAGTTTATGCCTATACTCAATCTTTATGACTCCTTATTAGGAATGCAATTCTTATGCATTTCTTTGAGTCAAAGGATTGAATTTTCCAAGTTACACTAGGAACTTGGTGCGTAACTTAGTCAATCAAATCCTTGGTTGAAAAGATCAACTCAAAGTCAAAGTCCGACTTCTTCAAAAATTTATGAAATATTTGTAAATCAACAACACTTTATCTTGAAGTGTTTCAAGAAGATCTTGGAACTTACCTACTTCATATTTTCTGCTTCCTTGATCTTGACGTATCTTGAAATATCTTGAAATACTAATTTTATCCTCTTTGAATTTAAACTCCTTCTTTGAAGTTTTAATTCCATTGAGGATCAAACCTAACTTCAAGATCCAATCTAGGACTAAAAGATAATTATCATCCCACGGTCCGATGTCCTATACCATCTTTCCTACATCAATTTCAGTATAAAATTTGGTGTCCCATACCACCCTATTTTATATTCCCATTAATGTGTGGGTGATACTTATCCTAAAGTCAAAACATATCTTGATAGAGTACCTTCTTGCTTCAATTCTTTACGAGAATTTTGAAGTTTCAGGCATTACCTCTAACTAGATTTTCTAGGCTTTGATCCCTTCACATGATCATTTCATGATCTTGTGCTTTCCTTTGGGAACTTGAAAACCTTTTGATGGAACATCCATCCTTCTTTGCTAGGGTTTTCAAATGAAAACTAATTAGAATTCCAAGTACTTGAATTTTCATAGATTCAAGCTCAATTGGTTTACTCTTGACCAATTTGTAGTGACAAGAGTTTTTTGACTTCTTGTTTTTAGATTCCTTCTTTATTGATGCTTTAGGTACCTATCTCGACTGAGACTTTTATAGGAATCTATCTACTAATTAATTCTAAGCATCCACTCATGCTCTCTGGATTTGTACCAAAATCCCTTTAAGGATAGGCATTTATGTTTTACCTTACACAGACTTAAGTACCGTCTTCACGATGCCTCTTAGATTCCAAATTGATACACCTTTAGGTTATATCAATATTTGGACTTAAGTACCATTACCGATGGTTTGGGAATTACTGGGAACTACTTGCTATTAAACTTGAAAGATTCCATTCTCACATCTAGGGAGATTTTCTTTCAAGGATTTTAGATTCTTGCCAAGGAATCAAGTAATACTAAGCCAATGATTCATCTTGGAATCTTTTTCTTTACTGAAATGATCTTCAAAAGAAATTCTTGACTTTTGGACAATACCAAGAGTTAAAGCTTTATTGCTTGTCCAAAAGATATTCCTTTTTTAGCCAATGAAATAGTTAACCAGACTATTTCATTTTATTGGTTTATCTTTAGGAAGTAGCTTAATTCCCAAAGATTACTTTGACATATCCTTTACGAAATATCTTGATTTCCAAAGATTACTTTGACTTGCATTTCTTCTTTAAGCTCAATTTAACCAAGCATACTTTTCTCATTCTTAAAAAAGTGCTTAATAAAGTTTTCATGCTTTTTGAAAACTTTTCATGTTGACTAGAGATGCAGTCATGGAACCTCACATCCAACTATTGAACACTAAAGTTCAAGTGATGCTAAAGTTTATTTACTTTGTTGATGTTCATCACTCATCAGGATGAAATCAAAGAAAAAACTTCAAAAGTTTCATGATTTTTTCAATTTTGAAACATATCAACTATCCTTTGAACTTGAAAGCTCAATTGATTTAAGTTCCAATTGATTTATTTGATTCTTATCATGTCTTGGGATAGAATTAGATAAAACTTCCAAACAAAACTTTATGGGATGCATGATTTCTCAAATCCAAGCTAACGACTACATCTAGGCTTGTCATTAGGATTCTCTAAGTTTTCTCCTAAACTTAGACTCATCATGGAAACTTTCAAGTAACTCTATTTTCTTTCCAATGAGCAAGAAAATTGAACACTTGACTTTCGAAGGATCTACTTTTCCTAATCAAGACTCCTAATTTGTGATACCTAAGTATCACGTCTAGGAAAACAAAATAGCTACTTGAGTTGCATGGCAGCTAGGAGCCTTGCAACTACCTAGTTTGCTATTTTTCCTAGCTATCTAAGTCGAGTTAGAAAAAAGAGGTAACTAAAGTATAAGTATTCATCTACTTAACAAACAAGTCATACATATGCAAATGCCTATTCTTGCATGCAAATGCATGTGAGTACATGCACATGTTGCCATTCTCCTTTCATGCACTAAACATAAATCAAGCAATTCTTGAGCTTGAAAATGCATGTTCCCAATCATCCATGCACAAAAATTCTACTTGCTAGATTTTCTTTAAAAAGATATAAACATTCATGTGCATAAACTTGA
>CM035431.1:108514377-108569377 GCA_020310875.1 Ceratopteris richardii
TTGGCTTTTTAACTCAACATCTTTCGGGACACAAACTTTTCCTTTATAAAGTAAATATTCATCTTGAATACGATAGTTTTTCCACTTGATTCCCTCTTGGGTGTTCATTAATACCTCATCCTCATTAGAAATTGTAACTCTATGTCTATACTACTAGTAGTTTCCCAAATAAGAGCATAGTTAGGATCATTCCGACATTTCCCTTTAATTGACTCAAGTAGCGATTTTTTTTTTTAGTGAAACTTGAAGTAGTGATTTGAGTGAAACTCGATCCATTTATCATTGGAATGTGACTAAGTGAGTCAACCACTACATTGATTCATAATCAAAATCTTGTACTATTTCTACCCATCTAGCCTTCTTTCCTTTTAAATTTATTTGATTAGAGAACCATTGAATGCTCTCTTGATCAAACATATAAATAGTGTAGACATTTCCTAAGACCACGAACAATGGCATATGACTCCTTCTCATATATTGAATAGTTCCTTTATGCAAGATCTACATTCTTGCTTTCAAAATCAATTGGAGTGTTAGTATTGCTAACGTCGATTTCAACCATGAATCGTTGATTGTCATCCACTATGTCTAAAATATGAGCTATAGCTACTACTAACTTTAATTGTTCCACACTTTCACATTGTTTTTTTCCTCAATAAAGATCTTTTCTTTGGGCACAACTATTTGGGCATAATTTTTTATGAACCTATGATAGAACCCGAATAAACCTAGAAAGATCTACAACTCTTCCAAGTTCCTTGAAAGGTTCACATTTGGAGTACTAAAGAGGAGTTTTTGTATTATAAGATTCAAGTACAACATCTGATGAGATAAATTTTTGAAATGAGTAATGAGATATGTTTCTTTAATCAAATCTTGTTCTAACAAATGAGCAAGTTCTAGAGATGAGATCAAAGGTGACTTGGATACATTGTGTTCCCCTTGGATTTTAAAATCACTTCCATTCTGACTAAACTCAAGAGTATTATTCCTATAGCTATGTTTTAAGGTTTCTCCTAAAATCCATAATCATTCACACCATAACACTAAGTAGTTCATTCTATATTCGTAATCTGAAGATTGAGATGGTCTCTATAACCCTGTTGCTCAATTTCAAGATTTAACACCATAGTATCCCATATACACATGCTTTCCTTACATCATCAAGACAACATACCAATGAGCACTTGGGCTTTGGAGAAGTTTCAACTTTTTCATTAACGCATAATTTATAAAGTTATTTGTTGCTAAATCAGCAATCATAACTCTCACATGTGTCCTATGCAGTGATCCATGTTATTTTATCAAATCATGGGGTCCAAAAGTGTGTGACCACATTGATTCTATAAGATTATAGGAGTGTGAGGTATCTTCCTGTAAAAATTAAATTGACTTGCAACAATTGCTGCCATGAATAGAGAAATTTTGAATTAAGTGGGCACTCTATGGTTTTCCTTTCTACATCGCATCAGTATTAGAGTGTTTCTATTCTTCCACCTTGCATAGTGGATGATTCCATTGGGCATGAGTGGGTGAAAAACAATGAGAATAAATGTTATATTTCTTAGCATTCTCAAAATTGTTGCTAGATAAACTTTGTCCTCTATAGGTTTCCCTCTACCTTTCTTATCTATAGGTCTTGCTCTACCTTTGACAAACAATCTTTTAATTTTAGCTGTCTCGAAAGGTTTCTTATGTATAGGTCTTCCTCTACCTTTCACAAACAATCTTATAATTTTAAATGTCTCGAAAGGTTTAGTGGAAGTGTCAAAAAATATATAAATGCACAATGAGATGTATCCTCATAAATTTCTTATCTATGGGTCTTCCTCTACCTTTCACAAACAATCTTTTAATTTTAACTATCTCGAAAGGTTTAGTGGAAGTGTCAAAAGATATAAATGCACTATGTGATGTATCCTCATAAATTTCCTCATATTTTATTGTTTCTTCTAATACCTTTGGAGCATTGCGTTTAACCTCAATCTAGATTGGCTTATCTAACCCTCACACAAATCCTTGTATTTTTGGAAAGTCATCTAATCCTTTGAGCTTTAGACTAATCTCTTGATACTTGAAAAGGTAAACAAAAAGAGGATGGTTAAATTGAGTAACCCTATCCCACTCCTCCCAATTAAGATCCTCTTTATTCTTTGGAAAAAATCCTTGAGAAACATGTTTCAAAAACTTTCCATTCTCTAGGGAGAGTATTGGTGTCCTTTAAAGTCAAACCACCACTTATATGCTCTTGGTCTTGAAGAAAAGCTAGCCTCTAAAACCCTCTACAAAGGTGGTGTTCTCTTAAGTTGATGTAAGTCATTCTATTTTTGTAGAAAAGGTATAAAAAACATCTTTGTTCCTATATCTATCATTGCCAAAAAGTTGAGAAGGTTTCAAGTATCTAACTAAAGGAGCATTGCGAATAGGATTTCTAAAGGAATATCTGAGAAGTATTTTCGAGTGTTTTTAGTATGTCATATTCTCTATAGGTTCTTGAGATGAATTTTCTAGATGTGTTTGCACATAAGCAAGTTATTGCTTTAAATTCTCAAGAGAATTGAATAAAGCATGCAGAAACATTTTTTATATTTGAGTGTGTCCTAATAAGTTAGCATGTTGTTTGTGCACAACAAACTCATTGTACATATCTATATCTTGCTCTTCTTCATGCACTTCTATGATTTCCTCTTGAGCTTTTGGGTTTTCAATATTATTATCTAGCATACTACCTCTTCTATGCATATGGTTGCCATGGTGGATGAAAGAGCATATAAAATCCAAATTGAAAGTGTAGTGATCATCCCTTGGTAGTCGCTTTATCCCTTTCAAAAAATGAATCTCATGGTAAGTGATGGATACCTCTTAAGTCGGATAAAAGATAATGAGATATCCTATACAATAGTATCTATTGCATGAATGAAAGAGAGCATATAGCATGCACTATTACAAGAGATGATGAAAGATGCACTAATGCAAAACTAAAAGAAGTGGATACCAAAGCTATTGAAGTTCATGTTGTCGCTTCATCTAGGGCATTGTTGACACCCCTCTTACCATAGTCTCATAATCACAAAAAATTGGTGAGCATACTTAGGGCCATTAGGAGTTCAAAATTGCTTTGCTCCGTGGCATCCAAATTTTGATATGAGCTCGTTTTAGCCTTCAAATGCACTATTGTAGTGATTGTGTAGGAAATTTTTTCCTTTTATGTCAAACATATATACATGTTTTTGTTTGCCAATACAAGTGCCTTGACGTCTACTACAGTTTTCACAGAGATCAATAGATTGTTGTTGTTCAATTTTTTGAGATACAATCAATCTTATGCATCAAGGTATTTAGTCATTGGTTGTGGCTGAAAGTAATGATGTATTTTGTATGTTTTTTGTTGAGGATAATTTGGATGGTACTAATTACCCATTGTGGGCATATATGATGCATAATGTATTGGTAGCAAAAGGGCTATTGAGTATATTGCAGGATGTTGAAAAATGTCTTACTAAACTTGCAAATACAATTATTTGAAGGTGATGTAGATGGCATTGAAAATGATGATATTCAATTTCATGTTCGAGCTCTGATTCCTACTACACATAATATAGAGCAACTTCATTGGGATGGTAGAGATTCTCAAGCACATGCATTGATGGATTTGTATATCAAATATGCCATTATCCCTCACATTCATTCCTACAGTCATTCCTAGGAAAAAAATGATGCTCATGTTGCTTACCTCCGAAAATAGTTGGAGAATGACCATATGAATGAAAGAGATTCTATGGACAGCTTTTTGACAGAGATTAACGATTTGAAGGAGCAGTTGATTTTTCTTGATCAAATCTTGCTAGATATTCACTTGTGCAGATTGTTCTTAACAGTCTTCCATTCATATTAGATTTTCACTTCTACTCTTTTATTGATGATGAAAGGAAATTCAAATGCCTTAACATTTGAGGAGTTATTCTTTGTTTTATTGCAAGAACATCAATCCAGGTAGAACATGTCAATTATGTGTGTTGCAGATCAAGCTTTCTTATCTAGTCAGGAGAGCAAAGGTAAATGGAGCTCATCTACTAGTAAGTAGAAATTTGCTAATGTTGCATAGTCGAAGAAGTAACACAAAGATGACAAGAAAATAGAAAAGCACAAAAGGTTTTGCAAATATTGCAAGGCAAATGATCATGTCATAAAGAGTTTTCCTAAATTGGTTGCAAAAGAGGCAAAGAAGAAAGAGGTTGGAATGGTTGTTGCAAAGGCCTCTACACCTAAAATAGAGTTTGCTAATCTTATTTAGAATGAAGAATGGGAATTTACTACTATTTGCAACTATGAACCATCTTCTTGTGGGTTGTGTATGTATCGAGTAGACTCAAACATTTGGTACTTTGATAGTGGGGCAACCAAACATATTAACTAGCAGTGTAGTTGCTTCAGCTCACTTGAGCGTGCTCCTACAAGGAATATTGTCACATGTGCTAACTGTTGGAGTTAGACATCTGCAGAAGCACGCGAACAACACATGGAAGAAGAAGAAGCTTGGAGGACAACACACAATATTGAATGTATTACCACTAGAGTGTACAAAGATATAGCTTGTTAGGGCAATAGGTGCATATACAAGCCGAGGGAAAAAAACCTCCTAAAGAGGGAAAAAAGCGCCTCGGTGGTCCTAGAATGTTCACACACATCACTACCTAAATATATCAACAAATCCCCCTTGGGAGTGATGCGGTGAAGAAGGAGCTAGCACTCATGTATAAGGAAGTGCCAAGCTATGTGGAATCAATCCACAAAAGGAAGTAAGCCCAAAGCTTTATGGAAAGCTTCAAACTTCTCCCTAAGCAGAGCCTTCGTAAAAAGGTCTGCAATGTTCTCTTGTGTGGGCACATATGCCAAGCTGATCTCCCCAGCAGAGAACCTCTCCATGACATAATGATAATGCACCTCAATGTGCTTAGTGCGATCATGGAACATAGGGTTCCTCACAACTGCCAATGTGCTCTGACTGTCAATGAAGATGGTGGTGGCATAAGACTGACCAACACCCAAATCAGTCATAAGATGTCTAAGCCACACACACTCAACAGTCGTTGTGAAAGCTACCCTATACTCAGACTCACAATTGGCAGTGGCCACAATAGGCTGCTTCTTGCTCAACCAAGATATAAATGAGCTACCAAGCATGAAGCAAAAACCACTAGTGGACACACGAGTGTCATAGCAACCAGCCCAATTACTGTCAGAAAAAGCATGCAAATATGGTGATAGTGATCCCCTTTGGGATAAAACAATCCAAGTAGCCGGGTAATAACAAAAGATTTACTTAACCACTTGTCAATTCTTGAGACCTAGGCAATGCATAAACCCGGTCATCTGTGAGACAACAAACTGAATATCTGGCCGAGTAATGCATAAGTAAATCAAGCATCCAACAACCTGTTGATAGCGAACAACATCAAATGCATCTCCAACATCATGAGGAATCAATCGTAAACCTGTCTCCATAGGAGTGGCAATAGGCTTATAGTCTTCAAGGCCAAAATGCTGCAATAATGTGTCAATATTTTTCGTTTGACACAAAGCCATTCCACCATCAACTTGCATAAACTGAATGCCCAAATAGTGATGCAAATGCCCCAAATCAGACATCTAAAATGAGGCATGCAAATCAACCTTAAAATCAGCAATACACATGACATGAGGACCAGTGAGTAGCATGTCATCAACATACACCAAAATGATAAGAAGCATGTCATTAGCATGCTTTACATATAATGTGCTTTCAATTGGACTGTTCTCAAAACCATGTGCAATCAGATAGGCATGTATCCTTCATACCAAGCACGCGGTTCTTTAAACCATATAATGCCTTCTTTAACTTCACACCTGCTTTTCATGCCCTTTTTGTACAAAGCCATAGGGCTGAAAAACATACACTTCTTCATGCAAGTCACCATTCAGAAATGCTATTTTAATGTCCAACTGATGCACATTCCAACCATGATGAGTTGCAAGTGCATAGATGCTATGAATAGTAGTCATTCGATAAGTAGGAGCAAAGGTTTCATCAAAATCAATGATTCTTTCTTGCACATAACCCTTTGCAACAAGCCTAGCCTTATACTTGTCAACTGTTCCATTAGGTTAACACTTCAGCTTGTATACCCACTTAGTGCCAATGGACTTCTTGCCAGGAGGCAAGCCACATAAAGACGAGGTACCATTTTTCATGATAGCATCATATGAAGATTGCATTGCAGCCATCCAATGTTCAGAATTTTGTGCTTCCTCAAATGAAACAGGATCAGTCTCGTCACAAAGACTAGGGGCATCCATAGCATAGCATTTTGATGCAAAAGAGGCATTATGAGAGCCTGAATGAGTATGATATGATAGAGGTGCATCTAATTTGTTGTCACATAAAGTCTACACTATTAACCATTTTGGCATAGTTTTTGCTTGCTCAATATCAGCTTTCTCATCAACAAGTGCATCATGTAAATCTGCATAAAAAATGAAATGATCTGCATCATCACATGAAACCTACAAAGGTTGAGAAGTTGCCTCATTAGGATCAACACTATATTGTCCACCTGTAAAAAGAGGCACCAAAGTATCATACATGTCTTTGGAGCTAACAAATGTCTCCTTAGTACATGAAAGTAAGGGTTGAATAGCATCTTCCACAAAAACAACATCATGGCTAACCAGAATGCATTTAGTATGTGGATCATACAGATGATAGCCTTTGGTTTCAGAACTGTACCCAACAAAAATACATTTTACCACTTTATCATCCAATTTTCTACGATGATGTTTAGGCATTAATGCATATGCCAAACAACAAAAAACACGCAGATGAGCAACATATGGCTTGCAGCCATGCCAAGCCTCATATGGAGTGATAGACTACAACACTTTAGTGGGACACCTGTTAAGTACATATGTTGCACACATGACAGCCTCAAGCCAGAAACTATGTGGTAAAGCCTACACCTCACCATCTCCATGAGTGACTTGTTCTTCCATTCAACAACTCCATTTTGTTTAGGTGTATACGACATTGTACACTGATGTTTTATCCCAAGTTCAGCCATAAATGCATTAAAGTCAGAAGACATATATCCCCCCCCCCCCAATCAGAACGGAGGGTGCCCATTTTACATGTTGACAGATTTTCAGCCAAAACCAAGAATTGTTTGAAGCACATAAACACTTCGAACTTTGCCTTCAATGGATATACCCATGCATGCCTGGAAAAATCATCGATGAAACTCACGAAGTAAAGATAGTTCCCAAAAGAAGATGTTTGCATAGGACCACAGACATCACTATGTACAAGCTGCAATTTCTGAGTAGCCTGAACTGAACCATCTGTTGGAAAGGAGGAACTTGCATTTTACCCAAAATAAAGCCTTCAAAAACATGTTTTTTGGGTGCCTCAAGTTTGGGCAAAGAGGACACCATTTCAGATTTCTGCAGCCATAGCAAACTAGCAAAATTCAGATGACCAATGCATGCATGCCAAAGCTTTGCATCTGGCATAGCTTGAGAATCATGTACTGCACATGCTGAATCATTTATAAATCTTTCATAGTCTATGAGCTTATACAACCCATGACATAAAATGCCAGAAGCAACAATGATGTTGCCATTTGACTGATCATGAACTGTACATCTGTCATCAATAAACTTCACTACCAAGCAAATCTTGGCTAATGCAGAAACTAATAACAGATTTTTCTTGATCCTTGACACACATATAGCATCTGAAAAAGTGAAAGAACGACCATCAGTAGTAGTCAAAATGATCTTACCAACTCCCATAATAAGATAAGAGGAGTTGTTGGCGCATGTAATAGTATTCCCTATAGGGGAAGGCTCAAGTGAAGAGAAGAAACTACGCTGCGAGGTAATATGTTTGGTCACCCCACTATCAAAGTACCAAAACATCTGAGTCTACTACAGACATGCACTGCTCATGAGAAGATGGGTCAAAACTGCAAACAATAGTAAATGCCCATTCTTCATCCTGCACAAGATTAGCAGACTCTATTTTTGGTGTAGAGGCCTCTGCAACAACCATTCTGACCTCTTTCATCTTTGCCTCTTTAGTAGCCAGTTTTGGATAGCTCTTAATGACATGATCACTCGCTTTACAGTATTTGCAAAACAATTTTTGCTTTTCTGATTTCTTCTCATCTTTGTCTTCCTTCTTCGAATGTGCAACATCTGTAGATTTTTGCTTACTAGTAGAAGAGATCCATTTACCTATGCCCTTCTGACTAGCTAGGAAAGCTTGATATGCAACACGCATAATAGACCTGTTCTGCCTAGACTGCTCTGTTGGAGTTAGATGTCTGCGGAAGCACACGAACAGCACAAGGAAGAAGAAGAAGCTTGGAGCACAACACACAATACTGAATGTATTGCTAGAGAATGTACAAAGATAAGGAGCCCATTAGGGCAGTAGGCGTATATACAAACTGGGGGAAAAAAACCTCCTAAAGAGGGAAAAAGTGCCCCGACGTGTTGATATATTTAGGTAGTGATGTGTGTGAACACTCTAGGACCGCCGGAGCACTTTTTTCCCTCTTTAGGAGGTTTTTTTCCCCCGGCTTGTATATACGCCTATTGCCCTAATGGGCTACTTATCTTTGTACATTCTCTAGTAATACATTCAGTCTTGTGTGTTGTGCTCCAAGCTTCTTCTTCTTCCTTGTGCTGTTCGCGTGCTTCCGCAGACGTCTAACTCCAACAATTGGTATCAGAGCAGGTCGTTGCTTCTTCTAGGGCGCCGTCGACACTCCTCCGTTTGCAGTCTCAGATTCGCACAAAATTTGGTGAGCATACTCAGGGTGTTTCCGAGATCAAAACAGCTTCGCTATGTGGTGCCGAAATCGCGATCTGAGCTCGTTTCGACCTCCGAACGCACTATCGCAGTGCTTGTGCAGGCTATTTCGTCCTTTTGTGCCAAAGGTATATACTAGTTTCTGTTCGCCAGTTTAAGCGTCTCGAAGTCTGCTACAGGTCTAGCAGAACTCGTCTGGGCAGTTCTGTTCAACTTTTTGAGATACAGTCAATTTTCTGCATCAAGGTATTTTAGTCACCGGCCATGGCTGAAAGCAGTGATGTATTCCGTATGTTGGCTGTTGAGGATAAGTTGGATGGTACCAACTACCCATTATGGGCTTATATGATGCGACATGTACTGGTTGCAAAAGGATTGTGGAACATTGTGCAGGGTGTTGAAAGACGTCCTGTTACACCTGTAACGATAGGTACTGCAAATACAGGTGTTGGAGCTGATGAAGATGGTGTCGAAGATGATATTCCGCAGATTCCTGTTCGTGCTGCTGTTTCTGTTGCACCTACTGCAGAGCAGATTCGTTGGGATGGCAGAGATGCCCAGGCACATGCATTGATAGCTTTGTCTGTCAAACGTGCCATTATTCCTCACATTCGCTCTTGTAGAACAGCAAAGGATGCTTGGGATACACTTACCACTTTGTACCAGGCTAGGAATGAGGCTCGTGTTGCTTACCTCCGAAAACAGTTGGAGAGTGAGCACATGAATGAAGGTGATTCGATGGATAGTTTTCTTACAAAGATCAAAGACCTGAAGGAACAATTGATTTCTGCTGATGAGGTTATACCAGATAGCTCACTCGTGCAGACCGTTCTGAATGGCCTTCTTGATTCATATCAGAGTTTTGCCTCTACTCTTCGATTGATGATGAAAGGCAATCCGAATGCCTTGTCATTTGAGGAATTAGTCTCTGTTCTGTTGCAGGACGATCAGTCCAGGCAGAACAGGTCCATTATGTGTGTTGCAGATCAAGCTTTCCTGGCTAGTCAGAAGGGCAAAGGAAAATGGAGCTCTTCTACTAGTAAGCAGAAATCTGCAAATGCTGCACAATCGAAGAACCAGGATAAAGATGAGAAGAAATCAGAAAAGCAAAAATTGTTCTGCAAGTACTGTAAAGGAAATGATCATATTATAAAGAACTGTCCAAAACTGGCTGCTAAAGAGGCAAAGAAGAAAGAGGCTGGAATGGTTGTTGCAGAGGCCTCTACAACAAAAACAGAGTCTGCAAATCTTGTGCAGGAAGAAGAATGGGCGTTTACTACTGTCTGCAGTTTTGACCCATCTTCTCATGATCAGTGCATGTCTACAGTAGACTCAGATGTTTGGTACTTTGACAGTGGGGCGACCAAACATATTACCTCGCAGCGCAGTTTCTTCTCTTCACTCGAGCCTGCCCCTACAGGGAATACTGTCACATGCGCCAATAACTCCTCTTATCCTGTTATGGGAGTTGGTAAGATCATTCTGACTACTTCTGATGGTAGTTCTTTCACTTTGTCAGATGCTTTATTTGTGCCAGGGATCAAAAAGAACCTGTTATCAGTTTCTGCATTAGCCAAGATTGGCTTGGTTGTGAAATTCGTTGATGACAGGTGTACAGTCCATGATCTCTCAAATGGCGATGTGATTATTGCTTCTGGCATTTTATGTCGTGGGCTGTATAAGCTCATAGACTATGAAAAATCTGTGAATGATTCGGCATGTGCAGTTCATGATTCTCAGGCTATGTCAGATGCAAAGCTTTGGCATGCACGCTTTGGTCATCTGAATTTTGCTAGTTTGTTACTCCTGCAGAAATCTGAAATGGTGTCCTCTTTGCCCAAACTTGAGGCACCTGGAAAACATGTTTGTGAAGGCTGTATTTTGGGCAAAATGCAGCGTTCTTCCTTTCCAAAAGATGGTTCAGTTCGGGCTATGCAGAAATTGCAGCTTGTACATAGTGATGTCTGTGGTCCTATGCAGACACCCTCTTTTGGAAATTACCTTTACTTCGTGACTTTCATTGATGATTTTTCCAGGCATGCATGGGTATATCCACTCAAAGCAAAGTCCGAAGTGTTCATGTGCTTCAAACAGTTTTTGGTTTTGGCTGAAAATCTGTCAGCATGTAAAATGGGCACCCTCCGTTCTGATCGAGGGGGGGAATATATGTCTTCAGATTTTAATGCATTTCTGGCTGAACGTGGGATAAAACACACCTACATGCCGTATGACTACTGTTCGGAGCATTTGTGCACTTGCAGCCCATCATGGTTGGAATGTACATCAGTTGGACATTAAAACAGCATTTCTGAATGGTGACTTGCATGAAGAAGTGTATGGTTTTCAGCCTCGTGGCTTTGTGCAGAAAGGGCATGAAAACCAGGTGTGCAGGTTAAAGAAGGCGTTATATGGTTTAAAGCAAGCACCACGTGCTTGGTATGAGAAAATACATGCCTATCTGATTGCACATGGTTTTGAGAACAGTCCAACTGAAAGCACCTTATATGTTAAGCGTGCTAATGATGTGCTTTTGATCATTGTTGTCTATGTAGACGACATGCTGCTCACTGGTCCTCTTGAGAAGCATATTGCTGATTTCAAGGCTGATTTGCATGCCTCATTTGAGATGTCTGATTTGGGGCATTTGCATCACTATTTGGGCATTCAGTTTATGCAAGTTGATGGTGGAATGGCTTTGTGTCAAACGAAATATATTGACACATTATTGCAGCGTTTTGGCCTTGAAGACTGTAAGCCTATTGCCACTCCTATGGAGACAGGTTTACGATTGAGTCTTCATGATGCTGGAGATGCATTTGATGCTGTTCTCTATCAGCAGGCTGTTGGATGCTTGATTTACTTATGCATTACTCGGCCAGATATTCAGTTTGCTGTCTCACAGATGAGCAGGTTTATGCATTGCCCAGGAGTCACGCATTGGAAAGCGGTTAAGCGCATCTTTCGCTACTTGAGTGGTACTCGGCTACTTGGGTTGTTTTATCCCAAGGGGGGATCACTACCGCCAGATTTGCATGCTTTTTCTGACTCAGATTGGGCTGGTTGCTATGACACTCGTGTGTCCACCAGTGGTTTTTGCTTCATGCTTGGTAGCTCATGTATATCTTGGTTGAGCAAGAAGCAGCCTACTGTGGCCACTTCCAGTTGTGAGGCTGAGTATAGGGCAGCTTTCACAGCGACTGTTGAGTGTGTGTGGCTCAGACGCCTTATGGCTGATTTGGGTGTTGGCCAGTCTTCTGCCACCACCATCTTCACTGACAGTCAGAGCGCATTGGCAGTTGCGAGGAACCCTGTGTTCCATGCTCGCACTAAGCACATTGAGGTGCATTATCACTATGTCAGGGAGAGGTTCTCTGCTGGGGAGATCATCTTGGCATATGTGCCCACGCAGGAGAACATTGCAGACCTTTTCACGAAGGCTCTGCCTAGGGAGAAGTTTGAAGCTTTCCGCAAAGCTTTGGGCTTACTTCCTTTTGTGGAGTGATTTCCACATAGCTCGGCACTTCCTTATACATGAGTGCCAGCTCCTTGTTCACCGCATCACTCCCAGGGGGGATTTGTTGATATATTTAGGTAGTGATGTGTGTGAACACTCTAGGACCGCTGGGGCACTTTTTTCCCTCTTTAGGAGGTTTTTTTCCCCCGGCTTGTATATACGCCTATTGCCCTAATGGGCTACTTATCTTTGTACATTCTCTAGTAATACATTCAGTCTTGTGTGTTGTGCTCCAAGCTTCTTCTTCTTCCTTGTGCTGTTCGCGTGCTTCCGCAGACGTCTAACTCCAACACGACGGTCCTAGCTTCATCAAACGAAACAGGCCCATTCTCATCATAGAGACTAGATGCAGCCATAGCATAGCAATCTAAAAGAGGCACTATGAGAGCCTGAACGAGTACGATATGATAGAGGTGCATCTAATTTGTTGTCATGCAAAGTCTGCACCATCCATTTTGGCATAGTTTTTGCCTGCTCAATATCAGCTCTCTCATCAACTAGTGCATCATGTAAATCTGCATCAGAAATGGAATGATCTGCATCATCACATGAAACCTACAAAGGGTGAGAAGTTGCCTCATTGGGACCAGCACTAGACTGTCCACCTGTAAAAAGAGGCAGAAAAGTATCATACATGTCTTTGGAGCTAACAAATGCCTCCTTAGTACATGAAAACAATGGCTGAATAGCATCTTCGACAAAAACAACATCACGGCTAACCAGAATGCATTTAGTCTGTGGATGATATAGACGATAGCCTTAACTTCCATTTTACAGCTTTATCATCCGATTTTCTGCGATGTTGTTCAGGCACTAATGCATATGCCAAACAACCAAAAACACGCAGATGAGCAACAGATGGCTTGCGATCATGCCAAGCCTCATATGGAGTGATAGACTATAGCGCTTTAGTGGGACACCAGTTCAGTACATATGTTTCACACATGACAACCTCAAGCCAAAAACTATGTGGTAAAGCCTGACTCTTGACCATACACCTCGCCATCTCCATGAGTGACATGTTCTTTCATTCAGCAACTCCATTTTGTTGAGGTGTATATGGCACTGTACACTGGTGTTTTATCCCACGTTGAGCCAAAAATGCATTAAAATCAGAAGACATATATTCCCCCCATCGATTTGAACGGAGGGTGCCCATTTTACATGCTGAGAGATTTTTAACCAAAACCAAAAACTGTTTGAAGCACATGAACACTTCGGACTTTGCCTTCAATGGATATACCCATGCATGCCTGGAAAAATCATCAATGAAATTCACGAAGTAAAGATAATTTCCAAAAGAAGGTGTCTGCATAGGACCACAGACATCACTATGTACAAGCTGCAATTTCTGAGTAGCCCGAACTGAACCATCTTTTGGACATGAGGAACACTACATTTTGCCCAAAATACAGCCTTCACAAACATGTTTTCCAGGTGCCTCAAGTTTTGGCAAAGAGGACACCATTTCAGATTTCTGCAGGCGTAGCAAACTAGCAAAATTCAGATGACCAAAGCGTGCATGCCAAAGCTTTGTATTTGAGATAGCCTGAGAATCATGTACTGCACATGCCGAATCATTCACAGATCTTTCATAGTCTATGAGCTTATACAGCCCATGACATAAAATGCCAGAAGCAATAATCACATTGCCATTTGATAGATCATGAAGTGTACACCTGTCATCAACAAATTTCACAACCAAGCCAATCTTTGCTAATGCAGAATCTGATAACAGGTTCTTTTTTATCCCTGGCACAAATAAAGCATCTGACAAAGTGAAAGAACTACCATCAACAGTAGTCAAAATGATCTTACCAACTCTTATAATAGGATAAGAGGAGTTGTTGGCGCATGTAATAGTATTCCCTGTAGGGGCAGGCTCGAGTGAAGAGAAGAAACTGTGCTGCGAGGTAATATGTTTGGTCGCCCCACTGTCAAAGTACCAAACATTTGAGTCTACTGCAGACATGCACTGCTCATGAGAAGATGGGTCAAAACTGCAAACAGTAGTAAACACCCATTCTTCTTCCTGCACAAGATTAGGAGATTCCATTATTGGTGTAGAGGCTTCTGCAACAACCATTCCAGCCTCTTTCTTCTTTGCCTCTTTTGTAGCCAATTTTGGACAGTTCTTTATGATATGATCATTCCCTTTACAGTACTTACAAAACAATTTCTACTTTTTTGATTTTTTCTCATCTTTGTCTTGGTTCTTCGAATGTGCAGCATTTGCAGATTTCTGCTTACTAGTAGAAGAGCTCCATTTTCCTTTGCCCTTCTGACTGGCCAGGAAAGCTTGATCTGCAACATGCATAATGGACCTATTCTGCCTAGACTGATCTTCCTGCAATAGAACAAAGACTAACTCCTCAAATGACAAGGCATTTGGATTTCCTTTCATCATCAACCAAAGAGTAGAAGCAAAACTCTGATATGAATCAGGAAGACCATTCAGAACGGTCTACACAAGTGAGCTATCTGGTATAACCTCATAAGGAGAAGTCAACTGTTCCTTCAAGTCTTTGATCTTTGTTAGGAAACTGTCCATAGAATCACCTTCATTCATGTGCTCACTGTCCAACTGTTTTCGGAGGTAAGCAACACGAGCCTCATTCCTAGCTTGGTACAATGTGGTAAGTGTATCCCAAGCATCCTTAGCTATTTTGCAAGAGCAAATATGAGGAATAATGGCACGTTTGATAGACAAAGCTATCAATGCATGTGCCTGGGCATCTCTGCCATCCCAACGAATCTGCTCTGCAGTAGGTGCAGCAAAAACTGCAGCACGAACAGGAATATGTAGAATACCATCATCTTCGACACCTTCTGCATCAGCTTCAGTACCTGCAGTTGTAGCAGTTGCAGGTGTGATAGGACGTTTTTCAAAACCTTGCACAATGTTCCCCAGTCCTTTTGCAACCAACACATGTCGCATCATATAAGCCCATAACGGGTAGTTGATACCATCCAACTTATCCTCAATAGCCAACATACAGAATACATCACTGCTTTCAACCATGGCCAGTGACTAAAATACCTTGATGCAGAAAATTGATTGTATCTCAAAAAGTTGAACATAACTGCCCAGATAAATTCTGCTACACCTATAGTAGACTTTGAGATGCTTATACTGGCAAACAGAAACTGGTATATACCTTTGGCACAAAAAGATGAAATAGCCTACACAAGCGCTGTGATAATGTGTTCGGAGGTCGAAATGAGCTCAGATCGCGATTTCGGCACAACAGAGCAAAGCCGTTCTGATCTCTGAAACACCCTGAGTATGCTCACCAAATTTCGTGCGAATCTAAGATTGCAAATGGAGGAGTGTCAACGGCACCTTAGATGAAGCAACGACCTGCTCTGATACCAATTGTTGGAGTTAGACGTCTGCGGCAGCACACGAACAGCACAAGGAAGAAGAAGAAGCTTGGAGCACAACACACAATACTGAATGTATTGCTAGAAAATGCACAAAGATAAGTAGCCCATTAGGGCAATAGGCGTATATACAAGCTGAGGGAAAAAAACCTCCTAAAGAGGGAAAAAAAATGCCCCGGTGGTCCTAGTGTGTTCACACACATCACTACCTAAATATATCAACATGGTCTTCCTACAACAAAACAAAAACTAACTCTTCAAATGTTAAGGCATTTGGATTGACTTTCATCATCAAACGAAGAGTAGAAGCAAAAATCTGATATGAGTCGGGAAGACCATTCAGAATAATCTGCACAAGTGAACTGCTAGGAAGAACTTCATCTGCAGAAATCAATTGTTCCTTCAAATCCTTGACCTTTATCAGAAAATTGTCCATAGAATCACCTTCATTCATGTGCTCACTCTCCAACTATTTTTGGAGGTAAGCAACACGAGCCTCATTCCTAGCCTGGTACAATGTGGTAAGTGTATCCCAAGCATCCTTAGCTGTCCTGCAAGAGTGAATGTGAGGAATAATGGCATGTTTGATAAATAAAGCTATCAATGCATGTGCCTTAGCATCTCTGCCATCCCAATGAATTTGCTCTACAATAGGTGCAATAGAAACAACAACACGAACAAGAATCTATAGAATATCACCATCTTTGACACCATCTACATCAGCTTTAGTACCTGTATTTGCAGGTGTAATAGGATGTCTTTCAACACCTTGCATAATATTACATAGTCCTTTTGCGACCAATACATGACACATCATATAAGCCCACAATAGGTAATTCGTACCATCCAACTTATCCTCAACAGCCAACATACAAAATACATCACTGCTTTCAGCCATGGCCATTGACTAAAATACCCTGATGCAAAAAAAATGACTGTATTTGAAAAAATTGAATAGAACTACCGTGATGAGTTCTGCTAAACCTGTAGTAGAATTTGAGACACTTATATTGGCAAACCAAAACTGGTATATATCTTTTGCACAAAAAGACAAAATAGCCTACATAAATTCTATGATACTGTGTTCAGAGGTCGAAACGAGCTCAGATCATGATTTCGACACCATAGAACAAAGCTGTTTTGATCTCTGAAACACTTGAGTATGCTTACCAAAATTCATGCAATTCTAAGAATGCAACCGGAGAGGTGTCAACGTTCCCTAGATGAAGCGGCGACCTGCTCTGATACCAATTGATGGAGTTAGATGTCTGCGGAAGCACATGAACAACACAAGGAAGAACAAGAAGCTTGGGGAAAAAACCTCCTAAAGAGGGAAAAAAGTGCCCCGACAGTCCTAGAGTGTTCACACTACAACATATCGAGGGTATACCGAGGATGCTACCGAGGCAAATTAATGGGCGTGATTTCTTCGCGACGTCGGTGTTAGAGTCAGTATACGCGTCGAAAAGAAAGCGCCGGTTTAGGCGCCGGTATAAGTGTCGATATAGGCATCAGTTTATGCCTCGGTATTACTGACGCTTATACCGACGTCCATAGCGACGCTCGCACTGGGCGTACCGACGCCTATACCGACATCCATATTGGAGCTACCGGCGCGTATATCGACGACCTTATCTGCACAAATTTTTTTGGGTAGAATGTGTTGTCTTTTGCTACAGCATGATGTTGTCTAGCAAAAGACAATACACTCTGCCCAACTGAGTACATGTGTTATGTACTCTAATGACAACCAAAACATAAACTTACATGAGCAAAAATGATCAATGAATCATGTACAAAAAGTTGTATATTCCATAAATGAAAAATGTACAAAAGTGTGGCAAACCACTTCTATATATGAATCGAATACAAACTGTGACAAAGCACTTCCATATAGGAATCGAATACAAAATTATGGTACATCATTGCCACATAGGAGTGTAATACAAAATTGTGGCAATGTAACAAAATGTACAAAATTGTGGCAATGTTACATCACTGTCGTATGCGAGTGTGATACAAAATTCTAGCATTGATCAAAATGTTTACACCTACAATCCTGCATATGCATATGCATTCATGTATGCATTCATGCATGTATGCATATGCATGCGTATGCATATGCATTCATGTATGCATATGCATGCATGTATGCATATGCATTCTTGTATGCATATGCATGCATGTATGCATATGCATGCATGTATGCATATGCATTCATGTATGCATATGCATTCATGTATGCATATGCATGCTTGTATGCATATGTATACATGCATATGCATGCTTGTATGCATATGCATGCATGTATGCATGTGCATGCATGTATGCATGTGCATGTGTGTACGCATATGCATATTTGTATGCATATGCATGCATGTATGCATATGCATGCATGTATGCATATGCATGCATGTATGCATATGCATGCTTGTATGCATATGCATGCTTGTATGCATATGCATGCTTGTATGCATATGCATGCTTGTATGCATATGCATGCATGTATGCATGTGCATGTGTGTACGCATATGCATATTTGTATGCATATGCATGCATGTATGCATATGCATGCTTGTATGCATATGCATGCTTGTATGCATATGCATGCTTGTATGCATATGCATGCTTGTATGCATATGCATTCATGTATGCATATGCATGCTTGTATGCATATGCATGCTTGTATGCATATGCATTCATGTATGCATATGCATTCATGTATGCATATGCATTCATGTATGCATATGCATTCATGTATGCATATGCATTCATGTATGCATATGCATGCTTGTATGCATATGCAGTCATGTATGCATTTATGCATGTATGCATATGCATGCATATGCATATGCATTCATGGATGCATATGCATTCATGGATGCATATGCATTCTTGTATGCATATGCATTCATGTATGCATATGCATGCATGTATGCATATGCATGCATGTATGCATATGCATGCATGTATGCATATGCATACTTGTATGCATATGCATTCATGTATGCATATGCATGCTTGTATGCATATGTATACATGCATATGCATGCTTGTATGCATATGCATGCATGTATGCATATGCATGCATGTATGCATATGCATGCATGTATGCATATGCATGCATGTATGCATATGCATGCATGTATGCATGTGCATGTGTGTACGCATATGCATATTTGTATGCATATGCATGCTTGTATGCATATACATGCATGTATGCATATGCATGCATGTATGCATATGCATGCATGTATGCATATGCATGCATGTATGCATATGCATGCATGTATGCATATGCATGCTTGTATGCATATGCATTCATGTATGCATATGCATGCTTGTATGCATATGCATTCATGTATGCATATGCATTCGTGTATGCATATGCATATGCATTCATGTATGCATATGCATATGCATTCATGTATGCATTCATGCATGTATGCATATGCATGTGTATGCATATGCATTCATGTATGCATATGCATGCATGTATGCATATGCATTCATGTATGCATATGCATGCATGTATGAATATGCATGCTTGTATGCATATGCATTCATGTATGCATATGCATTCATGTATGCATATGCATTCATGTTTGCATATGCATGCTTGTATGCATATGTATACATGCATAATGCATGCTTGTATGCATATGCATGCATGTATGCATATGCATACATGTATGCATATGCATGCATGTATGCATATGCATGCATGTATGCATATGCATGCATGTATGCATGTGCATGTGTGTACGCATATGCATATTTGTATGCATATGCATGCACGTATGCATATGCATGCACGTATGCATATGCATGCACGTATGCATATGCATGCACGTATGCATATGCATGCACGTATGCATATGCATTCATGTATGCATATGCATGTATGCATATGCATATGCATGTATGCATATGCATATGCATGTATGCATATGCATGCATGTATACATATGCATGCATGTATGCATATGCATACATGTATGCATATGCATGCTTGTATGCATATGCATTCATGTATGCATATGCATGCTTGTATGCATATGCATGCTTGTATGCATATGCATTCATGTATGCATATGCATGCATGTATGCATATGCATTCATGTATGCATATGCATGCTTGTATGCATATGCATTCATGTATGCATATGCATATGCATTCATGTATGCATATGCATATGCATTCATGTATGCATATGCATATGCATTCATGCATGTATGCATATGCATGCATATGCATATGCACTCATGTATGCATATGCATGCATGTATGCATATGCATGCATGTATGCATATGCATGCATGTATGCATATGCATGCATGTATGCATATGCATGCTTGTATGCATATTCATTCATGTATGCATATGCATGCTTGTATGCATATTCATGTATATATGTATGCATATGCATGTATGTGTATACATATATATGCATGCATGTATGTGTATGCATATGCATGAATGAGTATGCATATGTATTATGTATGTGTGTATGCATATGCATTGTGTATGTGTTAATGCATATGCATGTGTGTATGCATATGCATTGTGTATGTGTTAATGCATATGCATGTGTGTATGCATATGCATTGTGTATGTGTGTATGTGTATGCATATGCATGTGTGTATGCATATGCATTGTGTATGTGTGTATGTGTATGCATGTGCATGTGTGTATGCATATGCATGTGTATGTGTATGCATATGCATATGCATGTGTATATGCATATGCATGTTTGTATTCATATGCATGTGTGTGTTTATACATATGTGAGTGTGTATGTATATATATATATATATGTATATATATCTCAATCGAAAACAAAACTAAAAAGAGAAGATATTAGAAAAGCAAAAACATAAAGAAAGAAAAAACAGTGATATTTCTCTCACTTACATCGATATAATTGTTCGAATCAAGGTTGTCAAAATCCACTTGAAGTTCTCCTTCTCGAATTGCTAAAAATTTGATCCCAAAAATCTCTTGCAAAATTAAAGAAAGAACATATTAGAAAAGGAAAAACATAAAGAAAGACAAAAGAGAGCTACAATATGTGCGATCTACTTACCAAATCGTCATATCTATAAAAATATAGGTGTGCTTAGAGAGAGAGAGAGGGAAGGAGAGGAAAAGAGAGAGAGAGAGGGAAGGAGAGGAAAACAGAGAGAGAGAGAGAGAATTGTTTGAATCAAGGTCATCAAAATCCACTTGCAGTTCTCCTTCGTCGAATTTCCAAAAATTTGATCGCAAAATCTCTAGCAAAACCAAACAGAGAACATATTAGTAAAGCAAAAACATAAAGAAAGAAAAAAGAGTGCTACAATATGTGCGATTTACTTACCAAAACTTCAGATCTATAAAGATAGAGGTCGGTTTAGAGAGAGAGAGAGAGAGAGGGAGGGAGAGAGAGGGAGGGAGAGAGAAGGAGAGAGAGTGAGAGAGAGGGAGGGAGAGAGAGAAAGAGGGAGGGGGGAGAGAGAGAGAGAGAGAGAGAGAGAGAGAGAGAGAGAGAGAGAGAGAAAGGGTGACAAATAGAGATCTGCTGTTGGCGCGCACAAACCCGACAGGAGAAGAGCTAAATTCAAAACGCTCAGAATGACGAATTTTGGTTTCGGACCCGGTTAAAAAGAGGGCGTCGGTATAAGCGTCGGTAATTCCAGCAAATTGCCGATGCTTATACCGATGCTTATACCGACGCAGTCTTTCCGATGCAAAACGGCTTTTCCAAATTCTCCGAGGGTCATACCGATGCCGACAGCTGACCGTTGGTATGCTGACCGTCGGTATTCACTCGATATGTTGTAGTGTCACACATATCACTACCTAAATATATCAACACTAATGACTCCTCTTATCCTGTAATGGAGTTAGTAACATCATTTTGAATACTACTTATGGTAGTTCTTTCACATTGTTAGATGCTTTATATGTGCCAATGATCAAGAAAAGCCTATTATCAATTTCAACATTATCCAAGATTAGATTGGTTGTCAAATTTGTTGATGATTGATGTACAAGTCATGATCCCTCACATGCTGATGTTATTATTGTAACATTTTGGCCTTGAAATATTGTAAACCTATCACCACTCCCATGGAAACAATTACGATTGAGTCTTCATGATGCTAGAGATGCATTTGATGTTGTTATCTATCAAAAAGTTGTTAGATGCTTGATTTACTTATGGATAACATGGCCTAATATTCAATCTGTTGTCTCTTAGATGAGAAGCTTTATGAATTTCCTAGGTGTCAAGCATTGGCAAGTGGTTTGCTCGTCTTTTGCTACTTAAGTGGCACCTAGCTACTTGGATTGTTTTATCCCAAGGGTGGATCATTACTATGAGATTTACATGCTTTTTTAGACTCGAATTGGGCTAGTTGCTATGACACTCGTGTATCCATGAGTGTTTTTTTCTGCATGCTTGGTAGCTCATGAATATTGTGGTTGAGCAAGAAGAAGCTTGCTGTGTTCATTTATAGTTGTGAGGCCGAGTATAGGGCAACTTTCATAGTGATTGTTGAGTGTGTGTGGCTGTATCTGGCTATTCTTCCATCTGCAAGCTTTTTAAATTTGTAAACCCATTTATTTCCAATCACTTTCTTACCATTTTGTTTTGGAACAAGTTCCCAAGTCTTGTTCTCTTCAAGAGCATTGAACTCCTCCTTCATTGCTTCTTCCCATTGTTTCTTACCTTTTGCTTCACTGTAATTCTAAGGTTCTTCATCTTCCTTTACTAAGTAAGAATAGTTTTTCTGAGTCAAATAAGAAGTGTCATAGGAATACCTTGTTAGTTGTTTCCTTACTCTGTTTGACCTTCTTAGCTCATATTCTTCATGTGTATATGAATACACATCTTCATCAAATCTTGGTTCATCTTCATTTCTCATACCTGATCTAATCCTGGACGTACTTGCCTGCATATGATCTTCATCTCCATTTACCTGCATATGTGATTTTCCTTTTTCTTTCCTTCTTATCTCTTCTTCAAGTGTTTCAACACTATGCTCTTTATCTGTATACCAGCTCTTTCCTTCATCAAATGTCACATCTCTGGAAACAGTAAACTGTTTGGTTAGAGGACTCCATAACCTATAACCCATTTGTTTTTCATCATATCCGATGAACACATATTTTTCAGCTTTTGGTTCAAGCTTATGTCTCAATTGTGATGGTACATAAGCATAAGCGACCGATCCAAACACTTTACAATGATCAAGTGTTGGTTTCTTACCCCACCAAGCTTCATAAGGAGTCATCCCATTTAAAGCTGTACATGGTAATCTATTTACCAGATATGTTGCTGTATTTACAGCCTCATCCCAAAGATAATTTGGACAATTCTTCTCCTTTAGCATTGCTCTTGCAAACTCAAGTAGAGTTCGATTTCTCCTTTCTGCTACTCCATTTTGTTGCGGTGTATACCTGCAAGTTATTTCTCTTTTGATACCTGCATTCCACATATAATCATTGAACTCTCGAGAAAAATATTCTCCTCCTCCATCAGACCTTAGTCTTTTGAGTTTCTGTCCTGTAAGTCTTTCAGCATATGCATGAAAATGCCTGAAAGCTTCAAATACTTATGTCTTCTCTTTCAAAACATAAAGAGTTATCCATCTTGTTGCATCATCAATAAAAAGAACATAATACCTTGAGCCACTGATAGATCCTTCTTTTGTTGGTCCCCATACATCTGTATGTATGAGTTCTAACACATCATCGTGTTTGTACCCTTTCTTCTGAAATGGTAACCTATGAGCTTTTCCCATCTGACAGGCTTCACACTTGTGAATCATATGTTGATTCTTCATATTTGGTAATCCTCTCATGGATTGTTTCTCCACCATAGTTTTGATTCCTCTTTCATTAAAATGTCCTAACCTCTTATGCCAGAGGTCTAACTCTGTGAATACTTCATCACCATGTGTGATCAAGGCTTGACCAACATTTTCTTGTACTTTAAGAGTAAAAAGTCTACCTTCCTTTTTACCATGGACAATTTGATTGTATCCATTCTCTAGATCTTCAACAAATACTCCTTCATTTGTAAATCTGACTTGAAAACCTTTTTCTACTATCTGTTCCACACTGATCAGATTCTTCGGGATTGTTGGAACATACATTTGTTAGTATGTCAGCTCCATTCTTACACTTTACCTTTCCAATTGACCTTACATTATGTTTTGTGTTATCACCTGTTTGTACTGTATGATTTGAAATACCTCCTTCAAGTTTTGATAACAATTCTATATTTCCTGACAAATGATTTGAACAACCAAAGTCAATATAGAATACCTTGAGGTCTTCATTCTCTATCACACTTATCGAGTTCATCATCAACGTTGTATGACTGTCATGCTGCGTATCATTCGCATAATTGTAGTAGGTAGTGTTGTGAGACTGACCCCAACTTCTTGCTCCACCTCTACCATATCCGCCTCTTTGGCTTTCTCTACCTCTTTGATATCTTCTGCTTCTGCCTCTACTATTATCGTTCTGATTCTGACTTGATCCTTGAGAATTATGCTAGCAATCATAAGCCAAATGATTGCTTAATCCACAGATCCAACAAGTCTTCTTGTTGTTAGTCTGATTACCTCTTCCTTTACCTTTACTTTTACTTCTGGCATTACCTCTTCCTCTTGAAAAATTTGCTTGAGTAAACATTTCCTCTTCATCTTTTTCTTTACCTTTATCACCTTTCTTCTTATTCTTTGCATACATATCCGAACTATGTCCTTTATCTCCATCTGTCTTCAAATCTTGCTCAAATGTTAACATTAGTCCAAGCAACTGATTTAAATCTGGTATAAAATGATTTAAAGAAAGTTCAGTTGAGAGTACGAAAGGTTTCCACCTTTCATCTCCTCTCAATCCTGCAAGCACTTGTGCTATCAACCTGTGATCTTCAATATCTTCATCAATAGATCCAAGACTATCTGCCAAGTCTTTCATCTTAGGGACATAATCACTAATGCTTTGAATTTGCTTTTTCTTGAACGTTGTAAACTCTGACCATAAGCTAGCCTTCCTAGCTTTCAACGTATTTTGGAAATGATCTTCCAATGCACTCCATATGTCTTCCGCTTTCTCCAGACCTCTAATGTGCGGTAGTAGATGATCTGTATCGGTATTGTAGATATAAGCTCTTGCCGTTGCATCTTTCTTCTGTCACAGCTTCAAGGCTTCTAACTCTTCTTTCTTCGGTTGACTGTCGTCTTTGAAATTCGGCTTCTTTTCTTCTCCTGTCACATATATCATTAAGTCCTTACTCATAAGTAAGCCTTCCATGCGCATTACCCATGCGGGATAATTATCTCTGTCCAATTTGTCAATAGAGATATGATTTGCCATAATCTTCTTGTTTCTGTTACTTTCGGTGAGTGTAATTGTTAAAAGGTTTTACCTTTTTCAAACCTTTACCCTTGAGAATTACTTCGGAACGTTTCTTGACGTCGTTTGTTGTTGATCATCTCATCTTTCACCTTTCTTGTGAAAGTTCTTCGAATTCTCTTGTATCTTTACTTCCGTTTCTACTTCTGAGAAACCTTTTCTGCTCTTGAGAACCTTTCTGCTTTGATACCACTGTTGATTTCGTGACAAAAGCTTGTTCACTAACAAGACTACGGAAAATTGCCATGCCTCAACTAGAACTAAGCTAGAGTGATATTAGAACACCTCTATAATCATCAGTAGCTTAGCAACCTCCTGAAACTGAAAACTTTACAATTGTATTTTGAACTCACCAAAATTTCACCGGAACTTCACCAGACTGTCACCGGAATATCACCGTAATCTTACCGGAATCAACTGCAATTCTGTTTGTAATTACTTCAAATGATTGTAGATGAAGTAAGGAAGTAATACCTAAGCTTCCTTCAGTAATTGAACTCTTTCTGAAGTTTAAGAAAAAACTTCACCAGTTCTGGATGACTTTTACGGTTAGACTTTGTACTGTGTACATGTCCCGTTTCACAAAACTCTTTTGATCAGTTTGTAGTTCAGACTCCTAGCTTCAAGATGAGCTATTATTCATGAAAAAATTTACACTGTGTTACGAGATCTAACTCTCAGAAGTACCGGAAAATGTTTACTGAGAAAAACTATAACTATTAACTAACTTTCACAATAACATGAAATTACTCAGATTTCTTCACATACGAAGAATGCGCTCAATCTTCCACATGAACATTTGTTTTTTATTAGAGAAGATGTGTACAAAATAGCTTGGCCTCACTTTGCTCATAGCTATGGAAAACTCTCCTACTCTGAGTAGTTATTCCTTACCATCTCTCTCAGATGAATACCCGAGAATTCAGGTTCTATTATTCATCTCTACATACGCAATCTCTGGTGTCTTCTATATCACTATCCTCAGTTTCTATATGCACTATTCTATTCCGGTTCTATGTGCTCTCTCCCATCTTCTTCCTTCTCTCAGCTCTCTTATATACAATTTTTGATCCGCGTTTCAACAAACTCGTAATTCTGATTTCTACGCTGTATATTAGAGACGTGAATTTGTCCCTTCACTAAGGCTTGATTTTCTAAATGTTTTGTTTCTACTTCTCTTTGTCTTTATGTCTATCTGTATGTCAAATTTGTGAGTGATTCTTCAACATAGATAGATAGATAGATAGATAGATAGATAGATAGATAGATAGATAGATAGATAGATAGATAGATAGATAGATAGATAGATAGATAGATAGATAGACAGACAGAGAGAGAGAGATAGACAGACAGACAGACAGACAAACAGACAGAGAGACAGACAGACAGATAGATAGATAGATAGATAGATAGATAGATAGATAGATAGATAGATAGATAGATAGATAGATAGATAGATAGATAGATAGATAGATAGATAGATAGATAGATAGATAGATAGATAGATAGATAGATAGATATATAGATAGATAGATAGATAGATAGATAGATAGATAGATAGATAGATAGATAGATAGATAGATAGATAGATAGATAGATAGATAGATAGATAGATAAATGGACAGAGACACACAAACACACACAAACACGCATGCAGACAGACTGACGGAGAGAGAGACAAAAAGACAGACAGAGAGATAGATAGATAGATAGATAGATAGATAGATAGATAGATAGATAGATAGATAGATAGATAGATAGATAGATAGATAGATAGATAGATAGATAGATAGATAGATAGATAGATAGATAGATAGATAGATAGATAGATAGATAGATAGATAGATAGATAGATAGATAGATATATAGATAGATAGATAGATAGATAGATAGATAGATAGGTAGGTAGGTAGATACATAGATAGATAGATAGATAGATAGATAGATAGATAGATAGATAGATAGATAGATAGATAGATAGATAGATAGATAGATAGATAGATAGATAGATAGATAGATAGATAGATAGATAGGTAGATAGATAGATAGATAGATAGAGATGTTGAGGAAAGTCTACTCAGTGTATGAGAGTTTTCCATGGCTATGAGCAGAATGAGGCCAAGCCATTTTGTACACATCTTCTCTAATAGTTAACACATATTTGTGTAGAAGGATTTTGTGAGAGAGATGTTGAGGAAAGTCTACTCAGTGTATGAGAGTTTTCCATGGCTATGAGCAGAATGAGGCCAAGCCATTTTGTACACATCTTCTCTAATAGTTAACACATATTTGTGTAGAAGGATTTGGTCTAATTCCTCTTGTGTGTTGAATTCTAACTGATTTCATATCAGTGTGTAAGTTAGTTGACAGTTACGAGTTTTCTGGGGAACTTTTCCCTGATCTTCTTAAGGTCAAATCTCACAGTACAGTGTAAATTTTTTCATGAATGATAGCTCATTTTAAAGCTATTACCTTCAACTACAATTGGTCAAAAGATCTTTACAAAACGGGATGCATACTCAGAGAAATGAGTCTAACAGTGAAGGTATGTCAAATCGATGAAGTCATTTTTCAGATTTCAGACATAGTGCAAATGTTGAAGTGAATTCAGAAGATTTTGAAGTTATTACTTGAAAGTCTTACTTGGTATGTGTTGCTTACATTAGCAAGAACTTCTATTAGCAAAAGATCAAAAGAATTTGTACGAATCAAGCTAATACAGATCAGATTTGAAGTTAGAAGAAAAAGCGCAGATTTTTGAAAAGTGAAATTTTTTATTTCACTAAGTTTGGTGGTAAAGTTTTTAAATTGAGAGTGTTACTAAGCTAATGATGATTACAGAGGTGTTCTAATATCACTTTAGCTTAGTTCTTGTGGTGTTTCGTACATCAACAAGTGGTATCAGAGCAAAAAGCTCCTCAAGAGTGAAAGGAGGAGCAGATACAAGAGGAATTGAAGAGTTCTTCATTAAAGAGGTGAAAGTTGAGGTGTTCAACAACAAAAGACATCAGAGGAGTGCTTCAAAGTTATTCTCAAGGGTAAAGATCTACAATAGGTACCATACTTTAACCTTATACTCACAGGTTGCAGCAGAAACAAGAAGACTATGGCAGATCATGTATCTATTGACAAATTGGACAGAGATAATCAATGCTTCCTCTATCCAAATCGGAGGAATTTCTTCATTATGGGCTTCCATGTTATGCAATTGAGCTGCAATTAGTTTCATGTGAAGAGTCACAATTGGCACTTCATTTTTGTGTGTCCAGGTTTACCATAATTCCAACAGGTGATACGTGGTCGCTTCTATTGGGCATCCACCACTGAAGTTTGCAAGGTAGGTGGTTTGGTAGATTGGAGAGACAAAGTAATAGGTGTATTTGAGTAGTTGGATTGTAGAGGATGAGGAAAACTAGAGTAAGATGGGGCATTAAAATTACATTTCATAGGAAAAGTTGGTTTAACAAGAAGCGGTAATTGACACGGTTGTTGTAGACGAATCGACTTGGTTACGGACTAAAAATTCTTTTCTAAATCATGGACAAAAGAGATAGCCTCATTGAGCATTGTAGGCCATAGGGTGTGAAGCTTGTCTTGGATTCTAATCTCCAAACCATATTCATATTTTTGCTGCAAGATATCCTCCAGTACATCTTCGAGCATTCGAACCAATAATGAATTTTGCCAGAAACCGCTCCAGGTAGTGACAATTTCAAGCTCCTTCCATGTAAAGGTTTTCCATGCACGTTAAACATGTAAATGCTATCAAGGAGGAAGAAAAGTATCCTTCAGTTTATCTTGGAAAGCCTTCCACATTGTTGGATGATATGTGATGTGCCACAGGACATTCCACCAGAGCTGAGCTTTTCCTATTAAATAGTTAGTGGCAAATTTGACTTTTCCACTTTCAAGATATGTTTCATTAGAATAGCTCTTGTCAAATTGTGATAACCATGAAAGAACTAAAGGGCCGTCTTTATAGCCATCAAACTATAGAAATTGGTAGTTTTTAACACCAATTTTGGAATGCGCACCATCAGATTGGGTAGAGACAATAGCTTTTATCACCCTCACAAGGTTATCTTCATCAAATTGCATCTTTTGAAGTACTTCCTCACATTGTCAAATCTCTTTCTGAGTGCCTCGAAGTTCGTGCTACATGAGCTCGAGTTGTTGCTTGAGTGGTACCTCAGGTGGAGATGACTGACCAAAATCCTCCATGGTGTTTGTAGGGTCCATGGGTATGAAGAGAACAAAAACCTCTTGCTAGATATGTAAAAACAATTTTGAGATTGCTTGAATTTAAATGTAAAAGGAAGGGTTGTTCTCGGGAATTGAAAAAGTAAGAAAGAGATACAAGTTGCGTTAAATATAAGAAAAGAGAACTAGACTGAGAACACAAAGAGATAGTGTAGTGGTAAAACACTTCCCTTGTGAGAGTGAGGTTGTGGGTTCAAATCCTCCCTCCTTGCTGAATATAAAACTCCTTATTGCCACTGATAAATTAAAAGGGGTTCGCGCATAGCCAACAGTCGCCAAGGGATCCATGGGTGCTAGGGAATCCAAAGATGCCTTAGTTATGCCTAAGTTTTATGCCTTAGTTGACGCCTTGGAGTAAGCCGAAGGTGTAAACATAGGTGTAAATGTAGGCACATGTTTAGAAACTGGAATAGAGACCAAAACCAAACTGAAACTGAAACTAAAACTAAGATAGGGATAGGGATTGGGATCAGGATTGGGAGCGGAATTAGAATCCAAATCAGAAGCGGAAGGGAATAGCAAACAACGAAATAGAGATCAAACACCAAAATAAACGGAAACATACCCCTCCATAGTGACACGCACATAACTATGATACCACTATTATTATAATCTTAATTCATGCGCACATAGAGGTTATGAATGCTAAAAACACACAGAGAAATAGATATGCAAGGAGGCGAGACAGAATGTAGTATTGGGTGCAATCGCCTCCCATGCACTCTGTTTCTATAGTCCATAAAGTGTGTGTATTTATAGGATTTTTTTCATTATGTCGAAAATAGGGGTTACATGAGAGTGGCTTAGAAAAGCATGTGTGAAAGTAAAATTTGGTCTCTTTTGTGGAGATCCATTGTTTTTATTAATAGAGATCGTAGTCTACAACTATTCTTATCCTGACCACTAGTTTTAGTAATTGTTTCCAAAAATAGAACTCTCTACATGGGTTTATTTACAAACTATATAAAATATAAATACGATTATTCATGTCTATCCTTTCACCCCTTTCACGTCTTCATGAAGAGAAACCACTCCAACAATTCCTTGTTCAACACTTTCCATAGTTCATAACACATTTTTTCAAAAGTTATCTACAATTTTAGTCTAAAGCTTCTAATTGAATATCCCATATAAGAAAACATTAATATGATATTGTTAGCAGTGAGTGTGGAGATCACTATTTCTCATAAATATATGTTGTAATGAGAAAGGGATTTTTATGGAGATCTAAATGGTTTCTAAAGTCTGGAATTTTTGGTATGTTTTGTATATTCTGAAGTATTGAACAGTATGAAGATGACAGAGAAGAGTAGTTCATTATGATATGTTATGTTGCGGTGAGGTGTGAAGTTCGAAAGACGTTGATACGGAGCAGTGTATTTCAGAAAGTCGATCAGATGATGCTCTGTACGGAGCATCATCTAACCGACTTTTGATACGGAGTGGTGTATTATGAAAAGTCGGTCAGATGATGTGTAATCACAGTATTCATTCAGAATGATGTATAAGCAATCCTATTAATCAAATAAGTACTTTCTATTGACGAATTCCTTTATCTTTGAATATTGTCCGTGTATGAAGTCTTTGCGTAATACAGTGTTAAGATTCTGGAAGCTTATGCGGTGAAGTTTATAATAAGGGATACAAATGCATGTTATGATTATGGTGTTATAGTCATTCATAATTCGCATTCCTGTACCCATTCCTTTGGACATTCGGTACTGTGTTTTAATGAAATACAGTAGCAAGTAAACATTTGGCAACCACAATGGGATGGGGTCCATGATGAAATACATCACTGGATAGATTGATGTCGTTATAGAGTGGGTGAAGTATTTCGATGGCGATGCACCACAGTGTGCTCTCCTTCTTGAGAGCTTCACGATGATACACTCGGAGTAGAAACCAAGCTCCTAAGGCCACACACAGTACTCTGCATAGAGGCTGCAAAATACGCAGAAAACACAGTACACAAGGAGCACGAAGACAGATTACTTAGGTATTACAAATGCGGTCGAACATACAGTTTGTGACTGACTAGGCCACTATATGTCTTATTAAAGAACATATACAAAGAAGTGTCCAGTGGCCATTTGGCCTTTCACATGGACACTAACGGTAACAATCTCCCACCAAAGGCCAACATGGCCAAAGTAACTATGGGAGAAAAATGATAAAGAATACCTGAGTATAAGTATACAAACTATACCTCCCACCTGATGGGCATGTTACACAGTATACAAGTGAGTGTGTAAGATCAAGAATCAAGTAACCCCCATCAAGTGACAACAGTGTCGAAAGCTATCCTGTGGTAGAGCTTTAGTCAAAGCATCTGCAGCATTATCTCGAGTGTGAACCTTCTCAAGAATAATGCACTTAGTGGCTAAGCAATCTCTAATGAAGTGATACCTCACCTCAATGTGCTTGCTCTTTGCATGATAGACCGGATTCTTAGCCAAAGCAATGGCACTCTGACTATCACTAAGCAAGCGAGGTACATGCTGAGGTAAACCGACAACCAAGATGAGAAAGCCACAAATGCTTCCTTACATGCCTCACTTGCTGCAACATACTCTGCTTCTGTGGTGGAAACAACAGTACATTCTTGAAGACGAGATCTCCAAGAGATAGTACCTCCAGCAAAATGAAAAATGTATCCTGATGTAGACTTACGATTGTCTACACAACCAGCATAGTCAGAATCTGTGTAACCAATAATGGATGCTTTCCCTCTACCTAAGCATAGACACTTGTCCTTAGTGCCACTCAGATATCTCAAAATCATCTTGACCGCTTCCCAATGTTTCTTGCCAAGATTAGACATATATCTGCTCACAACTCCCATTGCAAATGCAATGTCTAGTCTCGTATCTACCATAGCGTACATGAGACTACAAACAGCATACTGATAGGGTATTTTGGTCATGAATTCCTTTTCCTCATCTGATTTGGGGCAATCATCCTTGCTCAATTTCACATATGTGGGTAAAGGTGTACTCAATGCCTTTCCACCCTGCATATTGAACCTGCGAAGTACTTTGGATATGTACTCACTTTGAGACAAGTATATGCATCTTTTTCTCCTATCACGAGTAATGCGCATGCCAAGAATATGTTTGGCATCCCCCAAATCCTTCATATCAAATGTCTGACTCAACTTCTTTTTGAGAATTGACAAGTCATAAGAGGACTTCCCAGCAATCAACATATCATCGACATAAAATATCAAACATATCAAGCTGCCATATGAGCATCTCTTTGTGTAGAGACAACGATCCTCATTGCTTCAAGAATAGCCTTGAGACTTCATAAAAGCATCAAACTTTTGGTACCATTTTCTAGGGGACTGTTTAAGTCCATACAAGCTCTTCTTGAGCTTACAAACTAGACTTTCCTTGCCAAGAACTACATAACCCTCTGGTTGTTCCATATAGATCTCATATGTAAGATCTCAATGCAAGAAAGCAGTTTTCACATCCATTTGGGCTAACTCTAAGTCCTCCATTGCAACGAATCCAAGCAACATGCGCAGGGTAGTCATCTTGACCACTCGAGAGAAGATTTCCTCGAAATCAACACCATGTTGTTGCTTAAAACCCTTTGCAACAAGTCGTGCTTTATACTTTGGAGAAGCACTATCTGATGTGAATTTCAGCTTATATACCCATTTACATGGTAAAGCTTTCCTACCATTTGGCAAAGGTACTAAATCCCAAGTACCATTCTTGTGAATAGAATCCAACTCTCTTCATGGCACGCTCCCACTTGACATGATCCTCTGTCTGTATAGCCTCTTTGTAGCGAGAAGGCTCACCGGCATCTGTTAGCATAACATAATCTAAACTTGGAACATATCTATCAGGTGGATGTGAGACACGTGCAGAACATCTCAATAGTTGCTGAACAGGAACATGTGCAGACTGATATGAATGGACATTCTCATGAACATCCCTATGTGCAGCATTTTTATGCATGCTAACTTGAGGACTAGTATCCTCAAACACCACTCTTCTCACTTCAACCTCCTTAATGGGCTGTTTATGCATCTTAGACTCATTGAAAATGACATCACTACTTTTGATCATTATCTGTGTTCTAGGATCCCATAAGCGATATCCAAATTGTCTTTCTCAACCATATCCAAGAAAAATGCATTTCTTTGACTTATGGTCCAACTTTTATCTAAGATTATTGGGTATATGAACATATGCTTGACACCCAAAAACTCGAAGATGATCATAATATGGTGGCTTCCCTGTCCACAACTCTTGTGCCACTTTCAGACCTTTGGCAGTACTAGGTGAAAGGTTAACCACATGAACTGGAGTCAATACTGCTTCTGCCCAAAAACCTTATGAGAGGTTTGCATGATGCAACATAGAGACTACTCTATCTTGAATAGTTCTATTCATCCTCTCAGCTAGACCATTCTGTACTGGGGTATAAGGAGCTGTAAACTCTCTACGAATCCCTCTAGATTGACAGAAAGGGCTAAATTCATGTGAGGTATACTCACCCCCATTATCTGAACGTAAAGCCTAAAGCTTAGTTACTTTTTCAATCTCAACTGAAGCAAGCCATTTTTTGAAACTAGGAAATACAACATCCTTCGATTTGATAGGATATACCCAAACTTTTCTAGTAGCATCATCTATGAATGTGACAAAGTAAAGAGCACCACCTAAGGACCTAGTGGGCATAGGACCACACACATTTGTATGAACGAGATCTAAAGGTTGAATTGAAGATTCAATATGCATTCTATGCATATTTCTGGTTTGCTTTCCATATTGACAATGCTCACAAAATGAAAAATCAGAGAAAGATAGCATAGGTAAGTAGCCAAAAGGAGAAAGATTTTCCATTTCACTACGCGATATATGGCCCAAACGACCATGCCAAATACAAGCCATAGGCTGTTCAGTAACAACTAACAAGTGTTCTTTCTGTGATACAAATAAAGGATAACCCAACTTTGTTTCCTTTTGCAATAACCATATTGCCCTTTGATATGCGAAAGGACTAAGCATAGAAGACCACCTTGTAACCAAGGTCATCAAGTTGACCAACTGACATCAAACTACATGATAACTGAGGTACATGGCGTACATTATGTGTAGTAAATTTTGAACCATCAATGAATTGCAGAACCACATCTCCAATCCCCACAACATCACCTTGGTAAGAGTCACCAAGTCTCACGGTACCAAGAGACTTTGCTGCATAATTAGAGAACCATTCTCTATGTGGTGTCACATGGAAAGAAGCACCAGAATCTAGCAGCCAGGTGTGGGAAAGAGAATCAGCCATTAAAGCCTCAGTTGGCACAGTACTATCAAGTGTCAACACATCAGCATCATCAAAAATAGCATTAATTTCTTCAATCTTCACAATCGAAGTAGATGGTGCAGGTAACTGTTTAACATGCCCATCAACATTCTGTCCTTTACCTTTAGCATTCTTTAATGCATAACAGTCTTTCTTCATGTGTCCTTTCTTATGACAATAATGGCATTCGATATCCCTCTTCCTTGATTTACTTCTAGTCTTATTTCGTTGACCATTCTTTTCCTTGTTCTTGCTCTTGCCACGTTGTTGATTCTTTCCTTGGTAAGAATCACAAACATTATATGCATCTCCACTCTGAGTGCCAACCATAGATTTTCTGTGAATCTCCTCACTCAAGAGTGCTCCACATATGTCATCATAGACGAGTTTACCACCAGGTGCACTATTGCTAAGAGCTGTGCAAAACGTATCCCATGATGATGGCAAGGTGCATAACAACAATACTGCTTTCATTTCATTATCCATATCCATCTTCTGAGCCTGTAACTGAGAGAATATAGCATCAAACTCATTCAGATGAGCAGCAACACTATCTGTGTCCTTCATACGAAGGTCATATAATTTTCTCATCAGATAGACTTTATTTGATGCCGTCTCTTTTTCATATGTATTGCATAACTTCTTCCAAAGCTCCTCTGCACTTTCACAGTCTAATATTGTAAAGTAAACATTATCTGCTAGGTGCAAGCAAATGGTAGACCTGGCCATTTCATCTAACTCATCCCAATCATCTTCATCCATGTCAACAAGCTTCTTTGAAATTCCATTTACTGGCTTCCATTGCCTCCTTTGAATTAGCACATCTTTAATCTGATTCTTCCATAGAGCAAAGTTTGTGCCATCAAATTTTCGGATCTCAAAATGGTCTTTGCCCTGCAAGTTATAGCTCCTCCTCGGAACACTAGCACTAGACCCTGATCCACCGGATGATGCCATGATGGTAGAGAACTGAATAGAATGATAATGGAGCTAGAAGAGTCCGAAAACCAACAAATAAGTGTATCAAGGAGTAAATCGACCACTGTATAGTTGACAAAACCAAAAATCTGGAAAAATTTTGCTAGAGTATCCTCTACAAAATGAGCCTATGACCAGTGTCAAAATATCATAAAACTGCGAGGTCTGACATGTTTTCCTGCATAGTGAATCACTGACTCCACTGCATATAATCAGTTACCCAATAGAAGCCAACTAGGCTTATCGAGCACCTATGAACAACTATCATACATCTCCTATGGTGAGGCTGGGTAAGTCTTCCACCTACATCACCGAAGTGACCCCAACATCTGGGTGTCTCCTAGTTAAGAAAACCTCACCACGACCCTCTTTATCAAACGTAAAAGGCTTTATGCAAAGAACGTAACCGCTATATCAATGACCACATGGACGTACATAAGCCGTATCCACAGAAGCGTACATAGTGTGTATGTGCTCAATATATGCAGTAAAATGACACTAAAGGCTGAATACACAGCCCAAAAGATTAGCCAATAACACTTGCAAGTGTTTATCAAATGTGATATTTTAAGCTCAAAACAAACTTGCATAAATTTGCAGCAACTGCTCCCACCAAAACTGAAACCTTTCAAGAAACCTGTAGTTTTACGAGTGTGGCTGAAAACACATCCCCAAAGGTTTATAGTTATTGTCAGAGAAGTACAAAGAAAACTCTTCTTGATGTTCTTGGACCTGTGTGAAGAGAACTATGTGCAGAAGTACTTCAAAATGGTGGACAACTAAAAATGCTTCAAAAATAAGCTTTGAAAGCAAAGAATGAAGCTTTGAGGGACCAAAACATGTTCAAGGTAATGTCAACCTTAGTCTTTCCCCTTCTTCAGACACCACAACAGTGTACCTTAGTGACAAGAGATTGCCACAGTTAAGCGAGCTCCGAGGGGAACAATACTGGGATGGGTGACCTCCCGGGAAGTATCGGGAACCTCTATATTCCTTGATCATTGAGGTCCTCCCTCGCACGCAGCCAACGGCGCCAACGGTGACTTCAGTGACTCGGATGACAAGGTATGCCAAGGTCTATGCCTTAGTTGTCGCCTTAGACGCAAGCCTTGGAGGAAGGGGGTGCTCGCTTTGCTCGCACAAAAGGAACAAAGCTTTTGCCTCGAACTGCTCTGATACCAACATAGTACACAAGGAGCATGAGGATAGATTTCTTAGGTATTACAAATGCGGTCGAACATACACTCTGTGACTAACCAGGCCACTATATATTTTATTAAAGAACATATACAAAGAAGTGTCTAGTGGCCATTTGGCCTTTCACATGGACACTAACGGTAACAGTGGGAAGGAATACCTTAAATGAAATTATACTTTTGACTATTTGGACAAATTTATTAAGCAGATGTTGGAAACAATACACCTTGAAGATATTTCAATTGATGAAGCAATTAGTATTCCAGAACAGTTGCTGTACTGGGTGGAGAATGGGTGCTATCTTCGAAACTCTTGCAGGATTGGATTTTCAAGTGGAGGAACAAAAAGTTAGCCAAGGCTTCATGGCGAGGGGAATCTAGTGGAGCCGACCAACAGTGCCAACAATAGGAAGAAGAATACCCTATGGAATCAGGTCAAGATGACGGCAACAAACCCCAACTAGAATTAGCCTTATCCATAGTCCCTTTCACCCGACTCGGTGTCTTGGAAGAATTTGATGATATGATGGCATGCTGAAATCCACTCCCAGGGTTATATTACACACACTTTTATGGTAGAACAAATGAAGATCCAGATGTGCACATATGAACATTTGAGAACCAATATGTCTATAATCATCGAGGCCTACAAGACAATGACCATAAATCTTAGGTATTTCAAGCGACTCTGGCTAGAGATGGAGTTAAATGGCTCATCGAGTACCCCCAGACCATTTCTCCTCTTATGAAGAGTTGAAACAAGCTTTCCTAGAATGATTCCTAATAGCCAAAAGCATTTTGGAACTATATCCTACTCTGTAGTACATGATGCAGAAAGTGACAATAGAGAAATATGCCTCAGATTTTAGATCTAGGATGTGGCAACTCCCTACAGATAAATGTCCTTCCAAAGAGATGTTGAAGGAGTTCTTCATGGATGGACTACAATCGGCTATCAAGGAAAAGATTTACATGTACACATTGGAGCAAACACAAACACTAGATCAAATAATAGATTTAGCAACAAGAATTGACCGCAAGATACAATTGGCCAATCTGGGCTCTAAGAAAGTCAACCCAATGATAGAGAAAAGTACACATATGGCTCAGCACTTGTACTACCTACAATGTAGAAATGTGGGACACATCACTGCCATTGCGCTCTCAATCAGGTATATTGTGCTATCTGTAATAAGAACAATCACAGTATAGAAGGATGCCGATTTAATGCAAGGAATACACTACTAGCCTTAGCACAAGTAGAACGTCCTGTATGGAAAGGTAACTTGATAGGATATAAATTTTTGAGTCAATCCAGACAGTGGATGGAGAGCCAGGATGTAAGAATATTCGAATAGACTAAGTATGAAAACACACAACAATTCTCAGACCAACGGAACTTCTCCCACCCAAACTTCCAAGGATATGGATGAGGACATCCGTTCAGACCACCTGGACTGGGAAATTTTGAAAGTAGACATGTGCAGTGTCAATTTTGTCTGCAGTACAGATAGTGGATGTGTGAGTGCGACGAAGCCAAGGAATATGATCGGAGAAAAAATGAAGCTAAACTCAAAGTGTTCATGGCTAATGTTGTAACTCTAGAATATTTGGATCCATGAACTGTTGTAATTACACGGTCATGACAGGACTACCCGAACTTGTAGGAGATTGATCATCCAACACCAACAAAGCAGAAACAAAGACTGAAGAAGGAAGTTCAATTGGCTCGAGTACCCACCCTATTATGTGGATCCAAGGCTTGTTCTAGAGGTAAAATATAACAAAAATCATCAGAGTAAAGTTAGTCAGAAAAATTCATATAATATACCAACCTAGAAGACTAGTGAAGCTCAACAAGAAATGGAAAATTTGGAACAAATAGTGGAATGTACAATTGAAGTAATTCAAAAGTCACTCAATAGTGACCAAGAACCTTGTACCAGATTTCAGAACCAGTGGTCCATGGCATAATTGAATCAGATTGATATTGCTCTAGCAGCATCTCAAGAAGGTACTACTTGTCAGTTGTTGTAGAATTGACACATTAAATTATCACAAGGAGCACTATTGGAACTTGCCCCGACTTTCAAGGAGAAGCTTATAAAGCAACTATAGAAGAAATATGCACCGACCACGAGTCAGGAACCGATAGTGAGTATGGCAAAAGATCTTTTGGATAGAATAGTGGATTATGTAGTTCCCACCATTACAGTATAACAATAAAGCTATTCCCAAGGTCCTCATCGATGGCGGATCCAACATAAAAAACATCACTTTCACAACAACGTGCACACAAATGCCTTGGAATAATATTGAACTAGCCCCATTTTTCATCCGAATGACGGACCAATCGTGAGTGCAGCTAGTGGGACTGATTAAGGATATCCCGATCTAAATTTCTGAGGTGACGTTTAATATTACATTTGTAGTACTGGAGCTCAAAGGAAAGAATCTAGATTACAATTTGTTGCTAGGATGACCCTGGTTAAGGAATGCTAATACCTTCACAAAAGGGCATGCTAAATTTTTGGTCCTAGTAGAAGATGAACAATACTGTCTTCTCAAACATAAAACAATATTGGCGGAACCCCCTTACATGCTGGATGGATTAGAGGAAGACAAAGAATGAAAATTTCTTGAAGCCAATCGAGACCTCTTATCCTTTGGAGCTCTAGATGTAAACTCAGTCATCAGCCTAGTCTATGACGATATGGCGGCCACGGTCTGTACAGAACTCTTGGAACCTGAAGAAGCGGATATCACCGGGGCAATACTGACGGACCCCATGGAGCTGGGAAAAATTCATGTGGAAGAAGATTCTTTAGAAGTTGTGAATCTCGGCACTACGAATGAACCCAAAACTATCCGAATTTGTTCGAAGCTTACTCTGTAATTTTTGATGGCTCTGATTGCTCTTCTATAATAGTACAAAGAGGTATTTGCATGTACATATGCTGATATGAAGGGTCTTGATCCGAAGTTATACCATCACCAAATTTTTCTTAAATTAGATGCTACTCGAGTCATGCAGCAAAGATATTGAATGAATCCAAACTTTGCAGAGCACGTGAAGTATGAGCTAGATAGATTAATCAAAGTGGGATATATTGTTCCCATAGAAAATCCGGAATGGGTCTCCCCAATAGTTATCATGCCCAAGAAAAACAAACAATTGCAAATTTTCATGGATTACAAAAGCTGAATGCAATGATAATGCTAGATTCTTTTCCACTTCCATTTCTGGACACTATGTTAGATGAGGTTGTAGTCCATGAAATGTATTATTTTTTAGATGGTTTTAGTTGCTATAACCAAGTTAGAATGGTGGAGTAAGACATACCGAAAATGGCATTCATTATGAATTGGGGAGTATTCACCTATACTATCATGTGGTTTGGTCTCTAGAATGCACCAAACACTTTTTAGATCTGCATGCAACAAATTTTTGCTCCCTACCTTACATCTTTTGTGTGAATTTTCTTGGATGACTTCTCAATTTCTAGCAAGATGGCCATGGACCTAGAGCACTTATGCGCATGCTTTGATTTTTGTAGGAAGGTACGTCTCTGCCTTAATCCTAACTAATCCAGCTTTGCAATCAAATGCGAAAAATTACTAGGATACATTATTTCGGAAAAAGGCATTGCATTGGACCCCAATAAGGTTAAGCTCATATTGGAAACCCTGCACCCCAAAACCTGAAAGAAGTTTTACAGTTCCTAGGGTAGGTATGGTGGCATGGCCGGCATCTATAGGGACTGGACAATATCACCATACCATTGAACAAGTTATGCAATAGGCCTCTTTTCTAGTGAAATAATTCATTTTGAACTTTCTAAATTTCATTGTGGGGATAATGCTTAGAATGATAATTAGGTCTTATGCATGGAGGAAAAATTTTGGGTTGAGAAGTTTCATATTCTCTCTCTAGACCTTATTCACATCATGTTTTCTAGTCAAATTTTGAAGGTGAAGATGAAAGAATTAAGAACAACTCTGTATGAGAGAAAGGTAGAGCAAGTATAAGAGAATAAAAGTACCTCAATGAAATTTTTATGAATCATGTTTTAAGCACCTCGTTTAGGGCTCTACATTTAGTTCTTTGTAAGAAAATGTCTTGATTTTACTCTCTCTAGAATTTTGTGAGCTTGCAGGGCTCAAAAGTGGCATTTGGAGGCAGATTTGGACCTAGATCGTCTCTAACACTTTTGTGCAGATCTCAAAATTGAATAAAAGTGTCTCTCACAAGCTTAAGCTAATTCCTCAGTGTTTTTGAGTTATAGGGCTTATCTAATTCTATTCAAATCCGTGATTCTGATGCTCACATGTCACCATGTCACCATGTCTAATTATGGACAATTTCGGATATGTTTTTTTTTGTGTTTTTCTCCTATTTTTGACAGGTACGCTAAAGAAAGAAAGAACACTACGATCGCATGGCTTTTTGCAAAAGTTTTGGAGAAACTCGACTTTTTCTAAATCTGGTGGATCGCACTCTTCTTTTGGGGGAGGGCAGTGATCAAAATCTGATATAGAGAGATGTGCGTGTCAAAACAGGACACACACAGAAACCTGAGAATTACCTTGTGATTGAGAGTGAGAGTGAGAGTGTGATTCAGAGTGCGAGTGTGAATGCGATTGTGATAGCTCGCGCGTGGTCGAGAGGTAGAGGCTTCGTCAAGAAGCTATTGTCCAAAGCTATTGTAACCATTGATTCAGATCTATAATATCAGAATTCTTCCTTCTCTGCATCATATTTTTTTCTACTCTTCCGCATCAGATTTTCTCTTACCTTCTGAAATCTCTGCGTTCTTCTCTCCTTTGTTATTTTTGAGTGATCGAAAGATTGTGATTGGGAATAGACTGTGATTGAAGAAATGCTACAAGTGGTATCAGAGCAGAATCAATCATCGAGAACGATGGAAGGTCTAACACAAAAGATTCATGAACAAGAAGAACTTATTCAGAAGCTTCTTGGGGGATTGCGCAAAGAACGAGGCGGAAAGCAACCAGAAGGAGCAACAAATTTTTTTGTGGAGTTGAACGATGAAGTAGATGAAGGTGCAGGAACATCTAGTGTACCTCGCGGGAAACAAAAACGCAATTATGAAGATATGGATCTAGGTGAGTTTGCTCTTAACCAGGTCTTCAAAAAGGCAAAGTTGAATGATTTTGATGGTGAGAAGAAGAGTGGTGAAGATCTTGAGGCATGGATTGAAGAAGTGGAGGATTTCTTTGATCTTTGACAATTTAGTGAAGAGTTAGAGGCAAAAGTTGGGATCCTACAGCTCCGTGGGATCGGGAAGCTATGGTGGAAGTTGTATATGCAGACTCGAACGCATTCTGGTCCAGTTCTATGGTAGGAATTTAGAGAACAAGCTAAAAAATGCTATTGTTCTCCACACTACCATATGGAGAAGAAGATGGAGTTCTACAATTTTCGACAACACGAAAGTGATAAGCATAGCTTATCTGTTGATGAGTAAAAAGATAAGTTCCTACGTGTTCATAAATATGCATTAGAGGTTAGTGGTGACGCTCTAAAGAGTAAATTTATTGAAGGGCTTCGTGAGGAACTTCATTATCAAGTCAAGGGATCTGGATGCATGGATTTTCTTGATGCTGTTGCGATGGCCAAGAACTTTGAGAAGATGGAGAAGTTCCATTTGCAAAAGGCAAATAGAAGCAGATTCATTGCAACGGGACATAGGCCACAAAGACCTGTTGCAATGAACATGAACAATTCAAAGAAGACTCCATCTTCAAATAACCAAGGCAAGAATCCTACTCAGGTGGAAAATCAAAGGAGGCGTCAACCAATCCGTTGGCAACAAGACCCTGAATTTATTGAGAGGACAAAAAAGACTTGGTCTATGTTTTCATTGCGGGGAGCAAGGGCATCAAACATATGAGAGACTGAATAAGGGAGTCTTTCATCCTGCCCAATCAAAGGCAATAAGCATCATCGAGGAAGAAACAATGATTGAGAAAGAAGATGATGGAAGTAAGTGCCCTAATTCTACTTTGCGTTGCATGGTAGCTAATTCTTTTCCAAAGGCTTCCATAATCATGATTTCAGGTATGATTTTTGCGCATAAAATTAGATTTTTGTTCGATTCAGGTATTACCGATTGTTTTCTATCTTTCGAATTGGTGCAAAATCTAGGGATAGCCGTAAATATGCAGATAACCAGACTTTTAGAGATGGCCAATGGATGATTACACTACACAAAAGGATATGTTGAAAACCTTGAATTTACTCTTTCTGATAGGTGCTTTTCTAGAAGTTCCATGTAATTGAGATGAAACAGAGCACTGCAATAATAGGCATGGATTCGTTAATTAAAAATTTTGCGGCAATTAATTATGAACAAAGAACGATCACTTTAAAGCTAGATGATGAATCTATTCATGTTCTAGGTGATGCCTATAACCCTAAACCTATTCTTATTTCTGCTATGCAGATAGTTAGAGGTATACGTGATGGTTGTAAAACATTTGTAGTGTATGTTAACAATCTGCATGAGGAAGGTAATGATCAAGGTATTCCAGATTATGTAGAAAATCTCTTGAAAGAATATGCCGATGTATTTCTAGAATACGTGTCTGGTATACCTCCACCTAGGCAGATTGATCATGCCATTGACCTATATCCGGGAGTGAACCATATTCTAGAGCACCCTATAGATTTGACATCAATGAATTAAAGGAGCTTAAGATTCAATTAGATGATCTTTGGAGAAAGGTTTGATAAGACCGAGTGTCTCACCTTGGGGTGCACCTGTTTTATGTCAGAAGAAGAAAGACAACTCTTATAGATTATGCATTGACTATAGGGGGTTGAATAAAAGAATAATTAAGAATAAGTATCCACTCGCTCACATACATCACCTATTAAGTCAATTAAGTGGAGCGACCATATTCACTAAGATTGACTTAAGATCTGGATATCACCAAATTAGGATCAAAATAGAGGATATTCCTAAGACAACTTTTCGAACATGATATGGTCACTATGAGTGGTTCTACCTTTTGGATTAACAATGTTCCTGCCACATTTATGTGCTTGATGAATAATATTTTTCACGATTACCTAGATGAATTCACCTTAGTTTTCCTTGATGATATATTTGTATACTCTAAAGATGATTCTGAGCATGCGATACATCTCAAGAAGACTTTGCAAACTCTTAGAGAACACAAACTGTATGGAAAGAAGAGTAAGTGTTTCTTTGCTAAGGATAAACTTGTGTATCTAGGAAGGGTCATATCAAAAGATGGAATCCATATAGATGAAGATAAAGTAAAAACAATAGTTGATTGGCCGATTCCTAAGACTGTAAGGAATGTTAGAAGTTTTCTTGGGTTGGCACAATATGAAAGAGCACGTGTGAGAGAAACGTAGAGCAAGTATAAGGGAATAAAAGTACCTGAGTGAAATTTTTATGAATCATGTTTTACGCACCTCGTTCAGGGCTCTAAATTTAGTTCATTGTAAGAAAATGTCTTGAATTTACTCTCTCTCTAGAATTTTGGAACTTTAAGGGCTCAAAAGTGGCATTTGGAGGCGGATTTGGACCTAGATTGTCTCTAACACTTTTGTACAGATTGCAAAATTCAATAAAAGTGTCTGACAATCTTAAGCTAATTCCTCACTGTTTCTGAGTTACAGGGCTTATCTAATTCTATTCGAATCCGTGATTCTGATGCTCACATGTCACCATGTCTAATTATGGATAATTTTGGATATGTTTTTTTTTGTGTTTTTCTCCCATTTTTGACAGGTATGCTAAAGAAAGAAAGAACACTACGATCGTATGATTTTTTGCGAAAGTTTTGGAGAAACTCGACTTTTTCTAAATCTGCTGGATCACACACTTCTTTTGGGGGAGGTCAGCGATCAAACTTTGATATAGGGAGACCTACGCGTCAAAACAAGACACACACAGAAATAGTGAGAGTGTGATTGAGAGTGCGTGTGAATGTGATTGTGATAGCTCGGGGGTGGTCGAGAGGTAGAGGCTTCGTCAAGAAGCTATTGTCCAAAGCTATTGTAACCATTGATTCACATCTATAATATCAGAATTCTTCCTTCTCTACATCATATTTGTTTCTACTCTTCCGCGTCAGATTTTCTCTTACCTTGTGAAATCTTTGTGTTCTTCTCTCCTCTGTTATTTTTGAGTGATCAGAGATTGTGATTGGGGATAGACTCTGATTGAGGAAACGCTACAAGTTAGCACATGTCCGACCGACGGAGTTTGTGTGGATGGAGGAAGCACAACTTGCCTTCAAGCGATTACGGAAGATGTTAGCCATTGTGACAGTTTTGAAAGCTCTAGACTGGAAACAACCTTTTCATGTGTTTGTGGATGCTTTAGATAAATCCAATGGGAGTGTGCTTATGTAGAAGGAGGACCGCAATTGGTTTAGACCGGTTTATTATGCTAATCGATGACTAACATCCACATAGCAGAATTAATCAACCATAGAATGTGAATGTCTTAGCTTAATCTACTCCATAAAGAAATTTCACCGTTATCTACAGGGATGGTCATTCACTTTCCATGTGGATCATAGTGCCCTACTGTTGGTAAACCAACAAAATTTGGTAGGACGGCTAGCCAGGTGGGTGCTCTTGCTCCAAGAATTTGAATATGAAATTTTCCATCGCCCAGGTGCCAACTATGCCATTGCTGATTTTCTAGTGGAGGAGAACAGGAGGAAAGAAGCTGAGAGGAAGGCGACAGCGGAAGAAGGGGAGAGGAAGAAAAGAGAGAAGGAGGCAACAAGGAGAGAGGAAGAGGCAACACAAAAGAGATTAGAAGAAGAACATGAACAACAATGCCATGATGAAGAAGAAAGAAGAAGGAACTGAGAAGGATATGAAGAACGATGCCGGAAGTAGTAGTAGCAAACATCGTGAAAAATTGTGGTGTTACATACATTTTCTTCTTGCAGCCTAAACAACAAATGGAAACAAAATGATGAAAAGTAAAGCTACCTACAATAAAATGCAGTGATTTTATTTATCCATGGATGTATCCCAATGAAACAATTTGTCTGGAACTTCTCAGAGAGCTAGCTAGAGGAATTTAGTGGAGTGCATTAAGATTGGAGGAAATCTTTAAGAAGTATAGTGTCTTCACTCAAGAAAAGCATAAGTGGGAAATGGAGAAAGTGGGGATGATAGAAGAAATAGGATGATTAAGGACTGAAATAGAACAAGACAAAGCAGAGAGTGTGGGGAGAGAAAGTGCAGTTCATGATGAGTTAATGGAGGAGCTCAATGACACATTAACAAAATATAATACACTAAAGGTGGCAACTGAAGAAAAGTCCAAGATTATTGTTGGTCTTCAGGCAAAAATCAGACAAACCCAAAAGGCACAACAAAAGCTGAAGAAGACCAACAATGAGCTTGCAGTCAAGTTATAGAAAGAAGAACATGAAGTGCAAAGGCTGAAGGCAAAGGTAAAAGAGCAAAGCAGAGAAATTAAAAGAAAAAGTGTTTCTATTGCGAAAGTGGAAGAGAGATTGACAGTGTGAAATTCAGAATTGACTGTACTTGAAGATAAATTCCACACTATCCAAGAAAATTACGATACAATGTCTACACAGTTGGCTGGTATTCTCGAGATGGAATGACAGATGGATTAGTGGAAGCAGCACTGTGGAGATGCCAATCTAGTTTTGGAAAGCAAGGAGACAGAGATCGTTGAACTCAAGAAAAGTGCCTTAGTTTTGGAGTTAACATACCAAACAAAATTAGATGAAGCATAGAAGCTTACTGAAGAATATAGAGATAGAATAAATAATGTAACTATAAGTTAGAAGGGTTACAGAATCGGATACCGGAGTTAGAGGCAGCAATACTCAGTTGTAAAAGTGCAAGTCAGCAATTAATTAAGCCAAAGAAGTTTTTTGAATATGAGATCAGAATTCTTGAAGAGAATTTAGAAGAGATGTTTAAGGAACTTAGATATGATATAGAGAGAATAATGTTTCCAAAAATGAAGATCTGTAAATACTTTGTTTTGTAATCAGTGGGTCCTGATCCACCGTGCGTGTCAGTGTTAGTAGCCGGTGTGGATGATCACAATTTCTTGTAAATATAGTTTATAAGGGGAAAGTGATTTTTACAGAGATCTAAATAGTTTCTCAAATCTGGAATTTTAGGCATATTATTTATATTCCGAAGTATGGAATGGTGTGAAGATTACGAAGAAGAACGGAGTAGTTCATTACAATACATTACATTGTGGTGAGGAGTGAAGTTCAAAAGAAGTTGATACAGAGCGGTGTATTTTGGAAAGTCTATCAGATGATGCACTATACGATTGATGTGTAATCGCATTGTTCATTCAGAATGATGTATAAGCAATCCTATTAATCAAATAAGTACCTTCTATTTTGGAATTCCTTTATCTTTGAATATTGTATGTGTACGGAGTCTTTGAGTAATACGCAGTGTTAAGATTCTGAAAGCTTATGCGGTGAAGTTTATAATAAGGAATGCAAATGCATGTTATGATTGTGGTGCTACAATCATAATCCCCGTTCTTGTAACCATTCCTTTGGACAATCGGTACTATGTTTTTAATGAAATATAGTAGCGAGTAAACAATATTCACTTACATGTATATTGGCCACAAATAGTTAATTGGGGTCCCTAATGTGTGAATGTCAGAGCTATAGATCTCCTATCTCATGTATAAACTTATTAATAGACTATCCAATCTTTCAATACTTTCCTTGGATTTTTCGATGTGTCCAGTTTGGTTGAATATCTAAGAATATCACATAGAATCTTGATAGAAATATGAAAAATTTATAATGCTTTCTTCGGTATCCTCAAAGAATGTGTGCGTATGCAACTCAGTTGCATTATATCTCGGCAAAGATGCCCATCACGTCTATAACAATATGAGAGGGATACTCACACACATGTGTAGGGTGTTGGATTTAATGGTTGTCTGTCCAATGTATGAATATGGAGAGGCACAAATCAATGCCATCTGCCCTCTATATGTACATGGCTTCTTATGAATGAATACACGTCATTACGCCTAACATCTTGGTGTTTTTGTGTGTCTGTGTGATGGTGTTGTACATGCATGCTAATCAATTTCAACATGGTGTGATGAGTTCTAGAAGATCTTGCCCCTGCCACATATGTTGCACAATGCTTCTCTCATGGTCGTAGAACCTTCTTGTTCATAGTGATTGCTACAGAGACTAGATGATATGTATATCCATTACCATCTTGTGTATATCCATTACCATCTTGTGCTTCAAAGATGATAGGGACCATATATCAAGTTTTGGCCACTCCAAGCTAAGAAGAGACTATACTTCAATTCTCTTTAGCCTTCCAAAACCATTCATTATAGAGGGTACAACATATCTATGTGTGTAAAAGAAAACTATATCATGGTAAAGCTGAGCAGGAGATGTTTCTGGAAAGACTAGTGCACTAACATTTGCATGCAATGCCTAGAAAGTACCTATAAGACTATGAAGTGGTTGCTCTTCCACCAAAGTAGAAGGAAATATAGCTGAAACAAACAAAAGCATATCTAAATAGATCAAAAATATATTCAACACTATAAAGCATACAATATTGTAGAGTAATACTTACAATTCATAAGATATCTCATTCTAATAGAGTTTTTGAGTTTCATAGTTGCCATTGTAAAAACATGTTGAACAATAACAACCATCCCATTCTCTTTGTGCTTCTTGAAGCCAAGTAACTTTCCCTTCCAATAAAGATCCAAGTTTCCACAATCTCTAATTTGATGAGACCCAACTCTAGAGGAATGCATGTACACCATGCACCTTTGGAGTACTCATGTGATAGCCATTGTCCATCTATAGCTTTGATATTGTGACATCTTAATGTGAGGACTTCATCTTTTGGTCACCTAGAAGCTTTAGATGTTTCCATTGAAGCTAACAGTCTTCAAGCTACAATAGTAGTTTGAGATAGGAGATGCAAGTAGCTTGGAATGTAGAAAGAAGAGCTTCAATGTTGTGTTACAGAGAGAAAGTAGTGGAAAACGATGACTTTTTGGGACTTGAGTATGAAAATGTGAGCTTTAGGAGGGAAATAACTCTTTTTTGAGTTTTTTCTTTTTAATCCATTTTTTTCAACTCAAAACTTGCACCGATTTTGAATTTGGGGTCAAAAAGAGTACTTTTGACCCTAAAAAGCAATTGGGGGTCCACCCTCAGGTGTTATGATGAGTTTTTTAACTTTTTAGAAGTTTTGAATTTTTGGGGCCAAGTAAATTACAAGATTCCTTCTCTCTCTAGAGGCAACTCATTAAATAAGGGAGAAATTTGTCCCCTCTCCCCCCTTCAGCCTAGTGTTTTATAGGGCATAGACTATGGCCACGACCCTCTTCTAACTAGTCCATCACTAATCACTCCTTAATCTAAAAGGCCCATGTAGGGTTCATTTTTTCCCCTAATGAAGAGGGAGCATGTAGGGAGCTCCAAGAAGTATATGTCAAATTTTTAGAAGAAATTCCTATAAAAAGAGTGATCTTGATCATTAAAAACCATTGTAAATATCATTTTACATTTTTGCAACTCCATTTTGTTCAAGCCTTGTCTCATATTTGTACAAGATGTAAGTATCTAATGAATTTTATGATTGTCTATGTGCAAGAAGCAATTGAAGTCAATAAATTTGCAGCAAGGAGTGGCGATGCTCGTTTTGCCCATGGCAATGGTATATATATATATATATATATATATATATATATATATATATATATATATATATATATATATATATATATATATATATATATATATATATATATATATATATATATATATATATATATATATATATATATATATAGATAGATAGATAGATAGATAGACAGACAGATAGATATATGTATATATATACACACACACACACATATATATATATATATATATATATATATATATATATATATATATATATATATGTATGTTGATGTATGAAACACCACAAGAACTAAGCTAAAGTGATATTAGAACACCTCTGTAATCATCATTAGCTTAGTAACAATCTCAATTTAAAAACTTTACCACCAAACTTAGTGAAATAAAAAATTTCACTTTTCAAAAATCTGCGCTTTTTCTTCTAACTTCAAATCTGATTTGTATTAGCTTGATTCGTACAAATTATTTTGATCTTTTGCTAATAGAAGTTCTTGCTAATGTTAAGCAACACATACCAAGTAAGACTTTCAAGTAATAACTTCAAAAGCTTCTGAATTCACTTCAACATTGGCACTATGTCTGAAATCTGAAAAATGACTTCATCGATTTGACATACCTTCACTGTTAGACTACTCATTTCTCTGAGTATGCATCCCGTTTTGTAAAGATCTTTTGACCAATTGTAGTTGAAGGTAATAGCTTTAAAATGAGCTATCACTCATGAAAAAATTTACACTATACTGTGAGATTTGACCTTAAGAAGATCAGGGAAAAGTGCGCCAGAAAACTCGTAACTGTCAACTAACTTACACACTGATATGAAATCAGTTAGAATTCAACACACAAGAGGAATTAGACCAAATCCTTCTACACAAATATGTGTTAACTATTAGAGAAGATGTGTACAAAATGGCTTGGCCTCATTCTACTCATAGCCATGGAAAACTCTCATACACTGAGTAGACTTTCCTCAACATCTCTCTCACAAAAACCCAACTTTTCTCTATTCACTCAAGGATTACAAAATTGAGTTCACCATATGTTTTTCAACTCAAATTAACTTATATACATATAGTCTACATACTCCTAGACTCAAACGCATAAGTTTTGAAGTTCTATGCCAAGACTAAACTTTAATTTTGCACTATATTACAAGAGTGAATTTATCCCTTCACTTAGGCTTAGTTTTCTGAGTGCTTTGCCTTCACTTCTCTTTGTCTTTCTTCTTCCTTCATGTATCTTCATATATTCATGTCTAATTATGAAGCCCCAACAGCTCCCCCTCAATCACTAATTAGCATCCTCTGACTTCTTCATGTAATCTTCTTCTCTTTTATTCCTGCCATCTCTTTGAATCTACTTGTCTTCAATCCATCCAAGCTCTTTGTCATAATATATGCAATCTGAGCTTTTGTAGAAGTGTATACCACTTCAAGCTCCTTCTCCATTACCTTTTCTCTCAAAAAATGATATTGTATCTCTATGTGCTTTGTCCTTGCATGAAATATAGGATTTGCTGCAAGATACAATGAACTCATATTATCTCCATGTATGATATCTATACCTTGCTTTTGAACAAGGTCTGCATCCATATCACTTCTTTTGCTGCTTCCACAAGTCCTTTGTATTCAGCTTTAGTTGATGATAAGGCCACTGTTTGTTGCTTCTTTGAACACCAGCTTACAAGTTTATCTCCTATGTATATCATATACCCATGTGTTGACCTTCTATCATCTTGACTTCGTGCCCAATCTGAGTCACTATATGCTCTCAGCCTTGTATCTGATGTAAATGGATAATATAATCCTTGCTTCAAAGTTCTTTTGATGTATCTAAGAACTCTTTGACCTGCAATCCAATGTGGATCCTTTGGACAATGCATAAACTGAGAAAGAACTCCCACTGCATAGCTAAGATCAGGTCTTGTTAGTGTAGCATAAATTAAGCTTCCCACTAAAGATTGATACTTACTCATATCTTTGAACTCTACACCATCATATTTGCTAAGTTTATGATTGACCTCTAGTGGTGTTGATGCCTCTCTGCAATTCTCCAAGTTAAACTTCTTTAGAAGATTCAAAAGATACCTTTCTTGTGATACATATATGCCATGTTCTGCATAAGTGATTTCCATTCCAAGAAAATATGACAATTTTTTCCTAGATCACTTATCTTAAATTCCTTCTCAAGTAATCTCTTCACCTCCTTGATTCCTTCATTTGAAGTACCTGTAATTATAATGTCATCTACATAAATACAAATGTAGATCATACCTTCATCTATTCTCTTGATAAGTAAACTTGCATCTGCCTTTGAACTTTGATATCCAAGATCATTAAGATACTTCACAAGTTTATAATTCCAAGCTCTGGGAGCTTTCTTGAATCCATAAAGTGCTCTTCTCAATCTGCAAACATAATTTGGAAACTTGTAATCTGCAAACCCTTGAGGTTGCTCCATGTAGACCTCATCTGATACATATCCATTCAAAAATGCATTCTTTATATCCAATTGACTCAATATTCATCTTTTTGATGTTGCAATAGCAATGATTGTCCTTATGGTTGACATCTTTGCTACAGGACTGAATGTCTCATCATAATCTATGCCATGAGTTTGAGCATAGCCTTTAACCACCAATCTAGCTTTGGATCTGGCTATTCTTCCATCTGCATGCTTCTTTATTTTGTAAACCCATTTATTTCCAATCACTTTCTTACCATTAGGTTTTGGAACAAGTTCCCAAGTTTTATTTTCTTCAAGTACATCAAACTCTTCCTTCATTGCTTCTTCCCATTGTCTCTTACCTTTTGCTTCATCATAGCTTTGAGGCTCTTCATCTTCCGTAATCAAGTAAGCATAGTTTTTCTGAGTCAAATAAGAAGTATCATAAGAATACCTTGTAGGTTGTTTCCTCATTCTGGTTGATCTCCTTGGTTCACACTCTTCATGTGCATCTGGATATACTTCTTCATCAAATCTTGGTTCATCTTCATTTCTTCTATATGATCCAACTCTGGATGTGCTTGCTTGCATATGATCTTCATCTCCATCTACCTGCATATGTGATTTACCTCTTTCACTTCTCCTTAACTCTTCTTCAAATGTTTCAAGGTTACAACCTTTATCTGCATACCAACTCTTCTGTTCATCAAATATCACATCTCTAGAAACAATAAATTGTTTGGTTAGAGGACTCCATAGCCTATAGCCCATCTGCTTTTCATCATACCCAATAAATATATATTTTTCAGCCTTTGGTTCAAGCTTATGTCTGAGTTGTGATGGTACATAAGCATAGGCAATTGATCCAAACACTTTACAATGATCAAGTGTTGGTTTCTTACCCCACCATGCTTCATAAGGGGTCATTCCATTTAGAGCTGCACATGGTAACCTATTCACAAGATATGTAGCTGTATTTATAGCCTCAGCCCAAAGATAATTAGGACAATTCTTTTCTTTTAACATTGTTCTTGCAAACTCAACCAATGTTCTATTCCTCCTTTCGCCACCCCATTGTGTTGAGGTGTATACCTGCAAGTTATTTCTCTCTTGATACCTGCATTCCAAAGATAATCATTGAATTCTTGGGAGAAGTATTCTCCCCCTCCATCAGACCTCAACCTTTTGAGCTTTTGACCTGTAACTCTTTCTGCATATGCATGAAAATGTTTGAAAGCTCCAAATACTTTTGATCTTTTCTTTAAAACATAAATGGTTATCCACCTTGTAGCATCATCAATAAAAAGAACATAATACCTAGACCCATTGATTGATCCTTCTTTTGTTGGTCCCCATACATCTGTATGTATGAGCTCTAGCAAACCATCATGCTTGAAACCTTTCTTCTGAAATGATAACCTGTGTGCCTTTCCCATCTGATAAGCTTCACACTTGTAGATCATATGTTGGCTTTTTACATTTGGTAGCCCTATTACAGATTGATTCTCCACCATGGTTTTAATTCCTTTTTCATTGAATTGTCCTAACCTCTTATGCGAGAGGTCTAACTCTGTAAGTACTTCATCACCATGTGTGATCAGGGCTTGACCAACATTCCCTTGCACTTTGAGAGTAAAAAGTCTACCTTCCTTTTTACCACAGACAATTTCATTGTATCCATCCTCTGGATCTTCAATAAATACCCCTTCATTTGTAAATCTCACTTAAAACCTTTCTCCACTATTTGTCCCACACTATATCAGATTCTTTGGTATTGTTGGGACATACAAAACATTTGTTAGCAAATCAGCTCCACTCCTGCACTTCACTTTTCCAATTGAATGCACATTATGTTTTGTATTGTCACTTGTTTGTACTGTATGACTTGAAATACCTTCTTCCAATTCTAATAACAATTCTATATTACTTGACAAATGATTTGAACAACCAGAGTCAATATAGAATACCTTGAGATCCTCGTTCTCTGATGTACTTATTGAATTCATCATCAATGTTGTATGGTTGTCATTTTGTGTATCATTTGCATAGTTGTAATAGGTAGTGTTGTAAGACTCATTCTGATTCCAATTTCTTCCACCACCTCTACCAAAACTTCCTCTTGAATTCTGTCTTCCTCTTTGAAATTGATTATGAAACCTTCCACCTCTTCCTCTGCCATTATTACTTTGATTTTGATTTGATCCTTGTTGATTATGCCAACAATCATAGGCTAGATGATTGCTCAATCCAAAAATCCAGCATGTCTTCTTGTTATTGTTCTGATTTCCTCTACCTCTTCCATTTCCTCGACCTTTACCTCTGTCAATACCTCTTCTTCTTGCATAATTTGCTTGAGTAGTCAGCTCTTCTTCATCCTTTGTTTTACCTTTCTCACTTTTCTTCTTATTCTTTGCATACATAGCAGAACTATATCCTTTATCTCCATCTGACTTCAAGTCGTGCTCAAATGTGAGCATCAGTCCAAGCAATTGATTTAATTCTGGCACATAATGATTTAATGAAAGTTCAGTTGAGAGTACAAAAGGTTTCCACCTCTCATCTCCTCTCAACCCTACAAGCAATTGCGCTATCAACCTATGATCTTTAATATCCTCATCAATAGATCCAAGACTATCTGCTAAGTCCTTCATCTTAGTAACATAATCACTAATACTCTGATTTTGCTTTTTCTTAAATGTGGTGAACTCTGACCATAAGCTAACCTTCCTAGCTTTAGTAGTGTTTTGGAAGTGATCTTCCAAAGCATTCCATATGTCTTCAGCTGTTTCTAATCCTCTGATATGTGGTAGCAAATGATCTGTGATAGTGTTATATATATAAGCCCTTGCACTTGCATCTCTCTTCTGCCATAGCTTCAAAGCTTCTAGTTTTTCTTACCTTG